>KV015587.1:73573-88818 GCA_001598015.1 Dorcoceras hygrometricum
TTAGACCGAACCAATTCTCCAAAAATAAACCTAGACCAAAACACACACATAAGCAGCCGTAACCACGACCAGCCTCTGGTTTTTGACTTCGTTCTTCCTGCTCCAGCCACCAATGCTGGAGCCCTTCTGGCTGGACCACCCCCAGGTCCATACGGTTCTAACGAGACCAAACTTGGCTCAAACCGTTGGCTAACCAGGGAGAAATGGTCGCTGCAAGTGGACTCTCCAGCCATACAGCACCGTCGCAACCACCTGCTGGTCTTCGCGTTCGGTCTCCCTTATCCGGCCACCAATGCCGGAGTCCTTCCGACTGGACCACCCCCAGGTCGAGGTGGTTCTAACGGGACCAACCATGGTCCAAACCATGCGCTAACCAGGGAGAACTGATCGAGGGAAGTGGGCGCATCAGCCACGCAGCGCTACGTGTCACCTCGACCTCTATGGCTTTCCCTGGTTCACACGACCACTTAGCCACCTTCATACCTCGATCTAGACCAACATGAGTCCCCTAGGAACCCCTAGAACCGATCCAATACCCCTGGAAATTTCCCATGACCGAAGCCTCAAGGAAGAAAGCGTAACATGTCAAAAACCGTGAGTCTCATGCATGAACTATGAACATAGAGGTAAAGATCCGAGGCATACACACAATATTCATGCATAATTTTCATAAAACAGGTTATTATGATTTTAAATGGTGAGCAAGGGAATTGATATCACATGCCTGGGTTGAAGGAAACGTGGATCTGCGAGGTACGAACGTTGTAGACGCGAGATAGGGGCGCAATCGGCTATGGATCACCAAGCTCCTTCTATGGCTGGAATTTTCGAAATTTTGTGTGTGTGGGGAGGGTAGAAGACGGCTGGTGCATGTATTGGAGGCTAGGTTTGAATCTAATTTGTGTTTAGGAAATAATGAGTGTGCCTAAAATGACCCTTCTTGTTTTAATGATGAAAATAATACAAGCATGCCCCTCTACTTAAATAAAAAGGTGTTTCAAAACTCATACTTGGGCTTTAATAATTATAAAGTTTCGAAATCTAGGCCTCCTAAAATTTTAAAGTGCCTTAAAACACAAATACCAGCCCGTATAGGCGAAAAACGATACTTGGGCTTTAATAATTATAAAGTTTCGAAATCTAGGCCTCCTAAAATTTTAAAGTGCCTTAAAACACAAATACCAGCCCGTATAGGCGAAAAACGGGTTTCCCTCCAAAGTAATTATAAAAAATCCAAATTTCCAAAAATATTTGCTTAAAATAAAATAAATTCCTTCTTAAAATCTCATAACTTAAAAATCTCAATTATCTTTATTCCGGTCGACCGTAATCTCGTCCACACGTCCATAGCTCAAGCAGGCTGAAAATAGCACATGCATACCATACAGCATAAAATCATAAATAAATCATATAATAAGGCATGTAATCATCTAAAAATATTTTTCCCCTAGTCATGCACTCATTTCTACGTAATCTGGATTTCGGGATGTTACAATTACGACTAGAATTGGCACGGATATTATGTTTGATTGCTGTGTGTGCATTGCTTGTTTTTTTATATGCTGTTCAGCTGTTGCATTGCATACGCATGATCATTTCCCTTTCAGCTGTTGTAGCCGTGCTTTGTTGTTGCCTTGATTTCTTACCAGGATGCGAGGGCGAGCGGCAATACCGCACTCTCATCTCCCTGCTGGTCTGTTAGCCCTCATGTGCCGAGTGGTTAACTACCACAGTTCATGGGTTGGGCAACAGCAGGTTGAGTTATTGATGCATCTGGTATTCAGGTGTGGTGTAAAGATGAGTGGGTAATTCCCGTGTGCTTGTACACACACCAGTGGCCACTTACTATTCTTTGCAGAATCTGTTGTCAGCTGTTGAATTCTTTGGCTCCCTCTCTTGGTTGTAGCCTTCGGCTGTTGCATTGTCTTTCATGCATAGCATTTGCATATATCTTTTTCTATTCATTGCTGTTTTATAGTTGCTCTCCGTACTGGGGTTTAACTCCTAGGTCCCTCTGGGGCTGTTTTGTTTGTTTGCTTGTCTGTTGTTCAGATTTTCCAGGTTTCCCAGCTGGTTGAGGTTATGATCCAGCTGGTGGTGCCCCAAGAGGTGGTTAGAGTGTCCCAGTTATATATAGTATTTATATGCACCGGTGTCACCTTGGGTGGGATGTTCCGGGTGATGCTTAGGTCTATATATAGCTGATAGTCTTTTAGAATTTGTGTTGTATTCTGCCGTTGGGCATTTGTTGTATTTGAATTTTTGAGTTGTTGTGGATTTATATATTAGGATTATTTTGAGTATTGTGTATTTTAAATTATGTTATCTTTCAGTCAGGCCAAAAGCAAAAATTTTAGCCACTTTTAGTAGCTTCCGTTTGTGTTTGCGTGGTTCTTCTCTGATGTGTGCACGAGGCCTGACAGCGATACCCTAGTTACTGTTCACCGAACCCTATTTCCTTCGATTGTCGGTGGTAGACAGCTCCGACGGAAGCAAGAGTGGTAGCGCTGGGCTCCTCTTGCCAAGACCGTTATTCCTATACCTCTTTCTTAGGCGTTGGCTAGCTTGGAGAGGATTGTTAAGGAAGCTTCTCTGTGTAGTCTGTTAGCATAAGCGCAGATTTGCTTCTGTCGTTCCGGTAGCTTGTTGGGTAAGTGTTAGTTCCTACTTTGTACTTCGTTTAGGGCTGTTGGTTGAGATAGAAGGGTAGGACAGAGCTGGTGGAGCTCGTAGCTCCCAGTTCGTAGCTCTGAGCTTTGCGTCCCTGAGTTGTTGCTTGTATTTGACTTAGCAGGTTTCAGATCTGGTTGCTAGGGACTTCATTTGTGGTAATTGTAGCTCAGAACTAAGGTACGGATGTGAGCTTGTTTTACAGCGTTAGATTTGGCATGGATTTTATGTGTGCTGCTGTGTATGATGATGTATTGCTATTGCTTGCTCATGCAGTGTTGTTTGTTGCAAGCTATTACATTGCATACACGCATTATTCATGTTGAGCTCAGATCTTGTTTAGCCGTGCCTTGTTGTCTTGATCTGTGTGTACCAGGATGTTTGTGTTGGAGGCCGAGCGGGTAACTCCCGTGTCCCTCTTCTCCCTGCTGGGATCTGTTAACCACTATGAGCGGAGTGGGTAGCTCCCACATCTCATGAGCTGGGCAACAGCAGGTTGAGTAAATTGTTGTGCATCTGGTGCCGGGTGTTGAGACGAGTGGGTAGCTACCATATACTCACACACCCCGTGGCCATTATCTTCCAGTTGATTGGATTCAGTTGTTGATCTGGTTCTTGAGATCCTTTGGCTCCCTGCCTTTGGTTGTAGCATTTTTCTCATGCATAGTATCTGCATATTATCTGTTTCTGTTTAACTGCTTTTTTTCAGTTGCTCTCTGTACTGGGGTTTGACCCCATGTCCCTCTGGGGCTGGTTGTCTTGTTTGCCTGTGTGTGTTTTAGGTTATCATGGTTTCTCCACTGGTCGTGGAGTTGATCCAGCTGGTAGTGTCCCAGGAGGTGGATAGAGTGTCCCAGTTATATTTATTATGTATTTATATTAGGCATCAGAGTAGCCTCCGGGGAATGCCTCGTGAGGATGTAATGTTTTATTGTTGATTTGTTTCTATGTTGAGCGAGAGACTCATCTGCTTGTTTAATTTGAGAGTCACTCTATGTGTTTGAGTTAGTTGGTTTTCGAGCGTTGTAAAACCAGTATTTTGAATATCATTGTATTTTAAATTATGTTTTCTAAGTCAGGCCAAAACGAAAATTTTAGCCACTATTTTTATTGCTTCCGCTATTGTTTATTGTGTAGCTTATCTCTGTGTTGAGCACGAGGCCTGACATTTAGTGGATAGCTCCCACCCCTCAGTAAGCTGAATGGCACCAACTGGTTGAGATTTGAGACTTTGTGCTGCTGGTGCTGCATGAGGGACGGCTGTGTAGCTCCCATATTTCCACATGCGATGTGTCCACTGATTATTGATTACTAATTCATAGATTTGTGATTCGATGATTCACAGTTGAGTCTATTGTGAACCTTTTTGTGAGGATTGAGAAATTCAATTAGTAGTTAATCGGATTTTGGTAGGATTAGTTACGGGTTGAGTTGTTGAATTTCTCTAAGTATTGGAATCAGTTGTAGCGTATTTTGGTAAAATCTGTCAACAGCAAGCTACTGTAGCGAAATCAACGTGGGTCAACCTTACTGTAGCTCTCTGCTGGTGGATTTTGAATCAGCAGAGATGACATAAGCGTGACGCGCTGAGAGCTGCTGGTGTTAGTTTCGATTTTGAGGTTGCTGCTGGCAGATGTTGCATTTAGCGCGAGAATGAATGAGGAAGCGACACGTGTTAGTCAACATTTTGGAGTGTTGACTACTGGATTCAGCAGTTGCGCTAGTGAAGAGCGAGTAGCCGATGGTTTGAGGAATCAGTCGCAAGAGCTGTTAACAGATATGATGACGTAGGCGTGACGTATTCCTTTCCGTTGGCAGTAGATTGCGTTGTGATGGTTGCTGCTGGCAGCAGGCGTGCAAATACAAGAATGTTGAGAAGCACCGTCGTTTGGATTAGTTGATGCGTCGTTGTTTTGAGTGATTTCAAGCGACCAGTCGATGGATTGTTTTGGAGAGAGCTGTTACCAGCTTTTGGTCGCTTTGCTTGCGAGAGCTGTTGTCAGCTGGTGTAACGCTACGACATCGTTTTGATAAGTTGGAACGGTGTCGTTTTGGAGTGTTTTCTTGCGACTGCCTATTTGGTTGTTGCTGCTGGTTTTAACGAAAGAAAAGGAAGATCTCTACTGTTCAGTCGACTGAATATTGGTGATCAGCAGACGTTGATTTGGGAGATTATAAATAGAAGTGTTGTTCGACACTTAGAATTATTTTAGAACCAGATATTTCTTATCTTCTTTCCCAAACCCTCGTCGAGCTACTGTTCATCGTGATTTTCCACCGCCGATTCCCATCGCATCCAGCCTCTGTTTTTGACGATCTTGGTGGCGCTGGATTCCTCTAGCTTAGCTATTTCTTTTGCTACCCATTTCGAACCCTGAATCAATGCTGGATTGGAAGCGGGAAGCTACTGGTGTTCGAAGCTTTTGGAGAAATCTGTACTGTGTGTTTCTCCTGCGGGTTTAAGCTTTTGGCAGATTTCAGCCTCCAGGAATTTTGAGTTGAGATTGTCGTGGAAGCTTCAAGGGCCGTAGGCTTGAATTGTTGCTGGCCGTGCTTTATTAGAAATCTGTTAGGTAAATTGGAGAAGAAAGGTACGATTGAGCAGCTCTTAGCAGCTTTGAGCATGAACATGACTATATTTCAGTGTTGTGAAATCTTCGGAATTGTTGATAGGTGTTTACGTGAATCAGTTGCTGAATTGCTTGAGTTATGTTTACTGCTTTCATGTAATATGCCTTGTATGCATTATGCATTGATATTGATTGGCATACACGCATACATATTGAGCCTTGACACTAGCTATCCGATTCTTTGATAGCCCTCATGCATTCATAGCATTGATTTATGGCATGTTGCATGTTTAGCTGTTTTGATAGCTCTTCGTAATGAGGCTTGATCTTGTACCTTGTTTCCTGTCTTTGTGTCTTGGGTCTGCCCTTGATAGCCCTCATGCATTCATAGCATTGATTTATGGCATGTTGCATGTTTAGCTGTTTTGATAGCTCTTCGTACTGAGGCTTGACCTCGTACCTTGTTTCCTGTCTTTGTGTCTTGGGTCTGCGTTACCCATTTGCAGGATCATCAGGTAGCCAGGCTGGACAGAGTGCAGGTTCAGCTAGTCGATCCCCTTTCCCATGAGTCCCAGTTATATTTATGATATGTATTGAACCGGGGGATGCCTCGTGTTTTTATGTATTGGGGATCAGTCTTTGATTTGATGTATGTTGTTACCTGATTGTATGAGTTGGAGATAACTTGTATTTTGATTATCGATATTTTGAATGTATGTTGTTACGTTCAGGCCCAAATTATTTCGAAAAATTTTTAAGCCCTGAATTTAGCTTCCGTGTTTATGCGTTTATTTCGTGTTAATTGTGAGTAATTAGCACGGGACCTGACACTTTTGACAGCCGATTAGTCTTCATTGTACCCTAAATGCATTGCACGTATTGAGATATTTCATGTCTTATTTGATTGTTGTGCTCCTCGTACTGAGGTTTGACCTCGTTGTTTTTCCTTTTTTTGGGGCTCTTTGGTCTTGTGTTTGGCATTTACAAGTTCTTCAGGTAAATCAGCTGGACCAAGTGGTGTACCGGCTGGTAGAGCCCCTTTTTGAGTCCCAGTTATGTATATTGAATTCAGTCGATTTACCAGGGGATGCTCTGTGTGAATATTTGTATTTGTTGAGATATTTGTATACATTTCTGGTGTTATGTGATGTAGAGATTTTTGAGTTAAAAATCTATACTTTGAGTATGAATGTATTTTGAATTTTATTTTAGTTCAGGTCGAAAAAGAAAATTTTTAATCCACATTTTAAGCTTCTGTAATTTACGTTAATTGGGTGTTTAATCTCTGCTTTAGAGCACCGGCCCTGACAGGGCTGGAGGTCGAGGATAAATAAATTAGAAGACGCTCGAGTACATTAGGAGTCTATAGGAGGCAGCATGTAGCGCTGCAATTTTTGAGGTCATGGCAGCACCCCGAAGGCATTCGAGCAGCATTCTTATGGCTTGTAACATTTTTACGATGTATAAAATTATATTCTCTAGGATTGGGTTGGTTGTGATGAATTTTGGGCTTGTCCGATGACTCGTTGAGACCGTACGGTGTCCGAGTATCCCGTTGAGAAGTTTAGAACCATTCCGATTGATCTCGGCTAAAACTTTCTATATTTTATAACACATCGAAAACATGTTCACGGGCAGAAAGCTTTTGAAAATGACATCCTGAATTTTTATGATGTTAATGGCATGAGACGTGATGTTCTTGTTTTATAAGAAAAGGAAGAAAATTATTTTGAGGAATGCGACTTGACTGTGACCAAGACGTAGAGGAATATGGTGACTACGGCGCATGAGGTCCGTAGAGCCATATTAAAGGGGGATAGTGACTATGGCGCAAAAGATCCGTAGAGCTATTACAACCTAGTACTATGGTTTATAGCTTGATCAAGCGAACACGGGGTCGCATCAGTGAGAAAACTTCACCTAAAATGTTATTTCTGAGGATTTACATTATTTACATGCCATGACGTATAGTTTGAGGATTTGAGGTTGAAGTTTACTTAAAGCTTTTTGGCGATGATGTTTAAAGGTTACAGTTTTAAAATTCTTTTAAAGTTCTGATAAGTTTAAAACGTATTTTTAGTATCGCTATTTTCGATGCATGTGGAGGCATATTCAATATTTGATATCCAGGTTTAAGCTTGCTGATCTCTAGGATCACGAGATCTGATTGTGTGCATGATGAGGTTCGAGGCGGTGATGTTTGAGGAGCTCGGACATGGACAACGCACTCCCGAGACCTTCGTAGCTTCCACATTTTAATATTGATGATTTATGAGAATTTTTGGGAGGAAAGCTCGGATTATAGTTTTTGAATTATGGTTTGAGACGTCGAAGTTAGAAAATTTTGTTGGGATTTACGCTTTACTGTGACATGACGTTATTTGATTTTTAAGTTGATCGTGTTCTTATTCTGCGAGAATTGCTGGGGTCATGTGAATAGTGACAAAAAAAATTTATGCCTTTTATTTAAGGAAAACTATTTCAATGAGTCGAGTCGGTTCAAATATGTACAAAAAAGACCTCGGACTTAATCTACTCGATAAATGATAACCACTTGAAAATTACGAACGAGGGTAGTTCGATAGATAACCAGGTCACCATCCATTTGCATGCTCAGAACATCACTATGTTCTTTACCAATGAAACGTGGTACTTTGCATCGCAGATGCAAATCTCAAGCTTGGGCTGCCCTTATCCTCTTTTGGACGGTCCAATCGACTAGGAACTAGTTTAGAACACAGAGTGACTATTATATGTGTTTCTTGATAGCCATCAAATCCACTATCACATCTAACATACACTATAGTACATTCAAAATCTTTATCCAACAATTTTTAATCATAATAATGAAGATAAAGAATGACATACAAGAATACGAATTTCATAAATAAAGATCGTTTTACATAGAGTCAACAAGAACCCACATGCCACAAGTTGGCTAGTTGGGCACCTACTCTAACAATAATAGTGTGACAAATCTCTCAGAGTACTAGATGTACTTTAAGTAAATGGGTTTACCTAGTAGCACATGCGATGTCATTATTTCATCTCCAAGATGTATGCATGACTATCGAATCTCTAGTGGTCGTTGATTCGATCAGGATATTTGAGCTGAAAGGACCGTACTTTACGGTAACCATGACCAACTGGTTCTTGCAGGCAATATTATGATTCCTAGGGGATCATGGGGCGATATTTCTAGATGCTTTACCATAGTCCGCTGGGTAAGTTTGAAAATGTGTTTACAGAGTCACAAGGAGTTGTGAGCCCATGGCTAGCTGTATATCTGAATCATTGAGAGTCACACGAGTACTTGTTTATCAATTCACGTACGGAAATTGGTACTCAAAGTGTTGCGTATAGTAGGAAGAAGGATGGAAGTATGACTTCCTAAATTGGCTGGGGAAGTATGACTTTCCTTTTAGCTGATAGGGTTCTAACTGCTATATTGGATTAGGTGGCCTGAAAAATTGTTTCACATCATAATGTTCAGTTTTGGAAACTATGCATATCGGTCCGATCTGATCGTCCATCGGGATTATGATGAAGCCACAACGATGGACTCGAAACCAATGTTCCTTGTGCCTGGCCTGACCTATGCCTATTAACCTGGTTTAATCCCATGAAATATCTATAAATAACGGCTTGGGGGAGCTATTCATTTGTACCAAGTTGTATTGACAACTCCCCATAGCTCCCCTCCCCTCACTCTCGCCCCTCCTTCTCCCGTCGCGGCCGTCGTCGGAATTCGTTCTGACCATCTTGGCGTGAAGGTTCCGTTCACGAAATGTTCACGGGTTTTATATTGCCAGTGAAGGAATTGAGATTCCGATTGTGGACCGATTGGGCGTTCATGAATCGTTCAATCGTTGAAGGGATATTTCCCTAGTGGATGGTCGGAGCTGGGAGCCAAGTCGTCGAAGGTAAATGTTCTGAAAATCCTTTGTATCTTACATGTTTTATTATTCGTGTATTGACTGTTCCTGGGCATAATTTTTATTTAAACTTCCGCTACGTCCGGGAGCGAGATCTGGATCCGTCGCTGCACCAACAGTCGTGTCAGGCCTGGTACTCTGAATTAGAGATTAATCATTCAATTAACACGGATTTGCGGAAGCTTAAAATATAGGTTAAAATATTTATTATTTTGGCCTGAACACAAAATACGATTCAAAATACATTCATACTCAAATAATAGATTTTTTGAACTCAAAATTTACACAGCAGAAACAGTACAAGAAATGTATACAAATATCTCAAAAAATACAAATCTCAATAACAAACATTCATGTAGGGCATCCCCTGGTAAACAGACTTTTACAATATATATAACTGTGACTCAAAACAGGGCTCTACCAGCTGACGCACCACTCAGTCCAGCTGATTTACCTGAAGAACCTGCAAAGGCCAAACACAAGACCAAAGCAGCCCCAAAAAGAGAAAGAAAACGAGGTCAAAACTCAGTACAAAGAGCACTCATAAAACAACAATCAGATAAGAAATGCAATATCTCAATATGTGTAATGCATGAGGGGTACAGCGAAGACTCATCGGCTGTCAAAAGGGTTCACAATAGACTCAGCTGTAAATCATCAAATCATCAATCAATGTTCAGTGTCCACATCGCGGGTGAGAGTTAGGGAGCTACCCAGCCGTCTCACGTGCAGTAACAGCAGCACAAAATCTCATAGCTCAACCCAGCTTGTGACATTCGAATCACCGACGGATGGGAGGTAACCGCTGTATCTCGGGCCAGACACAATCTCGCAGTGGGGTCGAGGGTACGGGAGCGAACCAACACCCCTCATTCATTTTATTTTCAAATCAGCATGCTGGCACTATCCATTCTCGGATAAAATCAGGTATCAAATGGAATCGGCTCAAGATGATATGTATGTATGCAAGACAGTCTCAGCTTACACAACAAAATACAATAATCACACATAAGGAAATCAGAGAATCATCATATAAAGCACGTCTAAGCAGACTCAGCTTACAGCTAGTACATAACACACATTAGTCAGATCATGCTGGAAATATTCTCATGCTTATCTCAAATCTGTTAAAATAAGCGCAATCTGTACCTTATGCAGATCTTACAATACCTCAGCATTTTACTGCTAACAGCAGAACACACTCCCTGCTCTGCACAAGTCTTGACCAATAGTTTAAGGCCAGCAGCTAACGGCAAAAACCACAAGAAAGGCTCTAATCTGCAAGATATCTAAGAAGTCAGATCTGCTCAGCTTACACGGCTCACGGCATAATGCTTCGAAGCTCAAAACAACTACGTCTAACCAACAGAGCACTATCCAGCTCAAAGATAAATGCTAAGAAGAGAAACTAACACTAGCATAACACGGTTACTTGAATCGGAGCTCAACTCTGTCTCAAATCGCTAAACCTAGCTCATGTAGTTCTTTCGTGATGTCTCTGTCCGGACTACTTCCGACTCCAAACGGGTACAGGAACGTCGGCCTCGAAGAGTGGTTCCCAGTCGAGGTACCCTCACTCCAATCTGACTAGCCAATCTCTGTCAATCAGGGGAACTCTAGGTCAGGTGAACAGTAGTCACGAGGGTTTGGATAATACCTGTCGGGGTATACTCTCGAGAGGGTAAGGAGAAGTGTTTCTGAAAATAACTAAGTGTTGGTCAACACTTCTATATATATTCTCAGCTTATAGCTACAGTAAATTAAAACTAGCTCGGATCTCTCCAGTATGACAGCTCAGGTACGCATACACCAAAAACCAGCTCGGAGAATGCCGCACATCCCTAAGCTTAATTCAGCTCGCACATACACAGGAAATCTCAAAAGTGTTCACCTCTAAGCTGGTTCCCTAAAACCAGCTCGCGGCAGAACTCAAACCAGCACAACAAAGCAGCCCAGCTCAGATCTATCCTCTCAGACCAGATCATGTCTGATCTGATCTAAACCAAACCCGAAGGTCACCAACTGCTTACACCAACTCTCCTAAGCTGATCGCTAAATATTTCATAGGATACCATCTAGCCCAACGTTCAAACTTACTGTCCAGCTCGGAACTAACCTACATAACCAGCTTACGTGAAACCTTAGACCAGCTCACAGGAATGCTGATTCCTATCAATCCGAATCTTCAAGCTATAACATTGTTAGAGTAGATGCCCAACTAGCCAACTTGTGGCGTGTGGGTTTTATAGACTCTTGTACAAACAGTCTTTATATATGATATTCGCATTTTCTTATATGGCATTCTGTAATTGTCTGATTTTACGTATTGATCGCCTCCCGGAACCTGTTTCTTGTTCTTCCGCTGCCTAGCCGGGGGGTGGATCCGGATCCCCAACAAACATCTCTACTGACAAATCATCAATCGGCTCTGATTATCAGTGCTTGAAACCTTGCTTAAAACCAATGGTAATCTGCACTAAAACCCAAACAGCTTGCACTATCAGCTCAGTACCATACCCTGGACCAGCACGCATCTAAGCTGATCTCTTCACCATCAGCTTACCAAGCTGAAGTATCTCTACTGGTTAATCATTAATCTAATCTGATTAACTTTTTTATTATCATATGATAATTTCTAGTCCTCACATTCTCCCAAACTAGAAAAAAATTTCATCATCGAAATCAAACCACAACTACAGACCAGAACTGAAAGAATACCAGAAAATCATCCAAAACTGAAACATACAACAATCCAGCATTCCTCACTGCTCTCCAAGAAGCCACTAACCAAGAGTACAAAATGACTCCAAACACTATTCAGCAAGTAAAAGATTATCTGGGTCAATACAACGCATACTCACAGAGATGTGGCCACTCCTGTCTCATCTTGTCTTTCACCTCCCAGGTAGCCTCTTCTCTACCATGATTGCTCCATTGGACCATCACCAAAGGAATGGTCTTTTTTCTCAATTGTTTCTCCTTCCTGTCCAGAACTGCACTGGATACTCAACATAGCTCAAAGTTTGATCTAGCTCAACTTCATCGGTCCTTAGCACATGGGAAGGATCTGGCTCATATTTTCTCAACATTGACACATGAAACACGTCATGCATCGCTGCTAACTCCGCAAGCAACTGCAAATTATATGCCAAGGATCTCCTTTTTGATAATCTCAAATGCTTCAATTAATCTAGGAGCTAACTTACCCTTGATCCCCAACCTCATCACGCTCTTGAAAGGAGAAACTCGCAAAAACACTCGATCGCCAACTTGAAACTCCAAAGGCCTACGCCTTCTGTTAGCATAGCTAGCTTCATGATCCTGGGCAGCTTTCATTCTACTCCTAATCAGCTCAATCTGATCCTTCATATGCTGCACAAACTCAGGGGTAGACAGTTGTTTCTCTCCAAATTCTTCCCAGCAAATCGGTGATCTACACTTCCTACCGTACAAAGCTTCGAATGGGGCCATCCGGATAGTTACTTGGTAGCTGTTATTATACGAAAAATCTACTAGGGATAAGGAATCCTGCCAACCACCACTGAAATCCACAACAACCGCTTGCAGCATGTCCTCCAAAGTATGTATGGTCCTCTCGGATTGGTCCTCTATCTGTGGATGATACGCTGTACTCATAGCCAATTTAGAGCCCATTGCTGCTTGCGAACTCTTCCAAAATTTGGAAGTAAATTTAGGATCTCTATCAGATACTATCGAAACCGGCAATCCATGCAATCTAACCACATGGTCAATGTAAAATCTTCCCATATTCTTCATGGAACACCTTACGTTTTAGGGAATGAAGTGGGCTGACTTAGATAGTCTTTCAATCAACACCCAAATCGCATCACATCCCCTGTTAGAACGAGGTAAGTGGGTCACAAAATCCATATCAGCATTCTCCCAATTCCACTGAGGCACCTCTAAACTTTGCAGCAATCCATCAGGTCTCATCTTCGCCTTGACCTGTTGGCAATTCAAACGTCGTGCTACAAATCCAGAAATATCATTCTCTATGCCTTCCCACCAATAGTGAGATCTCAAAGCATGGTACATCTTCTTCTCACCCGGATGTACACTGTAACAACTACAATGGGCTTTGTTCAGGATAGTTTCTTTCGAGTCTATCAAATTCGGAACCACCAATCTACCACAAAATCTCATACATCCATCACGAGCAACAGTAAAATCATCTCACTGACTATTCTGGGCTTTCACCCTTAACTCATGGATGTATGGGTCAGTACTCTGTGCTACTATAATGTCCGCTGCAATCTGTGGTTCAACTTGAAAGGAAGAAACTACAAAATACTCATCATCCGGCTGAAAACGCCATCCAGAAGTCTCGAAATTCTCATGGATTTTTGATATACTCAACGACGTTCGCATCGCTGGATGAGCGTTTCTACTCAGGGCATCGACCACTAAGTTCATTCGTCCAGGCGGATACTGAATCTCACAGTCAAAATCCTTGAGTAATTCCATCCAACGATGCTGCCTCATGTTCAAATCTGACTGATTGAATATGTACTTAAAACTCTTGTGGTCCATGTATACCACAAATTGCTCACCATACAGGTAATGACACCAAATCTTCAAAGAAAAAACGATAGCTTCCAACTCCAAATTGTGAACGGGGTATCTGTCTCATGGGATTTCAACTGTCGAGGTGCACAGGCTACCACTCGCCCGTTCTACTTCAGCACACAACCTAAACCACTCAGAGAAGCATCGGAGCACACTATAAAACCTCCAGAACCCGAAGGTAAAGCCAACACCGGAGCAGTAGTCAACTTCTCCTTGAGCAAAAGAAAACTAGACTCACACTTGTGAGACCTGAAATTGTAATATAATATTAATTGTTGAATTAATCGGTTTTTGGAGAATTGTAGGTTTTCGGAGTTCTATTTGAAGGTTTCGTTTGCATTTTCGGTTCGGAAATCATGTTTAGAGCAATTCTGGAAATTTTGGTTTTTCGAGTTTGAAATATGTTTTTGGTGAAATATGGTAGTAGATTTGATGACGTAAGCTTCACTGGTATGCGTTGTGTTGATAACGTAAGCTTCGCTGGTATGCGTTGCGTTGATGACGTAAGCCTTGCTGTTGAAGAAGTCTGGTCGCTGGTGTTATTTTTCCTTCGCAGCGTGTTTTGTTGGCGCGAGGTTCTTACGACGTCGTTTCATGAGAGATCTGTTTTGCCCTAATGTGTGGAGATCTGGTTCTAGCGTATTTTGTTAAGGCTTGAAACGCTGTCGTTTGGATAAGTTGCTACTTCGTCGTTTTTGAGTATAGCGCTAGCGAGAGATCTGTTCGCGTGAGGAGAGTTCTGTTGTGTGTAGCGCTAATTATTGAAAACAGATGTCAAAGTTGGTCAAATCTCCTGTAGCGTGTTTCCAGCTTTCAGTGCTTTTTGACCAGATTTCTCCGGGGTTGTGTGCGACGTCATTTTGGGGTCTTGGTTGTGTTTAGCGCGCGTTGGTTATGAGATCTGTTTCTGTCGGTGGGTTTTGTAAACAGACTTCTCGCGCCTTTAAATAGGAAGCGTTGGCTTCGTTTTATTTTACCAGATCTCATACTTAGCAAATTTCGCGATCTTCATTCTCTATTCTCAAACCCTCGGGTACTATTCATCATAGATTTTATCCGGCGATTCCCGTTGATTCCGGCCACCATTTTTCACGTTCGAGGTAGCGTTGGACTCCTCTTGGAAAGCTCTTTCATTTTGTATCCATTTTGGAAGCTATATTTGGCTGGATCAAAAGCTCGAAGCTGCTGTATTTCAGCCGTGCGTGTGAGGTCGTAGGTAGCTTTCGAATTTAGTTGTTGGAATCTTGTTCTAAGCCTTGTTTTAAGCTTCCTGTTAGTTTGTGTGGGTAGAAAGGAAGGTTGAGTTTGTATGTTAATTCCAGCCGTGAGCCTTTAGTGTTTGGCCGTGAAATTTGTTGTATTTCCCCTGATATCTGTGCACCGTGTATTTGGCAGACTTTGTACAGGCCGTGATTTGCTACGTTCCTTCGAGGAATTTGTTTTGTAGTAATTGTTGCACAAAAGTATAAGGTACGGATTTGAG
>KV015587.1:89149-100131 GCA_001598015.1 Dorcoceras hygrometricum
ATACCGCACTCTCATCTCCCTGCTGGGATCGTTAGCCACCATGCGCCGAGTGGTTAACTACCACAGTTCATGGGCGAGGAAACGGCAGGGTGAGTTGTTTGATGCATCTGGTATTCGGGTGTTGTATCACGGCGAGTGGCTCATTACCACACTGTGAACACACCCCGTGGCCACTGTTGTTGCAGATTCTTCGAGCTGTGCTTGAGTTCCTTAGTTCCCTTGTTGGTTGAGCCTTCTGTTGTTATCCGGAGTCTCATGCATTGCATCTGCATTTTATTTTATGCATTCTTTTGCTATATTAGTTGCTCTCCGTACTGGGGTTGGACCCCATGTCCCTCTGGGGCTTGGTTTGTTTCCTTGTTTGTGTTGTTTTCAGGAAACCCAGGTTTTACAGCTGGTCGTTGCTTTAACCCAGCTGGTGGTGCCCCAGGAGGTGGTTAGCGTGTCCCAGTTGTGTATAGCATATATATATATATATGTATCAGTTAGCCAGGGGGATATCATGCGCTTCGTTATTGTATCCCGTAGTTGGAGTCTGATACATGTTGTCGTTGGATGTTGTTATGCTATACTGTTTCTATTGTGGTTGGATTTTAAACTGGGTTCGTATTTTGGGTATTCTTGTATTTTAAATTATATGTTTTAAACCGTCAGGCCTAAACGCGAAAATTTTACCCGCTTTTTGATAAGCTTCCGCATGTGTTTGTATGTTTTACTCCGTTTAGAGCACGAGGCCTGACACACTCGTCCTCCAAATAAATTTCCTATCTTTCTAAGTCAACTGCATCATTGGCTTGGATATTGAAGAAAATCCCTCAATGAAATGTCTATAATAGACAGCCAAATTCATGAAATTGCGGATCTCAGAGACTTTCCTAGGTAGCTCCCAGTTAAGAACTACCTCAATCTTATTAGAATCCACCAAAATACCTTGTGCAGAAATAACATGACCCAGAAATATCATCCTATCCAACAAAAATTCACACTTAGTGAACTTTGCATACAACTGCGAGTCCCTCAGTGTCTGTAACACTAATCTCAAATGCTCATTATGCTCTCTTCTGTTCCTAGAGTACATAAGAATGTCGTCTATGAATACAATCACAAAGTGATCAATGTACTCACTAAAGACACGGTTCATCAAATCCATGAAGACAGTAGGGGCATTCTTCAATCAAAACGGCATCACAAGGAACTCATAATGCTCGTATCTAGTCCGAAACGCCGTCTTCGCTACATCAACGTCTCTAATCCGCAACTGATGATAACCAGATCGCAGATCAATCTTGGAGTATACTATGATCCTTGCAGCTGATCAAACAGATCATCTATCCTCGATAGTGGATACTTATTCTTTAGTGTTGCTTTGTTCAGCTACCGAAAGTCAACACACATCCTCATAGATGCATCTTTCTTCTTCACAAAAGAATCGGAGCTCCCCAAGGCGACATACTCTGCCTAATGAAGCCCTTATCTAAAAGATCACGCAAATGGTCCGTAAGTTCCCTTAGCTCAGCTGGCGCCAACCGATATGGAGCTCTAGAAATTGAGGCAGTTCCTGGCACCAACTCAATGCTAAAATCAATCTCCCTTCTCGGAAGAAAACCAGGAATCTCATCTGGAAAAACATCTGAGAACTCTCGGACAATCGGAATATCACTCAATTCTAGTCGCGGTTCTTGGGTTACATCCAGGGCTTAAATCATGAACTCGGAGTTCTCAAGTGATAACAAATTAAACATCTCCATGGTTGACATCAGTGGAATCTTAGACCGTGAATCTATACCGAAAATCCCACTTTTCACCAAATTCAAGCCTAACCTCACCACACCATGGAAACAATCATCTGTAGCTCTATAACTAGACAACATGTTCATACCCAAGATACAGTCAAAATACCTAATCTCCAAAGAAATCAAACTTTCCACAAGAACCTTCTGATCAAATCTTATCACGCAATCCAAAACGACCACACGGGACAACAAACTCGCACCGGTAGGGGTAGAAATAGATACAACATCACACAGTGTGGTAGCACTCAACCTTAGATCAGATATAAAAAGATCAGATATAAAAGAGTGTGATGCTCCAGTAGCAAACAAAACTCGGGATGGAAATTCAAAGATAGAGCAAGTACCTGTGATAACTCCTCCAGGAATATCATCAGCTTACTCCCGAGTCAAGGCATTCACCTGAGCTTGCTGAGGTCCCAAAAATTGAGCTCTAGAATGTCCTCCAAACCTAGACGCTTATCGTGATTGGAATCCTGATCACTGGGACGGGGAAGGAGGTTGCGGCCTCTGTGATGAACCACCAGTCGAGCCCTGCTGTGAAAGATTAGAGTGTTGTCCCTCTCGGAAGGACACACTCTCAAAAAATTTCCAGCTTGCCTGCACTTGTAGCAATGACCGTGAACTCCATGACACTGAGAAGTCAAATTCTTACCTCCGCCCTGACCACACATCACTGCTCTAGAATCACTTCCTCCAGAGCTATCTTACCAGAAGAACTCGAACCCGGTCATCTCTTAAACTTCTTTCCTCGAGGCCTTTGGCGATTCGACAGTTGGGACATTTGATGAGGTTGAAATGCATACATCCCTTCAGGCACGGGATGGAAACCTTGTCCAGCTATCGACTGAACCTGATTCTGTGCATCCAAAAGACTCTTCTCTATGTCTACCGCCCTATCCACTGCCTCAGTATAAGTCGAAGGAGAAACATCTAACACCAACTGAAACAAGTCTGGTCTCAACCCTTTCAAAAACTTGTTCCACTTCGTCCTCCCTTGGTTAGCAACATGAGGAACATACGAAAGAAGATAGGAAAACTGTCTATCATACTCCCTACCTTCAGATTCCTTGCTTCAGATTATCAAATTCCCTCTCTCGGTTGTTGTAATACTGATTCAGGGGTATAATCCCGATGAAAAGAGGCACATAAGCTCTCCCAAGTAACCAAGACGCCGGTCTCTCTCATGGCTCTGGAAGTACCAATGTTGAGCATGCTCTCTCAACTGACAGACAACCAACTTCAATATTTTCTCCTCAGAATACTCCACGGTATCGAACAGCTCCTCCATGTGTTCTAACCAACCCTCGGCTCCAGTAAACGTAGGGGGGTTCATTCCTGGAATCTATCCAACACTAGCTCCATCTCACCAATCTGTCTAGTCACATTCTCTACCTCATCCTCTCCCTATCCAGCTCCACGGTGCAAAGGTACATTCTGCTAAGCAACATCCTTGTAACTCTCCAGGGCTCTAGACTCCCCAACTAGCTGCCTAGCAACTCCACCTCTCCTTCTCGGCGGCATCTAACAAAAACTATATAGGTAAACACATAGGCAGATAAATAAATCACAGATTCAAGCACAAACAAAGGTTCAAACTCTATGTCTAGACTCAAGTGTGATAGAAAATAATCGAGCTTATCACAGTTTAAGCTCTGATACCAAAATTTCAGGTCCGGTGCTTTGAATCATAGATACTCATTCCATTAACACGGAGTTGTGGAAGCTTAAAATATGGGTTAAAAATTTTCTTATTTCAGCTTGAACACAAAATACGATTCAAAATACATTCATACTCAAAGTATAGATTTTTAACTCAAAATCTACACAGCAGAAACAGTACCAGAAATGTATACTAATATCTCAACAAATACAAATCTCAATAATAGACATTCACGCATGGCATGCCCTGGTAAACAGACTTATACAATATACATAACTGGGACTCAAACGGGGCTCTACTAGCTGACGCACCACTCGGTCCAGCTGATTTACCTGAAGAACCTGTAAAGGCCAAACAAGAGACCAAAGCAGCCCCAAAAAGGTAAATAAAACGAGGTCAAACCTCAGTACGAAGATCACTCATAAAACAGCAATCAGATAAGACATGCAATATCTCAAGACGTGTAATGCATGAGGGGTACAACGAAGACTCATCGGCTGTCAAAATGGTACACAACAGACTCAGCTGTGAATCATTAAATCATCAATCAATGTTCAGTGGCCACATTGCCGGTGAGAGCTCGGGAGCTACCCAGCAATCTCACGTGCAGTACCAGCAGCACAAAATCTCATAGCTCAGCCCAGCTGGTGCCATTCGACTCACCGAGGGGTGGGAGCTACCCACCGGTTCTAGGGCTAGACACAATCTCGCAGCAGGGATTCGAGGGTACGGGAGCTAACCTACACCCATCATTCATTTTATTTTTGAATCAGCATGTTGGCACTATCCATTCTAGGATAAAATCAGGTATCAAGTGGAATCGGCTCAAGATGGTATGTATGTATACAAGACAGTCTGAGCTTACACAACAACATACAATAATCACACATAAGCAAATCTGAGAATCATCATATAAAGCACAGCTAAGCAGACTCAGGTTACAACCAGCACATAATACACAACAGTCAGATCACGCTGGAAATATTCTCATGCTTATGTCAAAGCAGATAAAATAAGATCAATTTGTACCTTATGCAGATCTTGATACAATACCTCAGCACAGCTTACTGCTAATAGCATAACACACTCCCTGCTCTGCTCAAGTCTCGGACAATAGATCAAGGCCAAGCAACTAATGGCAAAAACCACAAGAAAGGCTCTGACCTGCCAAGATATCTAAGAAGTCAGCTCTGCTTAGCTTACACGGCTCATGACCTAAAGCTTCGTAGCTCAAAAAAACTACATCTAACCAACAGAGCACTATCCATCTCAAAGATAAATTCTAGGAACATAAACTAACACTAGCAGAACACGGTTACCTGAACCGGAGCTCAACTCGGTATCAAATCGCTAAACCTAGCTCACTCATTTCCTCCGTGATGTCTCTGTCCGGCCTCCTTCTGACTCCAAACGGTACAAGAACGTCGCCCTCAAAAATGGGTTTCCAATCGAGGTAACCTTATTCAAATCTGACCAACCAATCTCTGGAAATCTGGGGAACCCTAGGTCGGGTGAACAGTAGTCACGAGGGTTGGGATAATATCTGTCGGGGTATACTCTTGAGAAGGTAAGGAGAAGTGTTTCAAAAAATAAGAAAGTGTTGGTCAACAATTCTATATATATTCCCAGCTTATAGCTACAGTAAATTCAAACCAGCTCAAACCTCTCCACTAAACGAGCTTAGGTACACAGACACCTAAAACCAGATCGGAGAATCCCGGACATCCCTAAGTTTAATCCAGCTTGCACATACACAGGAAATCTCAAATCTGTTCACCTCTAAGCTGGTCTCCCCAAAACTAGCTCACGGTAGAACTCAAATGAGCACAACAAAGCAGCCCAGCTCAGAGCTATCCTCTCTGACCAGCACGCGCCTGATCTGATCTAAACCAAACCCGAAGGTCACCAACAGCTTACACCAAATCTCCTAAGCTGATCGCTAAACAGTTCATAGGATACCATCTAGCCTAGCGTTCAACTTACTGTCCAGCTCGGAACTAATCTGCCCAACCAGCTCACGTGAAACCTTAGACCAGCTCGCAGCAAAGATGATTATCAATACGAATCTTCATACTGTAACATATCTACTGATAAATCATCAATCAGCTCTGATTATCAGTGCTTAAAACCATGCTTCAAACCAATGGTAATCTGTAATAAAACCCAAACATCTTGCACTATCAGCTCAGCACCATACCCTGGACCAATATGCATCTAAGCTGATCTCTTCACCAGCAGCTTACCAAGCTGAAGTATCTCTACTGGTTAATATTAATATGATCTGATTAACTCGTTAATTATCATCTGATAATTTCCAGTCCTCACAAGTGGTATGAGAGCTTCAGGCTTGGATCAATCATACACGATTTATGCCAAATTTCATCAAAGAGGATCTGTCACCGTCGTGGCTCATTCGCACGCTCGCCGCTCAGATGTCACATGAATGTGGCGGCATGCTACCGCATGCCATGCGAACGTTGCTCAACCGGTGCCTACACGATGCGCCGCATGTTACCGCGAACGTTGTGGGGTCTTCCCGCTTTTCCCGTGCGTACATTGCAGCTAACGTTGCGGGATCGTCCTGCATTTCCTGTGCGTACGTTGCGGTGCAAAGTTGTAATATCATCCCGCATTACCACGCGCACTTTGCGCCAGACGTTGCGGGATCATCTTGCATTTCCCGAGTGCAAGTTTGGAGGATGTTGCAGGATCGTCCCGCATTGCCCGCGTTCACGTTGCGACGGACATTGCGGGATAGTCCCGCATTTCCCATGCGCACGTTGTGGCTGTCATTGTTGGATCTGTGTGAACAGATCCAGAATGTGTTTTGAATTACACAAAACCTATTATTGTGTTATTGACAATTCTACTTAGTGTGCAGAAGTTATATTAGAAATCTATATTAATGTCACGAAGAATAGTACTGTGATGTAGAGAACAGAAGTGTTGGAAAGAAGTTGAATCAGTGATTGGGAAGTATCAGAAATAGAACAGAGACTTGATATCAAATGTTTAAAATGCGATTTTATTGGATTATATCAAATTTTATTTGATTATTTTATTTATGTCAATTAATTTAATTAATTGAATAAATAATATTGTTTGAGATGATCGAGAGCCATGCCAATGTGCTAGGTGTTCCTGGTTGTAATATTATTGATATCATTTTAAAGTGGGCCTGGTTTATGGCATGTTCCCGCCCCTTTAAATGTATCCCTATTTGTCATGGACATTAAATATAAATATTAGACTTAGTAGAAGATAAATTTGAAGATGGTGGAATGATGACCAAGATATTGAAGATCGAAGACATGTAAAACTGGAAGTTTATGTAACAGGATTGCATTTTCATAGTGGATATCACCTATATTGGACCTAGACAAATGCTTGGCAACCATGGCTCGCATAGCTCTCGGTTATCAATCATCTCTGTTATATGTGTGATATATATATGTTGAATCTGCGAATTTTAAATTTGATTTTAAATTAATGAGATCAAATTTCAAAATTAAATCCCTCATTTAAATTTGATTTAAAATTTATATCAAGATTAAAGTTTCATTATTAAATTTAAGGAACTAAGTTTATTGATAATTATGAGGTCGTGTGACAAAAACGTAATCTAATAGAGTCCTTCATAGACCGACTTAAATGGCTTGTACCGACTATCTCATTGAGGGGCTTTGATTTAGGAAGTTGGGTTTTAAGTGGGCCTTAGCCCCTCCAATAATTTGGAAGCACTCTTAGAGAATGTTAGTCCATGACTTCTAAATTGATCGTAAAACAAAAGTTTATTCGTTAAGATCATGAAGCTAAGGGAAAGCGGTAGGTTCTGTGTGCTGGAAAGCTGTGCACGCCATTGACACTTGCTATGAGTTGGATGGAACTCCCATGGCGTTGGCTCATATTATTGGGGACGTTGTGGCGATCATCCATTACAACTGAACATTGATGGTCGTCCTGATACGTGATAGTAATCGCCCATCATATTATTGGGCCCTTACTAGACGTGAGGTGAATACATGGGGTTTGCACATGTTGCAATTGGGCTCTATATTTTAGGATCATAGTTGGCTGATATTATTCGGGACCGTGATTTTTTTATTGGACTCTGTGTATCCAGTAAGGAAACTGGATTTCCCGATTTCATTAGAGGGTGGTGAAATTTTTAAAATAGTAGGAGGGTAATTTATAAAACTAAATGATCTCGTTTTATGTCTTAGTAAATCATTATGAATAGTCATTGATGTATGTCTGCTTTCAATTCAGTATATTTTCCATGACTATGCATAATCCACTTCATTCATTCTCGATAATAAAAACTTAACGGAGAGAACTATCTTGATTGGTTACGGGACCTCAGGATTGTTCTGGCCTCAAAGAAGCTAGTATGTGTACTAGATAAATCTTTTCGAAAGAAGCACCTACTGACATAAGATTTGAAGAACTGAAGAAGCTTGAGACATGGTGGGACCATGATCTCAAATCCAAGTGATATATGTTGGCATTGTTAGAGTAGATGCCCAACTAGCCAACTTGTGGCGTGTGGGTTTTCATTGACTCTTGTACAAACGATCTTTATATATGATATTCGCATTCTTTTATATGGCATTCCAGCTCATGATGAGCCACATGCGAGGTCTGATTTCGGTCCACAAGCATGGGATACACATGATTGGGCTCTTGAGAAGTTGGTGAGCCTCGATCTTGAACTTCCACATGAGCTGTCTGTGGATTTGTTACTTCTTTCTCTTCCTCCTGTGTTCAATATTTTTGTGGTTAAATTCAACATGAATAAACTGGAGGCCAGTTTTGAAGAATTGATCAAAATATTGGTCATGTGATGGAACCATCAGAAGGACAAACATGTTCTCTCGATGGGCTCATTTTTCTCTGTGAAAAAGGGACCATAGAAACAGGAAATAAATGTTCTTCCTAGCCAAAGGGGCGTTGCCAGCATAAGCCAAAAGCGAGGTCATCCAATCCGGACAAGTCTGTGGACGTTTGCCACCACTACCACAAGCTGGGTACTGTTAAAAGGAAGCACAATAATTAAAACCCCACACAACTATGGCACGCTAGGCTAGGTCATATATCCCCAACAGGGATGAACAAGTTAGTGGGAGAGAAGATATTTGAAATGTCTGACATCAACCCCCGTGCCTACTTGTGAGTCCAGTCTAAAGAGGAAAATGACTAAAACACCTTTTTGAGGCAAGCCTGAGCGTGCGCATGGACTGTTGGATTTGATCCATATAGATGTGTGTGTTAGAGTAGGTGCCCAACTTTCCAACTTGGGGCATGTAGGTTTTATTTTTTTGACTCTATGTAAAGCGATCTTTATTTATGAAATTCGTATTCTTTTATGGCATTCTTTATCTTCATTATTATGATTATAAATTGTTGGATAAAGACCTTGAATGCACTATAGTGTATGTTAGATGTGATAGTGGATTTGATGGCTATCATGAAGCACATCTAATAGTCACTGTGTGTTCTAAACTAGTTCCTAATCAATTGGGCCGTCCAGAAGAGGATGAGGGCTGCCCGAGCTTGAGACTAGCATCTGCAATGCAAAATACCACGTTGAATTGGTAGGGAATATAGAGATGTTCTGAGCATGCAGATAGATAGTGACCTGGTGATCTATCGAACTACCCTTGTTCAAACTTTTCAAGTGGTTATCATTTGTCGAGTGGATTAAGTCCGAGGTCTTGGTTGTACAGATTAGTCCTTACTACTTGAAACCTCATTGAGACTCTACATGATAGGTACCTCACCTTGAACCGTTTACCGACTCCGTTCGGGTCATCAAGTGGCGGGATTGGATAGGTCCCGATGCACGTAGGAGTCGATGCTTCGTTGTCAATGATTCACCACTCGCCCTTGTGCGTGGATATCCTATGCTATCTGAGGAGATAATAGTGTGATAAATCCCTGGCCAGAGTACTAGATGTGCATTAGGTAAATGGATTTACCTAGTAACACATGGGATGTCACTATTTGATCTCCAAGATGTATATATGGCTATCCAATCTCTAGCGACTCTCGACTTATCAATGGTCGTTGATCGATAGGGATATTTGAGATTAAAGGACCATACTATACTCTAACCATGACAAACTGGTTCTTGCAGGTACTATCAGTGATATCTAGGGAATCATGGGGTGATGTTGCTAGACGCTTTACCATGTTCCGATGGGTAAGCCCGAAAATGTGTTTTCGGAGTCACAAGGAGATGTGAGCCCACGGCTAGCTGTATCCCTGAACCATTTAGGATCACACAAGTACTGGTTTCTCAATTCCCGTGTGGATATGGAACTCAAAGTGTTGAGTATAGTAGGAGGAAGGTTGGGAGTATGACTTCCAAAATTAGTTGACTGAGTAGGACTTCCATATTTTGCTAATGGGAGTAAACCTGCCATAAATTGATTTAGTGGTCCGAAAATTTGATTTTGCATCATAATGATCAGTTTTGTAAAATTATCACATCGGTGATATCTGATCATCGATCGGTATTATGATGAGACTGTTAGGACCGATTAATGGGAGATTAACGCAATAAATGCAAAGCAAGCGCTGCCACTGAAAAATAAAAAAATTTTGCGCTGCTCTAAAGAGGTGCAATACCTCGGGTTCTTGAACATTAAAACAGAGCACCGGAGACAGATCTGGTATGAAATAAAATCATGCGGAAAACACCATAACTGAATCCTAAATTTTAAAACACGATACAAACAGATTTCTGTAAACAGAAATCTGTTCGACTGTGCGTATGTGTGACAGTTAATATGCGACGCTAAATTAAAGTGCGTATGCGGAATAAATAATAGAATACAATACACAGCTTATTTGTTTATGGAAGTTCGGACATCAATGTCCTACGTCTCCCCTTCTTCCTCCTCGGAAGGTTCCACTAGAAGATTTGATCTACACATCGTGTATAGACCCGATCCCGCAACCAACAGCTGTGAGAACTCCTAGACTCCACCAGCCCTCGGCTGTCACTCACTTGTTTTACGCCTATGTGAGAAAGGCTACAAACACAGAGTTTAAAGTCGTCGTGCTTGGACGGGATCTGATTTTGTATTGGGTCTGAGATTCATTCACTATACAATTTCACTCAACTATCATGAATGTGAATGAATCTCTGTGTGTGTGAGATTTACACTGTAAGCACAACTCTTGTAAAAATTAAATCTCACACACTAGGGAAATGCTCTACAATAGCTGATTGAGACTCAGAAGTCGACTCTCGTTATGCGCTCCTCTCTAATGGCGGTCGACTGCTTTGTCTCCAATTTTCTTCCCTCTGTTTTTGAATCCTCACTCAATCATCATCTTCAAACTTCAATCTCCTCGTATAAATAGCTTTCTCAAGAGATATAGCCGTTAGATTAATTCCAATTCCTTTCTGTGCTTGTTACGGCTAATTCGTCGTCTTCCCAAATGTGTGCAATGCTCCTGTGTATATTGTACTATTTCCCAGAATAGTACAAATCTTGTCCCCTTGATTTAAGGCATTTGCA
>KV015587.1:100234-116821 GCA_001598015.1 Dorcoceras hygrometricum
GACTGTAGCTCACTGCTGAACATACTGTAGCTTGCGACTGAATAGCCTGTTAAGAGTTAAAACGACGTCGCTCCATCTCTTGCGCTTCTCTTGTCAACTGCTGATTGTGATGACATCACTGATGATGTCATCATCGCTGATACATCTACTGATTCTGCTGACGTCACTGCTGCTGATCCATCTTTTTGTCTGCTGATATTGCTGACGTCATAGTTGCTGATCACAACTTTTTCCAATCAGCAATGCTGACGTCATCGTTGTTGATCACAGCTTCCTCCAATAGAAATGCTGACGTCACGATTTCTGATTCCAGCTCTTTTTTACTTCTTAACAACCTCGTCAACATTAACTTGCTGTTTCATCTTCAACAGCTTCATCAATAGTAACTCTTCGCACGGTATCTGTTGACAGCAACTTCAACAGTAACCTGCTCTTTAACAATTCAGCAACTGATTGAACTCCACGTAAGCGAAGCTGTCCATGAAGGACTCCATATAAGCATTGCTGTCCACGTAAGACTATCTGATTTTTCCTTCTCGATTCTTCTGTTCAGATTTCTCTTCCAACTTTGTTTTGAAAAACTTTCTTCAACACATCAGACTTCTCCTGTTGATATCTGCACACTTCGTAGAGATGTCAGTAATCACAATAATAGGTTTTGTGTAATTCAAAACACATTCTGGATCTGTTATACAGATCCATCAGAGACCACAATCGAGGGAGTCGAAAGTAATGTTCCCTGTTTGACTTGAACCGAATGTTCCCAGTTTGACTTGAACCGAATGTTCACAGTTTGAGTTGAACCAAATGTTCACTGTTTGAGTTGAACCAAATGTACTATGTTTTGTCCAACTCAAACTCTATCCCTCTACCTATAAATATGGCAATGAGGAGACGCATTCACAACCCACATGATTATTGAATCATAACTCTCCTCTCCCCTCCCATCCACTCTCGGCCTCCTCCTGCCACTACCACCATCACTAGTCGTCGTTGCCACTGCCGCCGGCCCTGTTACAGCCGTCTTGGCAAGGAGATTCCGTTCGTGAAAATTCATTGTGCTTTCTGGAGCAAGACAGCGAAGGAATTTGGAAACAGATCATGGATCGGATTAGGCTACAAAAATCGGAGTTTCAACCATTGAAGTGTTATTGCCGCGTAAATCCGGAATAGTCGGAGCCAGGTGTGAAGTCGTCAAAGGTAAATATTTCTAAACACCCTATGCATGTTTAGCTTTTTTTTTATTTGCGTATGAGAGTTCGTCGATACAAAAATTTTTGAAACTTCCGCTGTGTCCCGTGAGCGTGATCCGGATCCGCCGCTGCGCCAAGAGTGCGCAGCCCACTTAGTATCGATACTAATTCTGGGCATACCTACTTCATTATCTTTACCGATGACTACTCGAGCTATGAGGTATTTACATTTAATGAAATATAAATCTGAATCCTTTGAAAGGTTCAAGGAATTCAAGAATGAAGTAGAAAACCCACTGGGCATAAGTATTAAAGCTCTTCGATCTGATCGAGGTGGGAAACTTAAGCACAGAGTTTTGGATTATCTTAAAGAGAACGAGATTCTCTCGCAGTTAACACCTCTAGGGACACCACTACAAAATGGTGTAGTGGAGCATTGTAATACAACCTTGATGGTCATGGTTCAATCTAAGATGAGCTTTACTGAGCTTCCACCCATGTTATTGGGCTATGCGCTAGAATAGCAGTATTGTTGTTAAACAAATATCCGTACTAAAGCAGTGGAAGGACTCCATAGGATGAGCAAATCTAGGTACCCGTATTTGAGAATATGAGGATGTCCTGCTTACGTGAAGTAGACGGTGGGAGATAAGTTGGATAATCGATCAATCTTATGTTACTTCGTGGGGTATCCAAAGAACTCTATTGTATACTATTTCTATCATTCCACGGAAACAAAAGTGTTTGTTTCCAAAATGACACCTTCTAGAGAAGGAATTTCTACTGGATAGAAAAGGCAAGATGATAGAACTCGATGAAATTAGAGATCAATCGAAGCGAGTCTTATACCGCCCACACCTCAAGAACCAGTCATTAAGGTGCACACTCCTAGGAGATCCGAAATGGTCCCTAGTCTTTCCGTCCGATATGGTTTCATACTTGAAAAGGATAAGGTGATCCTGATGTTGGATATGATCCATGTAACGCCCAGGAAATCCATAAATCCACAATGATAGATCTAAACTTTTGAAGGGTTTAATTGATATTTTCAGTACCCTTCTTCAGATTCAGTTCAGCGATTCAGTTTTTGTCCAAGCCCAATTTTCAGATTAGAGCAGGAACCCGGTTTCTAGGAGTTGGCCGATCTGAAAATAACAACCACGGTTCAGCATAATTTAAATATGATTTGGTTTATGCCTGCTTGTGTACGAAGTGGTGCTTTTAAAGATATTTTCTAAAATGATGAGCTCATGCTTTTATTTTCCTTTAATACACATATCGTCACTTTTCACAGCACAATCAAACTCTTTCAAAAGAATTTCCATTTTAAAGCAGTGAAACATCTCTCCACCAACCGATCAAAAACTTCAAATCTTTCAAAGTGATTTTGGATCGCGCTTGTAAGTGGTTCAACGCTGGAGAATTATGCTAGCAGTGTTCAGTAGTTGAGGCAATTAAACTCGGTTTTTTGCTGCAATTTTGAAATCATATAATGATTCTGCTTGCATGTTTGTATGAGTTTAAAGGTTTGAGAAACGTTTCTTTGAAGTTTTTCAAACACGGTGAGTTTATGATGTTTTCTTGAGAAAGTATTGGTTTGCTAAATTTTTGATTCAGTTGTTAGAAACTGTTTTACGATGTTCGTTCTAAGTTTCTTCTTGAAAAGTTCGGGATGTTCTGTAAGTAGCTTACAAGCAGCTTACTTATTTTTGTTTCAGTAGCTTACAAGAAGCTTACATATCCTTGTTTTTGGAATTTTCCTTAGATATTTTCGATTACTTTAGACTAATGAAATCTTCCAAGTTGTTAGTTATTATTGAGCTAAGTTCACGGACTGCTTATTTTTCCGAGCTGATTTTTAAGTCGTGATCCGATTTCATTTTTCAGCTCGCTTGCTATCTGATTTCATTGTCCAGCTTGCTTGCGATGTGATTTCATTGTCCGGTCTACTCACGATCTGATTGTCCGATCTGAGTTGACTTTATTTGACCAAACAGCCCAGAGCTGATTTTATATTCTGAACCAATACGCTCGCGTGCTGTTTTACTCTGAATGATCCAGCTTAGGTCCACTCTGAACTGATACAGTAACTTCAAGTTTAATTCTTCGTCTCTCTAGCTTTGATTCGAAGAAATAACACCAATCTGTTCGTAATTATACCCATTGCAAGAGTTCATCAGCTTAGAGTTCTGATGTTCATTATTCGTTTCAATATCCCGAGCTGATTCCAGTTTTATTCTTCATTTGAACTCCGATGAACTCCCAATAGTTTTCGAACATCAATAGAGTTTTAAAACAGCAAACCATATTTGAAAGCGATCTATTTCAGATCAAGAATAATAGTGAAAGAAAGTTTTACAGAGTCCAAAGGAAGTAAATTTCAAAGTTAAAGTGAGTTATGGCAAAGATAACAGACAGTTAGCATAGGAATGGTGAGGACGCTGACAGACGAATCAGTGTGCCCCTTCACATTGGAAGGGACAGGGCTTTATGGCTGACGGACTATTTACCCCTTCACAGCATAGTCGGGATTTATTCCCCAGTTCCTGATTTCAGATGACAGATTGATCAAACGACTTTGACCTATATATAAGTATCTGAGGCATAACTCAACAGAAAATAAGAACAGAACACAGAGTTGTTCACAACCACAACTTAAATAAAATTTTATGTTACTTCCTTTAATATCAGTAAATGTTTTACTACCAATAAAGATTTAAAATGTTTCAAGCATTGCAGTTTATGCTTTCACAGTTCTCAGTTCCCAGTTTTGCAGTTTTCATATCATATTACAGTATTCAGTATTCAATTACGAGTTGTTCAGCTTTCAAGCTCTATCAGTTTACGAGCTTTCAGTTACAGTAAAGACGATGTTATGCTTGTATTGCCTGCCTTAGTTATATCCAGACTTGATTGTTGAGCCTCTAGGCTCACTAGTTTTCCTAAGTGCAGGTGATCAGGTTTAGAGATTGCTGATGGTGCGAGATGGATCAGATCGGGGGTGTTCATCGTGGACATTCGTTTCCATTCTGTTTCAGTTCATAGTTTCTTTTGTTGTATAGAAGATTAGATACAACTTTTGAACATTTCAGATTACTTAGTCATGTATTCAATGTCTGAATGACAGATAAAGTTTGTTCGTAAATGTTTGTTTGTTTGAAATACGCACAATTATAAACTCCGAGCTGATTCCAGTTCAAAGTATGAAATTTCATTAATTTCGTAATTTAGCCCAGAATTATTTGGTTAATTATTTTTGAACCCCAAACTTATTATAATTTCAATTCAAAAAGTTTTTCGTTACAATTGGTATTGGAGCATGGTCCTTGAGTTAAAGACTTCTTCCAGTCTGAGACAGTTTTCGCCAACCGCTTCAGATAACCTATGAGTTTTATGTTCATGTTCATGTTTTAGCATACAATATTCTTTCATTATAGTCTTGTAGTGGATCTGGTCTATAGTTCAGATATGTCAGCAAGAGGTAGTGGTAGAGGGAGAAGGGACATCACCACTGAAGGTGTCAGCTCAGATGGAATTGCACTCGATTTAGCAGGATTGGCCCCACCGTTAGAGCATTTTGTAGGGCAGTCGAGTCAAGAGGGTGGTCAACCAGGGATCTAGTCATAAGGATCCTCAAGAGAGGTTTAGGCGTTGACAGAAACGCCAGGCTTTTCAGCTCAGAGATCAGAGGTCGTCCAAGCGACCAAATACCGATCAGCAGAAACCCCAAAGGCAACAACCTCAGTCACTCAACTCAGTTCCTAATATAAGCAACAAACCATCTTTTCCAAAATTTTGCAAGAAGCATGCTGGTCAGTGTAGAGCTTGACAGGGTGTGTGCTACAGGTGCGGTGCTCCAGGTCACTTTGCTAAGGAATGTCCCCAATCAACCAAAGTAGATCCTTAGATTGATAGTAGGCAGTTTGTCCCGTTTGTCAAAGGTATCACACTAGGCAATGCCGATATGGCCAGAACGTGTGTTACAAATGTGGTAATCCAGGCCACATCTCTAGGTTTTGTAACAGTCGAAACAACTCATCACGGGTAGAGCTTATGTGATGACAGCAAATCAGGCTGAACAAGACTCTAGAGTAGTTCGGGTAAAAATGTTGTCTCCTGTATGTCTACCATAGCCTTGTTAGATTTTGGTTCAACCCATTTTTTTTTTGTATCATAAATTTTGATAAGAAACCACCTGTACAATCAGAACTATTAGCTGAAGATTTTTGTGTTAACATATTAGTGGGAGAAAGCTTATGAGCCAATAGTATGTGCCGCGACATAGAGCTTAAGCTGCTGGGTTATTTCGTATATGAAGATTTGATAATATAATCATGAGTTTGATTCAATGTTGAGAATGGATTGATTAGCTAATTATGGAGTATTTATTGATTTTAAGCAAAGAATGGTAGAAGATAAACCGTCCAACAGAAACCCACAATGTTTTTCCAAGATGATAGGGTCAATAGAACCCCTAAGATGATATCAACTTTGAAAGCCCAGAGCTATCTAAGGAAGGAATATCAAGGATTTTTAGTTACTGAGTTATCAGTAAAACATAAGAAACCTAAATTGATAGATGTGGGTGTAGTAGATGAATTTCCAGACGTATTCCTAGAAGACATATCTGATCTTCCACCAGAACTAGAGCCAAAGTTTGCGATTGATGGAGTACCTGGTACGACTCCTATAGCTAAGCCTCCATACAGACTTGCTACAGGGATGAAAGACTGACAAGGAGATAGAGATGATAACACGTGTGTCGTATGCATATGCAATAGGTAACATAATGAATGGTATGATATCTATTGGGCCTGATGCTCCTATGCCCTGAGTGTCAAATATCAAGACAACCCCAATCAAATGCATTGGAAGGCCGTGAAGGATATTCTTAAGTACTTGATAAGGACTAAGAATATGTTCATAGTCTATGGGGTGGATAACAAAAAACTGAAGCTACACTGACTCTAGCTTCCAGAGTGATATGGATGACTTGAAATCAACCTCTGGATTTGTATTCATGCTCAATGGAGGTGCTGTCTCTTGGAAGAGTTCCAAGAAGGACATCGTTGTGGATTCAACCACTAAGGCTAAATACATTGCAGTATCAGATGCTGCTAAGGAGGCCGTTTGGATGAGAAATTACGTCCAAGAGTTGGGCATATTCCTGAAATAGTTGATCTAGTCCCGGTGTACTGTGATCACATGGGTGTCATTGCTCATGCAATGGAGCCCAGGTCTCATCAGTGATCCAAACATATACTGAGAAAGTTCCATCCGGGAAATTATGGGAGAGGATACATCATTGTCGAATGAGTCGCCTCTGCAGATAACATCGTTGATCCACTTACGAAGCCTTTGCCAGGACCATTGTTTGAATAACATCGCGAAGCAATGGGACTATGTCTGATGACTAGTTGGCTATAGGGAAAGTGGGAGATTGTTAGAGTAGGTTCCCAGCTAGCCAACTATTGGTAATGGGCTTGTTGACTCTACTGTGAGAATGATCTTTATTCATATAATTTGAATTTACCTGGCATTCTTTATCTTCATTATTATGATTACAAATTATTGGATAAAGACTTTGAATGAACTATACTGTATGTTAGATGTGATATGGATTATAGCTATCATGAAATACATCTAATAGTCACTGTGTGTTCTAAACGAGTTCCTAGTCGATTGGACCATCCAAAATAAGATAAGGACCGCTCGAGCTTGATACTAGCATCTGCGGTGCAAAGTACCATGTTTCATTTACAGGGAACATAGTGATATTCTGATAAAATTATACCGTACCTAGGTGAATATAGTGATGTTCATTTTTAGGGAACATAGTGATGTTCTGATAAAACTATATCGTACCTAGATGAGTCAAAATATTTGCGGATTCTGATTAAGAAGAAATATTGGGTTTTTTTATGCAAAATTTAACCTTTTGTCATTATTATTGAGAGGGTGTTGTTCTTTACTTTTCTATATATACGGTCAATTATTCCCTCCTATTTTCAAGATTTATGATCTGTAAGCTTTTTTGGGCAATTTTAGGATTTTATATTCTTATTATCTGTTGATTCTGCCATCAAACACATAATTATATGAAATGGGTTCTGAATTATGTATGTGGTCGTGTAAGATATTTGCAATTTTGTCAGGTTTTGGAGACGCCTGAGTCGCTATTCAAGTAACGCATTTGACGCCCATGTGTTTTGTGCTTTATGTTTGTATATTTCTCATATGTTTTGTGTTTTTGTGTTTTTGTTCTTAGCTTGCAGATTGGTTGGGTGATTGATCATTCATGGGTTCCACTTCATTAAATCAAAGTCTCAATCTAGAAAAGGATGATGAGATGGAAATTACTAGGGGCTCTCAAGGTTCAACTAAAAAGCCAAAGGAATTTTCATATGTTTGGAATTATTTTACAAAGAAAGGAATTTGCGAAGATGGTGTACAAAGGGCTGAATTCAAAGGATGCAAAAAATAGTATAGAATTTGAGGAAAACAATACGAGACATATCTTCGAGGCGCCACCTTGAAAAATGCAAAATGATAGAGTTCTATGATGTAGTGCAAATGGTTGTTGATTATGATGGAAAGGTAAGGTCTAGAAAAGTGGACCAAAGGTTGTGTGTGATTTATTAGCTGCTGCAATTATTAGACATGATTTGCCGTTTTCCTTCGTTGAATATGATGGGATTAGAAAATGGGTGAAGTACATAAATCCTGATGTTGTTTGTATTTCCAGAAATACGCTGGTTTCAGATATTACAAAAATATATGCTCAGGAGAAAGAGAAACTTAAGCAAGTTCTGGCCAGTATTCAAAATATAATTTGTTTAACTTCAGTGTGTGGACTGCATGCACTACTGAGGGTTATATTTGTTTGACTGGCCATTTTGTCGATGAAAATTGGAAATTGAACAGTAAAATAGTTAGCTTTGCTCACATGCCTCCTCCACACTCGGGAGTTGAATTGGCTGCAAATTTGTTTGAGTTTTTGAAGGAATGGAGACTCGAGAAAAAGGTTTTTTCTCTGAAATTGGATAATGCATCTAGCAATGACAAGATGCAAGATATTTTGAAAGAGCGACTCTCTTTGCATAATAGTTTGTTGTGTGATTGTGAGTTTTTTCATATTCGTTGTTCTGATCATATATTGAATCTTATTGTCCAAGAAGGTTTGAAAGTGGCTACTGCAGCTTTGAACAAAATTAGAGAATTTGTCAAGTATGTGAAGGGTTCGGAGAGTAGGATGAAGAAATTTGAAGAATGTGTGGTAGCAATTGGTGGCATTGATACAAGTATTAGTTTGCGATTGGATGTATCTACCCACTGGAATTCAACTTATTTGATGTTGGAAAGTTCTAACAAATATAAGAAGGCTTTGGCTTCTCTTCAATTGAATGGTAGGAACTATGACTATTGTCCTTCAAGTGAAGAATGGTTAAGAGGAGGAAAAATATGTGAGTTTCTTGAGTCATTTTATGATACTACCAATTTGATTTCTGGTTCTACTTATCCTACATCAAATATGTGTTTTATGCAAGATTGGAAAATTGAGGTTTGTTGAAGGAAAACTTGTTTAATGAAGATGTGGTAGTTGGTGATATGTGAAAAATGATGAAAGAGAAGTTTGACAAGTATTTGAGTCGGTATAGAATGGTACTTGCATTTGGGGTTATTCTTGACCCACGAATAAAACTCTCCATGTTGAACTGTTTTTATTCAAAGGTTGAGAGTGATCCTCTTAAATGCCAAGAGAAGATGTCGTTCGTGAAAAGAAAGCTTTACAAGCTTTTTGAACAATATACTAGTGTCAACGAAACAAGTTCACAACCACAATCTCCATCTACCACACTTCCTCAAATGAATAATGAAGGAGGATTTAAACGCAATTGGAAAAATAATATTTGATGTAAGTATTATAACAATTTTTACATTTATTTTATGTTATTGGTTATTTATATTTATTGTACTAGTATACTTCAATTAATGTAGGAAATTAAATAATACGAGAGTCAAACTATTCTGGAAAATCTCATCTGGATCTCTACTTGGAGGAGCCAAAGATTGAGTTTGCATATTATGAAGATCTAGATGTCTTGGGGTATTGGATGAGTCATAAGCATCAATATCCAACCCTTGCAGGAATGACATGTGATGTTTTGGCTATTCCTATAACCACTGTTGCATCAGAATTGGCTTTTTCCATTGGTTCTCGTGTGCTCACCAAATACAAAAGTTTTACCCTTCATGAAAATGTGCAACATATTATTTGCACTCGTAACTGGTTACATGGTTATGTGAATGGTAACTTACTGACAAATTATTTATTTGTTCTTACTTATTTGATTTATTGTAACTTTGATTTTCAACTATTTTTTATCTTAATGTATATAATGAAGAACATGTAGGAATTAAGACAACTTTATCTTGTGAAGGATCAAATATTTTGGAAGTTGTTGATGAAGTTGAAGAAACAAATGAAAGAGCAATGTAAATGGCATAAGATGAAGTATTCAAAGGTGCATGTATAGATCAGCGGAGGTGCTTAATTCTCTTGTGTTTTCAGTTCCCTTTTTCTCTTTGAACTTGATCACCTTTCGGTACGTATTGATCCTAGTGCGAGTTCTTGATGTTCACTTTGTTAAATCTAGCTGCTTAATTTGTGTGGAGGCTCTGGATACTCACGATGGTTTTGATTCATGTGTTGTTGAGGAGTTATATTATATATAGTCCCTACATGAACCAAGTCGTAATACTTGTGCACCGAATTCATTTTTTTCAATAGTTGTAATCATGATCTTTCCACTATGTTTGATGTTGGTTTGTTTATTCATGAAGGTGTGAAATGTGTATGGTGTCAGTGTGCGTGAGTTTTTCTCCCTGGGTGAGTGCAGCACATTTAAAAGGTATTCTAAATCTAATCCTGGAGGGTTAGCCCGCAATCCCTCCAACCTGAGGCGGGCCGGGGCGGGCCAGAGCTTTAGGAACCCTCCAGATTTGTGGGCCGCCCCACACCGTCCAGTTTGAAGGTGGGCCACGGCGAAGGAAGGGGGCGGGGCGTGGCGGGCCGACCCGTTTGACAGTACTACCCTGAACTATTGAGGGTCACACAATTACTGGTTTGTCAATTCCAGTACGAAAATGGTACTCAATGTGTTGAGTATAGTAGGAGGAAGGATGAAAGTATGACTTCCTAAATTGGCTGGGGAAGTATGAATTTCCTTTTAGCTGATAGGGGTCTAACTTCTATTTTGGATTAGGTGGCCTGAAAATTTTTTCACATCATAATGTTCAGTTTTTGAAACTCTGCATATTGGTTCGATCTAATCGTCGATTGGGATTATGATGAAGCCACGACGATGGACTCAAAACCAATGTTCCCTAGGTCTGGACTGACCTGGGCCCATTAACCTGGTCCCATGAAATATCTATAAATAAGGGCGTAGGGGGAGCTATTAATTTATACCAAGTTGTATTGACAACTCCCCACAGCTCCCCTCCCCCTCATTCTCAGCCTCCTCCTTCGGCCGCCGCCGGAATTCTTTCCTGCCATTTCGGCGTGACGGTTTCATTCGTGAAATCTTCACTGGTTTTCTAGTGTAGAACAGTGAAGGAATTTAGATTCCGATCGTGGACCGGATTGGGCGTTCATCAACCGTTCAACCGTTGAAGGGCCATTTCCCTTGTGGAATGGTCGGAGCCGGGCGTCAAGTGGCCAAAGGTAAATGTTCTGAACATCCTTTGTATGTTTAGATGTTTTATTATACGTGTATTGACCATTCCCATGCCCAATTTTTTTCTAAACTTCCGTTGTGTCCCAAGAGTGGGATCCGGATCCACCACTGCGCCAACAAAACTACCCAATGTACTCTGAGCCTGCCGAACTACAACTAGGTAGGCCGAAGCCCTGCTACACTCAGAAATCGGCCAAGATAGCCTCAGGAATACAGAATATTCTGAGGGCCATGATGAGATCCGAAGTCTCGAGCTGGATCATATGGGAGAGAGAAGAGCTCGGGCTGCAATATGACTTTCAGCTTATCAAAGGAGAATGACCAGGCTTATAACAAAAGAGTTCAGTCTCGGAAGTATGAACTAGGAGATCTGGTTTGGAAGATGATCCAGTGCCATCGGGAAAGAGGGAAACTTGATCCAAAATATTAGGGCCCCTACAAAGTGGTCGGGAAAGCACGCAACTTATTATCACGAGGATGCACAAGGAAGAAGGGCTAGAAGGCCTTGGAATATCATTCATCTCAGAAAATATATTCCTAGTTCTCATATTATTGTAAACTTTATCTTGTGGAATGAAAGAACTTTTCTTCAGTTCGATACTCTTCACCTCGAGTGGGAACCCACTTGAGTGCAAATATAAGCCCGACCTTCCCGGTACTTAAGCCCAATTCTCATTGGCAAAAAACCTCGAGTGACAAACCCACTTGAGTGCAAATATAATCCCGACCTGCTCGACACTTAATCCCAATTCTTATTGGAAAAACACTTCGAGTGACAACCCCACTTGAGTGCAAATATAAGCCCGATCATATTGGCACTTAAGCCCAGTTCTCATTGGCAAAACATCTCGAGTGGAAACCCCACTTGAGTGTGAAGATAAGCGCGACTTGCTCGATACTTAAACCAATTCTCATTGGAAAAACATCTCGTGTGGCAACCCCATTTGAATGTGAAGATAAGACCGACCTGCTCGGCAGTTAAGCCCAATTCTCATTGGAAAAATACCTTGAGTGGCAACCCCACTTATGTGCAAATTTAAGCCTGACCTTCTTGGTACTTAAGCCCAATTCTCATTGGTAAAACACCTCAAGTGGAAACCCCACTTGAGTGAAAATATAAGCCCGATATGCTCGGCACTTAAGCCCAATTATCATGGGAAAAATACCTCTAGTGGCAACCTCACTTGAGTGCAATTATAAGCCCGACCTACTCGAAACTTAAGCCCAATTCTCATTGGCAAAATACCTCGGGTCACCATACCTGAATATGAAGCCCGATCTGCTCAGCTTTTTCATTGGACAACCACCATGAAAGATGAATAAAAGTCTACCCTGCTTTCTCAGCTTTTTCATGAGAGCTTTCTCGTGAGCTCTCGACCTCCATTTTCAGCTTGCGCCCTCATATTGGGGACTCCTAACCTGCTTCTCAGCTAATTGAGCCTGAGATTTTTTCACCTCCAGCTCGTGCTGATGTGCCTTCTGCTTCTCCTCTCTCTAGGACCATAATTCCTCGACTATTTCATCAGCCTCTAGTGATAACCAAGCACCCTGAACTTAGACTGTCGGGACAAGGATACCTCGTCATGCACCCGAGTGAAGCGGTTGATTGCCTCACCATCCTAGACCATGACCTACAAAAGTATAATAATTAGATTGGAATCATAACCTAAAAAGATACTACCATACGGTCAGGAGTATACCTGCATAAAGTGGAGGCTTAATGCCTAGAGGACCCCAGCATTGGGAGCCCCTTGAACCAGATCGAGATCTTTATCTAGGAACAAATGGTGAAGGAATTCCATGGAAACGGGGCCTCAAGAGGTAGCCACGAACGAAATGTTTGGGAAGTGTAGAGCCTTCGGAAGTTGTGCAGAGGGCTGCTCCTTGGGATTAGCACCTGAGATAGGGGCTGATTCGATAAAATCTAAGTCCAGCACTAAGGCAGTCCCTTGGGTGGACGTCTTATTCTTGTGTCACCGGCATCCACCCTCCTCAGCCAACGAAGCTTTTCCTCTTCCCCTTCCCATGTCAGGCCCGGTACTCTAAAACAGCGATTAAATTTTCAATTAATCACAATTTCACGGAAGCATAAAATATGGGCTAAAATTTTTCGTTTGGACATGAACTGAAAGTATCATTTAAAATACAAACATGATCAAAATACGGATTTTAACTCACAAAATCCAAACAACAGCAGCCACACTGAACATATCCAAATATAACAATAGATATATATCCCCAAATACATTATTCACGCAGGGCATCCCCTGGTTCAATAGTTCAATACATAATATATCTCTGGACTCAAAACAGGGATCTACCAGCCGACGCTCCACTCGGTCCAGCTGGATTACCTGTGTAAAGGCCAACACAGACCAAAGCAGCCCAAGAAGGGAAAATAAAACGAGGTCAAACCTCAATACGAAGAGCATCGATAAAAACAACAATCATATCAAACATGCAATATTTCGAACGTGAAATTCATGAGGGTTACCAAGGATCATCGGTAAGCAAGGCACAACGACTCAGCTGTGCAATAAAATCTCAATAGATCATCAGAATTCAAATCACAGCGACTCATCTGGCTATCATGACTCAGCGACAACATTGGACTCTCAGTACGGCGACTCAGTCGGAAAATAGCGACTCAGCGATTATCGGTTCCCGAAAGAAACAGGCTCAATATGATATGCATGTATGCAAGGCTAATCTAGCTCACAATGAACGCATATAAATAATACATAAGCAATAAAAACAGAGAACCATATAATAAATGCACATCTAGACATCTTCGGCTATCACATATACACGGCACTTTACACAGTTAGGCAAAACTAGATCACACGAAACACAGCAGCTTACAACATGCTGGAAATATTTTCATCCTGATATTAAGGCTGTTAATATGAGCTCACTCGTACCTTAACCTCGGTATAGCTACTACCTCACAGATCGCACGAGAATAAGGTACCAACAGCTCGCGCACGCCTACTGCCCTCCCAACTCACGACGAAACTCATAGAAGCTGCCCGAATAACCACACAGCTAAAACCTGCTCAGCCACACAACGTCAGCTCGGGAAAAATTTCGGCAGAACGGAGCTGGGAGCTACCAACTCATCCAGCTCAAACCGACACTTCAACACAATAAACAGCTCTAAACGACACATAAAACAAGAACCAACACTTACCCTAGCGTGCTAAAGGAACGGGAGAACCGTCTGGCGAGAAATCACGAAAGGTCCGAACGCCACAACTACGTCACGCCCACTCGACAAGCTGACCCAAGACTCCAAAGAAGTACCAAACAAACGCTCTTGGAGAGAGGAACTCAGCGCCACCAACCTTGCTCTAAGCATCGATGTAAATCGACGGCAATCGGAAGAAATAGGTTTCGGTTGAACAATAAAGGTTTGGGGAATAGTATACGTAGAGAGTTCTTGAGGAAAGAAAAAAAGGATATGAGGTATGAAATGGCTAAGTGTTGTAAGTAGATAAGGTATACACGGTGAAAGTCAACTATTAAAATTAAATCCCGTGATCTGTACAGTGCCACCTAGCTCGGGATCTAAGCTTGTACCAGCTCAGGCTTCTTCATTGTAAATTGTCCAGTGTACAGCTCAGTACACACGCACAGATCAGCTCTTGAACCAACAGCTCACACTCACTACAGCTCACATCCCAACAGATCACGGTCTCAACAGATCACACTACTCAGAAGATCACGCTACTCGGCAGATCACATGCGCCTATCAGTTCCCGTGCACCTAACATCTTGCGCAACCAATAGATCATGCCCATGACAGCCCACAACTCACAACTCAGCTTTCCATCAACTAGCATCTAAGCTGGTATCGCTAAAAGACGTCTCACCGCATTCCAGCCCGGGTAAATCAGATCACGTGTATGCAGACCGGCTTGCGTTCCACTACGCATACCAGCTCAGAGTTGTTCCATCCGAGATCAGCTCACGCCTGATCCGTTCTATGTCAATCCAAAGATCATCAACAGCTTACACCAAAATCTCCTAAGCTGATCACTAGACAGTCCGCAAGACATTACACAGCCTAGCGCTCAACTCTCTCTCCAGCTCGGGGCTCAACAACTCGAATCAGCACGCACCCAAGCTGATTCCCCACTAACAGCTCACGCGATTTAATCCTGCCATTCCCTTATATGCTCATAATATATCACTAATTAAATCAGTTAACTACAATCCTCACATTCTCCCCAACTAGAAATGGATTTCGTCCTCGAAATCAACCCACAACTACAGATCAAAAATAAAAGAATACCAGAAAGTCACCAAAAACTAAAATACATAACAGTCCTGCATTTCTCAATTCTTAACGAAAGTCACTAAATAAGAATGCAAAGCAACTTAATCGCAACCCAGCAAGCTAGAAGATTACCTGGATCAGTACTGCGTATACTCAAACAGATGGAGCCACTCATGTCTCATCTTTTCTTTGACTTCCAGGTAGCTTCTTCTCTGTCATGCTTGCTCCATTGGACCATCACCAACGGAATAGTCTTATTTCTCAGTTGTTTCTCCTTCCTATCTAGAATATGCACTGGATATTCGACGTAACTCATGGTTGAATCCAGCTCGAATTCATCGGTCCTTAGCACATGGGAAGGATCTGACTCATATTTTCTCAACATCGACACATGAAACACATCATGCATAGCTGTTAACTCCGCAGGTAGCTGCAATCGATACGCCAAGGACCAATCCTCTCAATAATCTCAAAAGGTCCAATGAACCTAGGAGCTAATTTACCCTTAAGCCTGAATCTCATCACGTTCTTGAAAGGAGAAACTTTCAGAAACACTCGATCTCCAACCCAAAAAATCCAAAAGGCACTGCGCCTCTATATTAGCATAGTCTAGCTTGTACGATTTTCTCAACATCGACACATGAAACACATCATGCATAGCTGCTAACTCCGCAGGTAGCTGCAATCAATACGCCAAGGACCAATCCTCTCAATAATCTCAAAAGGTCCAATGAACCTAGGAGCTAATTTTCCTTAAGCCTGAATCTCATCACGTTCTTGAATGGAGAAACTTTCAGAAACACTCGATCTCCAACCCAAAACTCCAAAGGCCTGCGCCTCTTATATTAGCATAGCTAGCTTGACGATCTTGTGCAGCCTTCATTCTGCTTCGAATCAGCTCAAACTGCTCCTTCATATGCTGCACAAACTCAGGAGTAGACAGTTGTTTCTCTCCAACTTCTTCCCAGCAAATCAGTGATCTACACTTTCAACCGTACAAAGCCTCGAATGGTGCCATCTCGATAGTCACTTGGTAGCTATTATTATACGAAAATTCTACCAGGGATAAAAGATCCTGATAGCCACCACTGAAATCCATCACAATTTCTCGCAGCATGTCCTCCAAAGTCTGTATAGTTCTCTCGGATTGGCCATATGTCTGAGGGTGATAAGTTGTACTCATAGCCAATCTCGAACCCATCGCTGCTTGCAAGACCTTCTAAAATCGAGAAATAAATCGTGGATCTCTATCGGACACTATCAAAACTGGCACTACATGCAATCTAACCACGTGGTCAATGTATAGTCTCACCATCTTCTTCATGGAACACCTCACATCATAGGGAATGAAATGTGCTGACCTCGAAATCCTGTC
>KV015588.1:0-16595 GCA_001598015.1 Dorcoceras hygrometricum
GTGCATTTGTGAAGTCTAGGAGTTCTCACAGCTGCTGGTTGTGGGATCGGGTCTGTACACAAGTTGTAAGATCAAATCTTCTAGTGGATCCTTCCGAGGTGGAAGAAGAGGAGATGTAGGACATTGAGGCCGAACTTCCAGAAACAAATCATTGCGTATCGTATCTCTTTTATTCATTCAGCACTCGCATTATTTTAGCACGCATAACACACGCATACAATTCAGCACACAAGCACAGTAAGTCTCGAACAGATTTATGTTGCACATAAATCTGTTTGAGTTTTTTTAAAATATTAGGATTCAGTTCTGGTATTTTCCGCATGATTTTTAAATCATACCAGATCTGTCTCCGGTGCTCTTCTGGTGAGTTTTTATGTGTTCAAGAACATCGAGCTATTGCAGCTCCGTATTAGCAGCGCAAAATTTTCAATCGCCCATTTTAAACCTGCGGCTGCTAAGTTCCTTCGAAAAACAGGGACCAACAGAGTACTAGAAGTGTTTTAGGTAAATGGGTTTACCTAGTTACACTCGCGATGTCACTATTCGATCTCCAAGATGTATGCATAGCTATCGGATCTGTAACGACTCTCGATTTACCAATGGTCGTTGATCTGATCGGGATATATGGATTGAAAGGACCGTACTGTACGCTAACCACGACCAACTGGTTCTTGCAGGCACTATCAGTGATACCTAGGGGTTCATGGGGCGATGTTGCTAGACGCTCTTACCATGATCCGATGGGCAAGTCCGGAATTGTGATTCAGGAGCCACAATGGTTCTGGGCCCACGGCTAGCTGTATCCCTGAACCATTGAGGGTCACACAAGTACTGGATTCGAGATTCCCACACGAAAACTAAGCTCAATGTGTTGAGCACTTGAGGAGGATTTTGGGGAGTGCGACTTCCTAAAAGTCAACAGGGGTCAAGTCGTGATTTCCCGCTGTTGAGGGGCAAAACGGTCATTTTGCACTGGGGTTCTGAAAAATGGTTTTTCAGTTCATAGTATTCAGTTTTGGAAACTGAGTCGATCGTTCCGATCTGATCGGCGATCGGAGTTATGATGAAGTCACGGTGATAGGGATGAACCGAATGTTCATACGTTGGACCCGGGCCCGTTGGGTCGGTCCAAATTTATCACTAGTCTACTTACTGAAGACTTGGAGGCTTTTAATTATAACACTTGATTACACAAAACCCTAACCCTAGCTCCTAATCCCTCGGCCGCCTCTGTCACGTCCCGAGACCGGGCCTGGACGTGAACACCGGCGATATTCAATAATTATTCATTACAAAACATCAAGCCTCATAGTGCAGCTCAAAACCAGTCTATTCCATAATCAAAATGATCGTCTTTACAACTGAAAATCGGAGAAATTGAATAACAGAGTGCGGAAGCGAAAATTACATTAACAAAGAAAAGCAGAGTCTTCACCAGCCCCAAAACAGATCTTGTTCCTCTTCTTCAACATGTTCTTCATTCTTATCTGGTGGAGAGTAAGGGTGAGTGTTGAGCATAACATAACAGAGCATAGCATAACAGAGCATAGCATGACAGATAGCACTGATGATTACTTCGTGTCTATGGTTTACTGATCAGTCCCTAATTTTTACTCCTCTAAGGGGTCGAGGCCATGTGGTTACACCAAGTAACCCAGAGTGCGGAATATTTCGTAGACCCATATAACGACAGAATCGTGTCTATGATTTACTGATCAGTCCCTAATTTTTACTCCTCTAAGGGGTCGAGGCCATGTGGTTACACCAAGTAACCCAGAGTACGAAATATTCCGTAAACCCATATTACGATAGCAAAAATCAGTGCAAGCGGAGTTTGAATGAGACAAAAATCTGAACAAAAGGTGCTCGAACAGTAGACTTAAAGCCCACTTACTTGCTTACTGCTCAAAACATGAGAAACATGGTGGCAATGCTTGATTCCGTATCTGGTTGCTACTTGAAGTGGATCACGAATATAGAGATCTTCGGACGTTGCATACTTATGAAAATCACCGATATTTCATAAACGTCTTTGGTATACGGAACTCTCGGATTAAGTTCAAGGTTGGTTGCTTGTTCACAAAAGGAGAAAAAGAAATTGTGAACGGAAAAGATCGGATTTGTAAGCCATTTGAATCCATATCGGGACGGTGAATTGAAGCTATAGTTTTGTCGTAAATAGTCGGTACAGTAGAATTGAAAAGAAATTTAGGAAAACCTAACCTTTGGATCAGGATGAAATTTGAACATCATATATGAAACATGATGAAATAACTTTTGAACGGTCAAGATCGGTTTTAGAGGAAATTTGCAGCCGTTTCTAAGTGATGGACAAGAGCTGCAGATTTCTCGTATGGAATCTGTACAGAATTATGGAAAAGGGGTTTAACAAAAATCTAGCCGTTGGATTGGAATGAAATTTGGACATCATATTCAGGACATAACGATGTAACATCTGAAAGGTGGCGATCAGAAATAGAGGCTGTTTGAAATCAGTTTAGGAAGATAAACAGAAGCTGCAGTTTCCTCACATGTAATCTATGCAGCATTCTTGCGAATTTGATTTACGGAAATTTAACCGTTGGATCAGAATGAAATTTTTACCAAGTATTCTAAACCTAGAGAAAAAGATTCTGGACGGTGAGATCGGATTCTAAAAAACGGAGCAGTGGCAATAGGTTCCGGACAGTAGGCCTTCAGATTGTTGCTGGAATGCTCAAAACTCCAAACTCTGTTTCTGAAAGGGTGTAGCCTCTTGCTACGATTTTGAGTGGATTCTTGATGTTTGTAGCCTCACATGTAATCTATGCAGCATTCTTGCGAATTTGATTTACGGAAATTTAACCGTTGGATCAGAATGAAATTTTTACCAAGTATTCTAAACCTAGAGAAAAAGATTCTGGACGGTGAGATCGGATTCTAAAAAACGGAGCAGTGGCAATAGGTTCCGGACAGTAGGCCTTCAGATTGTTGCTGGAATGCTCAAAACTCCAAACTCTTGTTTCTGAAAGGGTGTAGCCTCTTGCACGATTTTGAGAGGATTCTTGATGTTTGTAGAGTGCCTTTCTTCATCTTGAGGGATGCTATATATAGGAGAGGTTGGGGAGATGTTAAGGGTCACCTCTTTTTGGCCATTAAACACCATTCTTTATGGTCATAATTAGGTATTGAATTAGGTGGTTTAATTGGTTTTTAGTCCTCCTAAATCGACATTTATAACTGTGAAATCTGACCTATAGGCATGTAGCAACTGCTGGAATTCGTGAGCCAAATCTGGATTTTCGTCGCCAAAAGCTGAATTTTCGTTGGTCAAAGCTGAGTTGACCGCTGAGTTGACCGCTGAGTTGACTGCTGAGTTGTCTGCTGACTGAGCAGAAGCTGAGTTGACTGCTGAGTTGTCTGCTGGGTTGACTGCGCAGAAGCTGGTTGACTGTGAGGAATCAGATTTTAGATTAGTGATTAATCGAATTGATTGGGATTAGTCGCGAGGTTTTTGAGAGAAATCTGATCTCCAGTAGAAGCAGATATTTGAATTCAACAGTAGCGCCTATTGGTGAAAGCTGATCAGCAGTTGATGGCGCGAGAGTAAAACGCCGTCGTTTTGTGGAACCAGCAGTTGCGCGTTGAATTGGTTACTGAAGCGGAAGGGATGATACGTTGTCGTTTCGATCTTAGAGGTTGCTGCTGGCAGGCGTGGCTTTTAGCGTGAGAGTGATCGAGAGAGCGACACGTGTTGGTCAAAATTTTTGAGTGATTGACTGCTGGATCAGCAGATGCGTGAATTTAGAGTGACCAGCTGCTGGTTTGGGAAACCAGTCGTAGAAGTTGTCACGCCCCGAGACCGGGCCTGGACGTGAACACCGGCGATGTTTAATAATTATTCATTACAAAACATCAAGCCTCATAGTGTAGATCAAAACCAGTCTATTACATAATCAAAATGATCGTCTTTACAACTGAACATCGGAGAAAATTTAATTACAGAGTGCGGAAGAGAAAATTACATTAACAAAGAAAAGCAGAGTCTTCACAGCCCCAAAACAGATCTTGTATCTCTTCTTCAACTTGTTCTTCATTCTTATCTGGGTGGAGAAGTAAAGGGTGAGTGTTTGGGGAAACACTCAGCAAGTGGGGGATACCATTCGAGCATAACAAATATACATATACATATACTGAATAACAGATCTCATAACAGAGCATAACAGAGCTTAACAGAGCTTAACAGAGCTTACAGAGCATGTCAGAACATAACAGAGCATAGCCTGACAGATAGCATCTGATGATTACTTCGTGTCTATGGTTTACTGATCAGTCCCTAAGTTTTGCTCCTCTAAGGGGTCGAGGCCATGTGGTTACACCAAGTAACCCAGAGTGCAGAACATAACAGAGCATAGCCTGACAGATAGCATCTGATGATTACTTCGTGTCTATGGTTTACTGATCAGTCCCTAAGTTTTGCTCCTCTAAGGGGTCGAGGCCATGTGGTTACACCAAGTAACCCAGAGTGCGGAATATTCCGTAAACCCATATAAGGACAGAATCGTGTCTATGGTTTACTGATCAGTCCCTAATTTTTACTCCTCTAAGGGGTCGAGGCCATTAGTTACACACAGTAACCCAGAAATCCGAAATATTCCGTAGACCCATATAACGATAGTAAAAATCAGTGCAAGCGGAGTTTGAATGAGATAAAACCATCTGAACAAAAGGTGCTCGAACAGTAGACGAAGAACTGAACTTTCGAAATGAGATAAAACCATCTGAAGCTTTGTGGAGAAGATGAAGTCGCCTCTGCTGAATTTGCGTCGCTGCTGAGTTTTCATCGCTGCTGATTTTCTTTCAAGCTCCACGACTGATCTTTAATGTTAAGTCAAAACGTTTTCGTGTCAACTTATTCAAGAGACACCGTTTTGATATCGTTGTAAAGCACCTGCTGGTTATCTTTAAGTAACGCACCTGCTGATTCAAGATAACCGTATCTATCTGCTGAATCTTTAGCGCGAAGGCAAAACGCTGTCGTATCGACTTATTCAAACGACATCATTTGCTATCGCTAAACTTCAAGTACCAACTGCTGAATTAGCGATCAGCAGGCCCCGTGCTAATTTCTCACAAAAATCCCTCGCTGCTGGTTCCATACGAAACACTCGAACGCAGCGTTTCAACTTATCGAAACGATGTCGCTTCACTTCTACGTCTGGTTCCCCAAACCAGCAGCTGGTCACTCTAAACTCACGCATCTACTGACCCAGCAGTCAATCACTCAAAAATGTTGACCAACCCGTGTCGCTCTCTCGATCACTCTTGTGCTAAAAGCCACGCCTGCCAGCAGCAACTTCTAAGGTCGAAACCAACGTATCATCCCTTCCGCTTCAGTAACTAATTTATCGCGTAGCCGCTGATTCCATGAAACGACGGCGTTCACTCTCGCGCCATCAACTGCTGAATTTCGACCAGCAGGTGATTCAGAGCTCGAATCTCAAGAAAAGCTCACCCAAGGGCTCACGCTAGCAGGAGAAATACACGGCACAGGCTTCACGAGAAAGCTTCGAAAAAACATCTTTTCGCACTTCCACTCCTGCTCAAATGCAGCGCCTCAAAGGTAGCACCAAGATCGTCAAAAACAGAGGCTGAATGCGATGGGAATTGGCGATCGAAGTTACGGTGAACAGTAGATAATCGAGGGTTTGGAAATGGAGATGAGGAATGTCTGGTTCAAAAATAATTCTAAGTGTCTAACAACACTTCTATAAACAATCTCCCAAATCCAACGTCTGCTGATCATCAATTCAGTCGACAAGACCAGCAGGTATCTACCAGTAGATACGATCTCTTTCTTTCGCTAAAAACTAGCAGTAGCAACAAAGTAAGCAGTCGCAAGAAAACCCTCCAAAACGACACCGTTCCAACTTATCAAAACGACGCCGTAGCGTTATATCAGCAGGCAGCTGATCTCTTCAAAACAACCTACGACCGGTTCCAGCTGCAACATCCAAAACGCAGCGTTTTAACTTCATCGAACGACGTCGCCGTGCCTACCAGCAGACGACAAATATTACTTCAAAAACCACTAGCAGCTGGTCACCCAGTCGACACACATTCTTCACAACGATCCATAACCAGCAGCTGCACTTAATCAAACGACGTCGCTGCGTCTACTACATCAAATCTAGTCGACGCATACAAACACCAGCAGTTGTATAAGGGAAACTCCTGCGGCTGGTTCTTCAAGCCATCGACTGGTTGCCCTATCTAAGTAACTGCTGAATCCTATAGTCAACACTCAAAACGTTGCCTAACACGTGTCGCTTCCTCAATCATTCTCAAGCTCAAGACACGTATACCAGCAGATACAACGCGTCACGCTTACGTCACCCTACTGATGCCAGCACCAACAGGAAGAATCGTTGACCAGCGTTGACTTCACCAAATTCATTGCGACTGAATTCTCCAAGGATTAAAGCAACTTCCGAATCAGCAGGGAACCAGATTTATTTCGCAATTCTTATTTACGTTGGCCGACTGCTGAGTTTCGACCACCAGCTAATTTTTTTTTTTGCTCTATTTCCTGGAGCTGAATTTTCGGGTTTTCACATCCCTCCCTCTTTAAAAGAAGTTTCGTCCTCGAAACTTGAGCCATCATATAACCTTCGACTGGATATTATTAACTGTGATTTTCCGCTCCTCTTTGATGGTAGCCGGTTTGCGTACATGTTTGGTCTAGGGCGAGGAATCACTTGAGTTTGATTGTTAAATTTTATCTGCTTCATATGAATGGTGGTTGTAGAATGGGTACGGGAAGCAGAAGGAATCATCTTATGAATTAAGTGATGACGAAATGAAAATCAGGGATTTCTAGATTATTTCATGGACATAAGCTGTAAGGATTTGTTGACCCGAAGAAAAGATTATGATCGAGCCAATGAATGAAATCAACCTGGTAAAGGATTTCTTCTGGAAAACTAACTCAAACAAATCAAATAAATCTAGCTGGTGAACTAAAAGTCTAAAAGTTTATCTGAATTCCAATAAAGAGACGTGAAGTCTGAAGAAGACAGAAGAAGTCTGAACAGAGAAGTCTGGTAGAAATCTGGATTGCTAAAAAAAAATGAAGTCTGGAGAAGTCTGATCAAGAGATGCGATAAGATCAACAGAAGGTGAAGAGAAGAAGTTGAATCAGAGAGTTAAGGAGCAATCTAATCAGACTATAGCGTACAGAGAAGATAAGAAGGAAAGTTGTACAGTAGAAATCTGATAAACAGGAGAAGTCTGATTGGAGTGAAGATAAGAGGAATCTGGATTCATACGAAGAGAAGGTAAAATCAGACGTTGATGAAAAATAGAAGTAAAACAAAAGTAATTCAGATGTTGAACATAAGATGTTGTCCAGACGTTGCAGAAGACGTTGAATAAGTTGTTGCATTAAAACGCAAATGAATCAGATGGTGCGCAAGACAAAGATGAATCAGTTGTTGTGCAAAGAGAAGAGTATTTCAGCAGTAGGTAAGAAACAGGCAAAAGCTGATATTAGACGTGAAGAACAGAGGCAAAGTGAAGTTGTGCTTCAGCAGAAGCAAAGAAGCTGAAGTATTTCAGTTGTAGATGCAAGCAGATGTCCCAAATATTTAGTCAGTAGTTGGGGCAGTCAGTGGTTGAGACAGTAGAAGTAGAAGCAAAGATCGAAGATGCGACCAGAAGCTAAATAGATAAACAAAGAGATTTCAGTTATTGAACAGCTGAAACAGAAGATGTGAGCGAACAGTTGACAGCTGATATCAGTTGTTGGACAGAAGATGAAACGGATATCAGTCGTTGATCACACATGAAGATAGGCAAAAGCTGATATCAGATGTTGCTTAGTCGGAATGACGAAGAGAAGATGATATCAGAGGAACACAAAGAAGCGAACATCTTTCAACGAGAAGAAATTTGTGCCCAACGGACTTATTTGAATCAGAGGCTTCATATACGAGAAGATTTGAAGAAGTATATTGATCGATGAATAATCTCATGAATTCAATAAGATGCAATAGAAGATATCCGAATAAATGAAAATTTTCCGGAAGCAAAAGATCCAAAAAAATCGAATGACGCCAAAAATCTCAGATGGAACTGAACCTTTCGATTTAAATGAGAAAAATCGAATGAAATGAACTTTGCGAATAAATAGGAGAGTTTTGGAAGAATTGAAATTTCCGGATCAAATTGAAACTTCAAAAAATATGAACGTTGGAATGAAGTTGAGATTTCCATAGGAAAATCACTTCAGGAAGAAATTTAACTTTCTGAATAAGGATGATCTTTCTCTAAAAATGATTCCTTCGGATGAAATCAGAACTCTTTCTGCTAGAACTTTCCATCCGGATTATGAACCTGGTTAGCTCTGATACCACTAAAATGTCACACCCCGAGACCGGGCCTGGACGTGAACACCGGCGATGTTTAATAATTATTCATTACAAAACATCAAGCCTCATAGTGTAGCTCAAAACCAGTCTATTACATAATCAAAATGATCGTCTTTACAACTGAACATAGGAGAAAATTTAATTATAGAGTGCGGAAGCGAAAATTACATTAACAAAGAAAAGCAGAGTCTTCACCAGCCCCAAAACAGATGTTAGGACAAAATTTATTAGTTTTGGTGATAACAAAAACAAGACAAGATGCTATTGGACAATCAGTTGTCTCATTTAACAGAAGTATATCTATCAGTGGTAATTCAGCAGTTGGGGTATTCGAGAGAGATCAGCAGATGGTATGCGATCAGCAGATGAACGGTTTGAGATATTCAGCAGATACTTTCTTTGTAAGCAATCAGCAGGAACATAAGTGTTAGCGTGTTTTTGCTAAGGAGTACTAAACGACAGCGTTCAAGTAAGTTTGAACGACGTCGTTGGGATGCACAGTTACTTATCAGCAGATACTATCTTGAAGTGATAATCAGCAGATACTTTCTTGAAGAGAATCAGCAGTTGCTTAGAATATGTCGTTGAAGAATGCGAAACGACAACGTTTGGATAAGCTGAAGCGACAGCGTATTGATTGGATTAGAAGATTCAGCAGAAGCGTTCTTCAAAGTATATCAGCAAACAGTTGGTTGTTCAACAGTTTATATATTTCAGCAGATGGCTACAGTGAACTTCAACCAGCAGGTGCACTACATGACGTTAACCAGCAGGTGCTTTACAAAGATAATAAAACGGCGTCACTTGAATAAGTTGACACGACATCGTTTTATCACTAAAGGAATCAGTCGATGGAAAAACACAAATGTATTTCAGCAGGTGAATTCTTCCAAGTGTTATTCCAGTCGAAGTATCTTTGACAACGTTGATGGAGTTAGTGCTGGTTATCAAAGTTATTTCAGGCGCAAGTTCAAATTGATTCAAATACGATCGTTTACTCAAATGGAAAAGATCTGTAGGATCGTAAAGTTGCCTGGAATTAAGGAGACAAGTTAGGTACTATTTTGGGTAAATAGTACAATGTACAGAGGCCGTTTCTCCATGCTTGCACAAATATGGAAAGAAGACAAATTGGCTCTGTCAATGAGAAATTTACCTTGTAGTGGAGCAGTATTTATGGTGTACGATTTTGGCAGCAATTCAAACGGGATTCATTTCCTTGGGAGAATTTAATGACCGTTGCAATCGGAGCCTATATATATCAGCAGCAGTGTTGAAGAAAAACACTTCGCTATCAATCTATTGCGGTCACGCTGTCAAACTATCTTCTTGAGCTATACTCTGTTGAAATCTTCAAAAAGCTCAAAGACTCGAAGAACCTAACAGTTGATCTTCATTGAAATACCTTCGAGTCAATCTTCTGGTTACTTTGTTGTAATCGAGTTTCATTGTTGAAACCAGAAGATTTTTACAGTCTCTAAATACGTGTTTTCATTGTCATATTCTATTGAGTCTGTAACGAACTGTCTTTGTAAAGAAGTTCGAAAAACTATCAAGTGTTGTAAACCAGCAGCGAAGTCTGCGTGAAGTGTTGTGAAGTGCTAGGAGTTCTCATAGCTGCGTCGGAGCCTATATATATCAGCAGCAGTGTTGAAGAAAAACACTTCGCTATCAATCTATTGCGGTCACGCTGTCAAACTATCTTCTTGAGCTATACTCTGTTGAAATCTTCAAAAAGCTCAAAGACTCGAAGAACCTAACAGTTGATCTTCATTGAAATACCTTCGAGTCAATCTTCTGGTTACTTTGTTGTAATCGAGTTTCATTGTTGAAACCAGAAGATTTTTACAGTCTCTAAATACGTGTTTTCATTGTCATATTCTATTGAGTCTGTAACGAACTGTCTTTGTAAAGAAGTTCGAAAAACTATCAAGTGTTGTAAACCAGCAGCGAAGTCTGCGTGAAGTGTTGTGAAGTGCTAGGAGTTCTCATAGCTGCGGGTTACGGGATCGGGTGTTTGTAGAAGTGCTACTCTCATCAAAGTCTTCTAGTGATACCTTCCGAAGAGGAATAAGGGGAGACGTAGGACATTGAAGTCCGAACTTCCAGAAACAAATTCTTGACTCAATCTTTTACATACAGCATTTATTTACTGTTGCACATTATTCACTGTTCACAAACCAATCGGCCTTTTTCCGCACAAATATTGTTGGCTGAGAAGTTTGCATAAAACTGAGATCCAAAACATTTTAAAAGAGGTTTGAAATAGAAAAATCGAAGGAGTTCATTCAACCCCCCCTTCTGAACTCCTATTTACTTAGTGATCCTATTTCTGGGACCATCAAGTGGTATCAGAGCAGGCAATCTCAGTTATTGAACAGTTATCTTTGTGCTTTACATCATATTAATATGTCTACCTCACAAAACAAGATTCCTTTGTTCTCCAGAGATGAATACGATGACTGGAAGATTCGCATGCAGGCGCATCTTGCTGCTATGGATGATGAGATGTGGAATGTTATTACTGATGGGCCATTGAAGATAATGAAGCCCAATCTTGCGTTTTCTGTATCAAATGGCGAGGTTCAGTTTCTCAAAAAAGCCAGACATGAGTACACCAACGATGACAAAAAGAATGCAAACTTGGACAATGTGGCTAGGGACATACTATACAAAAAGCTGGACAAAGACAAAAACATGTTCAGCAAAATCAAGACCTGTGCCACGGCAAAAGAAATCTGGGAAAAGCTTGTCCAGATCTGCGAGGGCAATGATGAAACTAAAGAAAACAAACTTACTGTGGCCCAGCAGAAGTATGAGGCGATCAAAATGAAAGATGGAGAGACAATGGCGGAGTTTGACGAGCGTTTCAGTGCTGTGGTGATCGAGCTGAATAGTCTTGGAAAAGAATACAGCAACCGTGAACTGGTGCTGAAAGTGATGAGGGCACTGCCAAAGGAATGGGATGTGAAGACTATGGCAATGCGAGAGTCCAAGGATCTAAACAAAATGGAGCTTCATGACCTGTTTTCCAACCTCAAAGCATATGAGTTCGAACTTGAAACAAGATCAGAAGCTGGTCCATCAACCTCCCAGCCGACGAAAGCTCTTGCTGCTACAACTGCTGAACCATGCTCTCCAAGCACAAGCAAATCAGCAGATCAACTTTCTGACGATGTCATGTCCCTCTTCGTTAAGAAGTTTGGGAAATACCTGAGAAGATCTTTCAACCCTTCTATTTCTTTCAATAATTTCAATAAATCTGATAAAGTATCTTCTGAGATGAAATGCTATAACTGTGATCGTCCAGGTCATTTCGCTGCTGATTGCAACAGAACCAAGAGAGACGATAGATACAAGCGAGATGATAGAAGAGCTGACGATCGATACAGGAAAGAAGAGCGATACAAACGTGATGAGGAAGATAATGAAAGAAATGTTGATAAGTCCAAGGACAAGTCCAAGGACAAATTCAAAGAAAGATCAAACGAAAGAAGGATGAAGACCAGCAGCAACAAAAGATTCAGTCGCAAGCATGACCGCAAGGTGTTGGTGGCTGAGGAAAGCACCAAAAGCTGGGCGGATAGTGACTCAGATTCATCCAGCAGCAGCTCATCTTCAAGTGATAGTGAACAGGAGGAGGTTCACTGCTTCATGGCTGACCAAACAGACGATGATGAGGTATTTGATTTTTCGAATGTTGAATTTACACGAGATGACCTTGTCATAACACTAAATGATATGGTCAAAGAGTACAGGAAGCTTTCTCACTCATTCGAGGAAGCTAAGGCTAAAAACATGAGTCTAAAGAGTAGTTCAGCTGAATCAAGTTCTGATGAGCTAGAGGATGTTGACATTCTAAAGACTGAGTTGAGTAAGCTACAAGCTGAGAATGAGATGCTGAAAGATGAGACCAGTGAGCTCAAAGCTGAAATTGAAGCATTGAATCAATTGGTGAGCTCCTGGAATCATTCTTCTCGAGTCCTTCACAAACTGAACGAGTATCAAAAGCAAGCCAGTGATAAGACTGGTGTGGGTTTCAATAGCAGTGAGTTCAGTGAAGGCGAGACAAGTACTCAATAACGATCAGCCTATGACAAGTTCAATAAAATGAGCTTTGTCAAAGCTGACATGATATATAACTGTCTTGAGTCGGTGAAATATGATAATCAGAACTCTCCAAAGATGAGTGAAAATGGAAAAGCTGGTATCGGCTTTTCAAAACCTGAGAGTTTCAAGCCTAACTGGCTAAAGAACAGATTGGACAAAGGCAAAGCGAAAGCTAGTCAAAAATCATTTGTTCCTAACCAGTCGTGGCATAACTCAAAGAAGGTTAAAACGGGTTGAAAAAGTTTCAGCAGAGGAGAGATCAACATGATCAAAATATGAAACCAAGACTCAAAAGACCAGCACGCAATTTTGCACAGACCCTTGTGGATCCTAGAAATGGAAAAACCGTAAGGATTATTCAAATCTGGGTCCCGAAAGGGGTAATCCAATCTGGACCCAAGTAAAATTGGGTACCAAAATTTGCTTTGTATAATTGCAGGATCACAGGTACAAAGCACCAGCTGATGGATAAAAAATGTGGTATTTGGAAAGTGGGTGTGCACGTCACATGACTGGAAATCCAAAGCTACTAACAGACGTGATTCCTCACAAAGGAGCTAAAATTGTGTTTGGCGACAACGCTTATGGTAACACTGTGGGTAAGGGTAAGCTTATCCACGGTAACATTTCAATTGTTGATGTTCTAGTTGTTGATAATCTTAAATACAATTTGATTAGAATTAGTCAACTATGTGACAAATGTTACATAGTCAAGTTTCAACAACACACATGCACGGTTTAGAGTCCTAATGGTCTGACTGTGTTGGTAGGAAAACGTTCGGGGAATACCTACATCATCAACTGGTCAGATCAGCAGGAACCTGAACAATTGTGTCTCGCAGCTGGCTTTTCCAAGAGCTGGTTGTGGCACCAGAGAATGAATCATTTGCATTTCAAAACAATTGCTAAATTGAGTCAACATGATTTGGTTTCTGGTATGCCAAAAATCAGTTTTCAAAGGACAAGATTTGTGCAGCTTGTCAGATGGGAAAGCAAATTAAATCTACTTTCAAAACAAAAGGCGGTAAACGTTCTTCCCGAAGCTTAGAGCTTTTGCATTTGGATCTTTTTGGTCCTGTTTCTATAACCAGCTTAGGGGGAATGAACTACACCCTAGTAGTTGTTGATGATTTTTCCAAATATACTTGGGTGGTGTTTTTAAATGCAAAATCTGATACCGCTGACCAGTTGATTAGGCTTTTAAAACGTTTGTAAAATGACAAATCTTGTACAGTCAACCGGATAAGAACTGATCGAGGAACAGAGTTTTTAAATCAAAAATTATCTTCTTATCTGGATGACATTAGAATAAAGCATGAGCTTTCAGCAGCTAGAACTCCTCAGCAAAATGGTTTAGCTGAGAGGAGAAACCATACTTTAAAAGAAGCTGCTAGATCTATGATTGCTTATTCAGGCATTTCGCAAAAATTCTGGGCAGAAGCAGTTAATACATCATGCCATACTCAGAACAGATCAATGATAAATAGGATGCATGATAAAACCCCCTATGAGATCTGGAATAGCAAGAAACCTGACATTTCTTATTTCAGGGTGTTTAGATGCAAGTGTTTCATTCACAATAATGGTAAGAAGCATCTAACAGCTTTTGAACCAAAATCTGATGCAGGTATCTTTTTAGGATATTCAGCAGTAAGCAAAGCATACAGAGTGTTCAACAGCAGAAGCTTAACGGTTGAAGAATCAGCACACGTCGTGTTTGATGAAACCAGCTTCAAGTCAAATTCAGCTGCAAGCCTTCACGATTTGTGTTCACGTTTGGAATCAACATCTCTTGAGGATTCATATGATGACGTGGCACAAAGAACATCAGCTGAAGGGGAACAACCAGCAGTGGTCACAACGCACAACAACGTTCAACAAAATCCAGCAGGCAATCCAGTTGTTATTGATTTAACTAACATGGATCAGCAGAATTGAATTACAAGTGCACCAGCTGCTGGAGAAGAAGCGTCGAAGAGTCAAGCTAATATACCAGCAGACGACGCTCAACCATCGACTGGCCAACCAGCAGGAAGCAATTCCCAAATCGTATCAAATTTACCTGCTGAATAACCAGTCGCGAGAAATTGTCAAGTAGTATCTCCTGCTGATCAACCAGTCGCAAGAGATATTCAACAAGCATTAAGGCTACCTGCTGGACAATCAGCGCCTAGCGCATCAAGTCTACCTGCTGATACATCAGCAGCGAGCACTTCTCACCAGCAGGAAGCAGACGCACAAGCTAGCGATTCAAATCAATTGGCGTCTGCTGATCCAATAGTTGCAAATTATCCAGCAACACAGGGGGAACAACAACAATCAAATCCCATTGGACTTGATCTTCGGTGGAATAGAAATCATCCACCTGAGCAAGTCATAGGTAATTTTGAATCCCCTGTTCGCACTAGAGGCCAGCTATCTCAATATGAACATTTTGATGCTGCATTCATCTCATTTCGTATACCTAAGGTAATTGATGAAGCCTTAGCTGACCCAAGCTGTATAGAAGCTATGCAAGAAGAGCTAAATCAATTTACACGTAACGTAATTCGCACTAGAGGCCAGCTATCTCAATATGAACATTTTGATGCTGCATTCTCGCATATAGAACCTAAGATAATAGATGAAGCCTTAGCTGAACCCAGCTGGATAGAAGCCATGCAGGAAGAATTGAATCAATTTGCAAGAAATAAAGTATGGCAACTTGTACCTAGACCTAAGAATCATTCAGTTATAGGAACTCGTTGGGTCTTTAGGAACAAGCTGAATGAAGATGGAATAGTAACTAGAAATAAAGCTAGACTGGTAGCACAAGGCTTTAGGCAAAGGAAGGAATAGATTTTTGATGAAACTTTTGCACCAGTAGCTAGATTAGAAGCCATACTCATGTTCCTTGCATATGCTGCATATAAAGACTTTAAAGTCTTTCAGATGGATGTCAAGAGTGCTTTTCTGAATGGCGTCTTGACAGAGGATATGTACGTTGCACAACCTCCTGGCTTCATTGATCATACAAATCAAGAGTTTGTTTACAAACTGGACAAGGCTCTATATGGGTTGAAGCAAGCACCCAGAGCCTGGTATGATACACTCACAAAATTCCTGCTTGAGCATCAATTCACAATAGGCACAGTAGATAAGACGTTGTTCAAATTTGCTAAAGATGATCACGTTTTTCTTGTTCAAATTTACGTTGATGATATTATTTTTGGGTCAACTAACCCCAAACTGTGCAAGAAGTTTTCCAAATTGATGCAGGACAAGTTTGAAATGAGCATGATGGGGGAGCTGACATTCTTCTTAGGCTTACAAGTGCGCCAGTTGGAGAATGGAATATTCATCAACCAGGATAAATACACAAAAGAACTGCTGAAGAAATTTGGAATGGAAAATAGTTCAGCAGCAGCGACTCCCATGAGTTCCACGATCAAACTCGACAAAGATGAAGCTGGAACTGCCATTGAGGTATCTTTTTATCGTGGTATTATAGGCTCTTTGCTTTATTTGACTGCTAGCAGACCAGACATCATGTTTGCTGTCTATATGTGTGCTAGATTTCAAGCAGAGCCAAAGCAATCACATTACATTGCTGTAAAGCGAATATTGAAATATTTGAAGGGTACTCCTAAAGTGGGTCTTTGGTATCCCAAAGACTCCGGCTTTGAACTAATTGGGTACAGTGATGCAGATTACGCAGGTTGGAGAATTTATCGCAAGAGCACAAGTGGAACATGTCAATTTTTAGGGGATCGATTGATCTCTTGGTTTAGTAAGAAGCAGACGTCAATTGTCACATCAACTGCTGAGACGGAATATCTTGCTGCTGGCAGTTGTTGCGCACAAATCCTGTGGATTCAACATCAATTGAAGGATTATGGCATTGATGCTTCTGAAGCTCCTATTCTATGTGACAACACAAGTGCAATTGCAATCACCCAGAACCCTGTACTGCACTCACGGACCAAGCACATCGATATCAGGCATCACTTCATAAGAGACCACGTGCTAAAGAAGGACGTTCGGCTGGAGTATGTGTCTACTGAGCAGCAAGTAGCTGATATTTTCACAAAACCTCTG
>KV015588.1:55072-67680 GCA_001598015.1 Dorcoceras hygrometricum
TAGTTATCTGCGATGCGAAGAACCATGTTTCATTGGTAGGGAACATTGTGATGTTCTGAGCATGCAGATGGATAGTGACCTGGTGATCTATCGAACTACCCTCGTTCGGACTTTTCAAGTGGTTACCATTTGTCGAGTGGATAAGTCCGAGGTCTTGGTTGTACTGATTAGTCCTCACTACTCGAAACGTCATTGATAGTTATCTGCGATGCGAAGAACCATGTTTCATTGGTAGGGAACATTGTGATGTTCTGAGCATGCAGATGGATAGTGATCTGGTTATCTATCGAACTACCCTCGTTCGGACTTTTCAAGTGGTTACCATTTGTCGAGTGGATAAGTCCGAGGTCTTGGTTGTACTGATTAGTCCTCACTACTCGAAACGTCATTGAGAATCTACATGATAGGCGTCTCACTTTGACCCATTTGCCGACTCACTTGGGGGGTGGCGGGATTGGGTGAGACCCCGATGCATGTAGGAGTCGATGCATCGTTGTCGAGGATTCACCGCTCGCAGACATGCGTGGATATCCTATGTTATCTGAGGAGACGATAGTGTATAAATCTCTGGCCAGAGTACTAGAAGTGCTTTAGGTAAATGGGTTTACCTAGTTACACTCGCGATGTCACTATTCGATCTCCAAGATGTATGCATAGTTATCGAATCTTTAGCGACTCTCGATTTACCAATGGTCGTTGATCTGATCGGGATATATGTGTTGAAAGGACTGTACTGTACGCTAACCACGGCCAACTAGTTCTTGTAGGCACTATCCGTGATATCTAGGAGATCATGGGGCGATGTTGCTAGGCGCTTTACCATGATCCGATGGGCATGTCCGAAATTGTGATTTCGGAGTCACAATGGTTGTGGGCCCACGGCTAGCTGTATCCCTGAACCATTTAGGGTCACACAAGTACTGGATTCATGATTCCCGCACGGAAACTGAGCTCAATGTGTTGAGCATAGGAAGAGGATTTTAGGGATTGGGACTTCCTAAAAGTCAACGGGGGTCAAATTGCGATTTCCCAAAAGTTGAGGGGCTAAACTGTAATTTTGGTCTAGGTGATCTGAAAAATTGTTTTTCACATCATAATATTCAGTTTTGGAAACTGAGTCGATCGGTCCGATCTGATCGTAGATCGGAGTTATGATGAAACCGTGGTGATTTAATTGAACCGGATGTTCATATGGACCTGGGCTTGACCCAAGTCCATTGGCCGGTTCAAGCCCATGTATATTTATTATATACTAGTCTTGTACTAGGGCTTTAATCAGAAGATTACATCACACAACTACAAACCCTAGCATCTAGTCTCGGCCGCCCCCTCCTCTCCCTACCTCACGCCGCCGCCGACACCACCGTGCGCCGCCTTGCGCCGCCGTGCCACCGTCGTGTCCCGCCGTCGTCGTGATCGGACTTGTTCCAATCGTCTTGACGAGGAGAATCCGATCGTGCTAAAATCCGTCAGATCTTCTAGTGTAGATTGATGGAGGAATCACGTTTCCGGTCATGGACCTGATTAGACGATCTACCGCCGCCTACCTTTTGAAGTGACGGTTTCCTTGTGAAACTGGTCGGAGCCAGGCGCCTAGACGCCAGCAAGGTAACGATTCAAACATCCTATGTATGTTTATCATTGTAGTTTTAATGTATTGAACGTATCTCGGGGCAATTTTTAAACTTCCGCTGCGCCCCCGGGAAACGGGATCCGGATCCGCCATTGTCGCCAACAGTCTTTTGGTAAGAATGGAGTTGCATTTCAAAAACAGTGACTTATACAAATTTGAGTTTAAGTATGAACTATAAAAATTCCCTCGTTCCTGTGTACTATAGAGTTCTGGATATGGCTCCGAACTGATAGGCGGTGTTGTCTCATCGGGATGTTGTTCTGGTCGAATAAGCTGAGCTGGTCTATTTGGAATTTTCCATGCTGCTACAGTACCATTAATGCTCTTCTAAGCTGATCTAGTCTACCTTTCTGGAATGATCTGTGTTGTTCGCTTCCTAAGCTGATCTGGTCTACTTTTCTAGCCTGATCTGTGTTGGTCGTTTCTAAGCTGATTTGGCTTCCCAATGCTGAATCTACTACTCCAAACTGAAATTACTGTTCCAAAGCTTAGGTTACTGTTCCAAAGCTGAGTTGACTCCCCAAAGCTGAGTTGACTTTCCAAAAGTGAATTGAAACTATTTGACTTTCCCCACCTGAGCTGACTACCCAGTTACGATCTGATCCAGGTTGCGTCCGTGCTGAACTACTTTTTGTTTAGTTTCAGCTCTTCACTTTCCATGAACATATTTCACGTAATAATTCCAGTATCAGTATAGGTAATCCATTATTCCATACTGGAGACCATTGTTAAATACTCGACACTCCGTTCTTCGAAAATTCACCTTAGCTGGTTTCAATTACCATCAGCTCGCAGCCCAGCTGTACACTCAGTGAGGTTTTAAAGGTTAAATGTGTTTTAAATAGGTGAACCACGCAAGTTTAAGTGATCTGGTTCAGATCAGAAGCTTTGTTTCAAAAATATTTCATAATTTTAAAGGAATTAATTTTCAGTTTTAAATGATTTGTGGAATAGATTACAAATGGTCAAAACAGGAAGGGTGAGCGAGATGGTCGACGAAACAGTGTTCCCCTTCAACAGTTAAGTTGGGGTTTATTCCTGATAGGATCGATATGGCACGAAAACAGCCCTAGGAGTTCAGAAGGGGGGGGGGGTTGAATGAACTCCTTGGTATTTTAAATTTTCGAAACCGTTTAAAATAATTTTACAAGCACCCGCTTAACTTAAGTCCGAGTTACCAGACTTAAGATATATCTGTTTAATGGATGATCTCTTGGCTAAAAAATATGTGCGGAATAAAGCCAATTGATCAGTGAACAGAGTAACAAGTAAGTAAATGCGTAATGTAAAAGTTAAGGGACAGAGAATTTGTTTCTGGGAGTTCGGATATAAATATCCTACGTCTCCCCTTCTTCCTTTTCAGGAAGGTTTCACTAGAAGATTTGATGCGTGCAAGCCTTCTACAAACACCCAATAACCGAGCCACGCTCAAGGTGAACTCCTAGAAACTCCACAAACAATCACGCAGACGCATCTGCTGGTTTTACAACACTACAATGATATATTTTTCAAACGGCTTTTAGACAGCGCGTTTGTTACAGACTCAACAATGAATACAACGATGGAATACAAATCTATTGAGTGCTGTAAATTCTCTGGTTTCTAAACAACGAAACTCGATTCAAAAGATTGAACCAGAGAATAAACTCGAAGGTAAATCTATGAAGGCTTGTTTGAAAGTTCTTCGAGTTGTGAGCTTTTTGAGAATAGCTTCAAATTGCTATGCGCTCGTAAAATTGGCAGAGTGATGGCAAGAGGTTGAGAGAAAAAGTTGTTCTTCAATTCAAACTCCTGCTATTTATAGTATTCGTTCACAACGGTCGATTAACTCTGTAAAGGAAAATAAAATCCCTTTTTGAAATCTGTTGATTTGTAACCGTATATCCTGCTCCACCAAATGGTAAATTGTACATCGTCAGAACCAGATTGTCGTTTTCCATATTTGTGCAATCATCGTATATCGACCTCTGTAAATTGTACTATTTACCAAAAATAGTACCGATCTTGTACCCTTAATTCCAGGCAATTGTACGATTCTGTTATGGCCATCGATCTCTTCCAATTTAAGTATATGATCGAATTTGAATCAATTCATTGTTTGTACACCAGCTGATGAAACATCTGAAAGTATGCACCAGCTGATAGCCTCAACTCCTGAAAATATGCACCAGCTGATCGCTTGAAATATCTCCCTTTATGACGTAACGGCTGGTTACAACGCCAGAACACTTCATCACCTGATTTGTCCAACAGCTGAAATACCAACGACTGATATACCAATGGCTGATATACCAGTAGATGATTATATGCAAAACCCATCGGCTGAATCCTAGCGCTAATCCAATACGCTGTTGTTTCAACTTATCCAAACGCTTTCGTTCTGCAATCTTTAACAAAACACGCTAACACTAAATTACTTGCATCTGAAACTAAAATTCAACTGCTGAATACCCTTGAAGAATCCAACTGCTGATTACTAACCAACGGCTGAATTTATCCCAACGGCTGATTGAATACCAAAAGTTAATCGTAGAATTCCAACGGCTGATCCAGTACCAGAAACTGATAACCTGTAATAATTCAACCTCTGAAATAATCCCGAATATCAACATCTGATATCTAGCATCTGAAAATCTCAACGCAACATCTGAATACTTCCACTTAACAACCATCAGCTGAATATCAACCCATCGACTGAAATATGCTATGTTCCAAATACGTAGTTGATATCATCGTCTGTCTGTCCAGATATAGCTTAACTTCAGTACTTATATTATTTTGTTATCACCAAAACTTAATAAATTTTATCCTAACAATTCCCCAGTTCCTGAATTCAGGTGTTAGCTTGATCAAGCGCCATGGACCTAAGGAGAGCTTCTAAGACATAAGTCACAAAGAAAATAAGAATGAGAGATCTGGGTTGATTTTTCCTGATTTGATTTTATGAGAAAGATTTAAGTTTCAGCCGACTTCCTTTAAATTATGTTTTTTTAGCTCATGTAAGTTTCTGTTTTCACTCTGTGACCTTGTTATCATCAATTTACTTGTCGAGCCCCTAGGCTCATTAGGTTTCTTGGTGCAGTGAGGCAAATCAGGGGCAGTCGGGAGGTGCGAGCTGAACCAGATTGGGGACGTGTGTGTTTATCGAAGACCAATGTTTCCGTGTTGTTGTTTTGATGATTCAAAATTGTAAAAAATCTATTACAACAATATAGGATTCAAATAGAATTCAAGAAGTTGTAATATCTTGTTTGTAAATTCGAATGACATTTTGAATCACAAAGCTGTTCTTACTGTTTGTATTTCGTTCCACCTGTTCTATGGTTCAAGCCTGGGAGGAAATACAGCTTCCAAATTTATGAATTTAGTCCTTTCTTTTTCAGCTTTAATCTGTTCACTTCAACCCGTTGACTCCCACCGGTCTGGGCGCCACAATACTACTAGCTGAGAAGAGAGTACGCGATCTAAGCTGGACGACATGCACTGGACGAAGAGGTGTGAACTGTTGTGGATGTGTGCGACTGAGCTAGGTTGCGTGAGCTGAGCGAAGTAAGCTGAGCTGTCGTAGCACGTGCTATTCTGGAGATCGCAAGCTGAGATGAATGCTCTGCGCCGATCTAATATTGTGAGCTTTGTTGATAGTCACAAGCTGTTTTGGGGATAACAGCTTAGCAGCCAATAGCTTGGGGATTTTTCTTTATGAACGTAATCTGAGTTCAGCTTAGGGATGTTCTGGGTCCCCTGAGCTTGTTGTGTCACGGCGTTTAGGAGGTAATAGCTTAGGCGTAAGCTAGAAGTAATGTCCTGTGTAGACCAGTGCTGTTTGTGGTATTCAGCTTAAGTAAGACCTATTCGTAGTTATCAGACCAGGTGAGAGCTATTTATGGTTTTAGCTTTGGTGAGAACTGTTCAGTACGCGTAATATGACCAGTGCGTGATCTGGCCTGTTTCAACAAGCTGTGCCGCTGTGCATGTCGCGAGCTATTCCAAGCTTAGGTGCTGCGAGCTGAGAACATCACGGGCTGTTTTGGTTGTCGTAAGCTGGATAGAGCATCCTGAGCTGATTGATAGGGCGTGATCTGACCTGAGGTTGCGCAAGCTGCATGGTGGTACTGTTCATTTTACCCTATGCTGAACTCGTGTGACCTGATCTGTTGGTGTGATCCGTACTGTTCGTGGCACAAGATGTTTTTGCAGACAGTTTTGTGTGAGATATGATATTCACTCCTGTGCTGGAGCGTGCAATCTGTATGCGCGAGAGCTGAGTGTGGTTCGTAAGCTGAAACGTAAGCGAGAGATGAGTAGCGCGTGAAAGCTGAACAGAGAGAGCCGAGTTGTTGGGATAGAGAGCTGGTTTGAATGCACAAGATGAGCTGCTTTGTCTGGGCTGAATGCAGTGTTGAGGTCCGAGCTGATCTAGATCACTGTAGCCATGAGCTGTTGAGCGTGAGTATATATACTCTCTCGTTGATCAACACTTAGTCATTTTTAGACCACACATCTCCTTATCTTATTCTGAAAGCTCCCGACAGATATTTTCCAAACCTTCACCGCACTGTTCACCCGACCTAGTATTTTCCAGATCGTCGGAGATTGGCCGGTCAGTTTTGAGTGAGGGCACCTTGGTTGGAAACCTCTCTTGACTGCACAGTTGAGGTTGTGCTAATCTGGTTTGAAAAAAATCAAGAGTTGTTTCATAAGCTTGGTTCGTTAACTGGGTAACATCTACACGCTGCAGCTCGTCATCTATTTATACTCTTCTTCTCAAAGTCCAATCCAGCTCCACCTCGTCAGTTCGCAACACATGAGAAGGATCTGGCTCATACTTCTGCAACACAGACACATGAAACACATCATGTAATGAGGACAGATCTGGTGGCAACAACAGCCTATAAGACAAAAGACCGATCCTCTCTACAATCTCGTAAGGTCCAACATAACGAGGAGCTAACTTTCCCTCGAGACAAAATCTCATCACATTTCTAAAAGGAGAAACTTTTAGAAATACTCGATCACCAACTTGAAATTCTAAAGGCCTACGCCTTTTGTTCCCATAGCTGGCTTGGCGATCCTGTGCAGCCTTCATACACTGGCAAATCAGATCTACTTGATCTCTCATCTGCTGCACAAATTCTGGATAAGACAGCTGCTTCTCCCCCACTTCTTCCCAACAAATAGGTGATCTGCACTTCCTACCATACAATGCCTCAAAGGGTGACATTCCAATTGTCACCTGGTAGCTCTTATTATAGGAAAACTCAACCAAAGACAACGAATCTTGCCACTTACCACTGAAATCCATAACAAAAGCTCTCAACATATCCTCCAAAATCTGGATAGTCCTCTCAGATTGGCCATCGGTTTGAGGATGGTAGGTTGTACTCATAGCAAATCTGGTACCCAAAGCTATTTGCAAACTCTTCCAAAACCTGGAAGTAAACATCGGATCATGATCTGAAACAATAGTCACAGGCACACCATGCAATCGCACCACGAAATCTATGTACAGCTTCGCCATCTTCCTCAAATAATACGTCATACTGTAGGGAATGAAGTGAGCAGACTTCAAAAGTCTATCTATAACAACCCAAATGGCATCACAACCTCTGCTGGAAAGAGGCAAATGGGTTACAAAATCCATAGCTATGTGCTCCCAATTCCACTGGGGAACTTTTAAACTCTGAAATAAACCACTAGGTCTCATCCTTTTTGCCTTAACTTACTAACAATTCAGACAACACGCAACAAAATCAGCAACATAACTCTTCAAACCTGCCCACCAGTAGAGTGGCTTCAAGGCATGGTACATCTTCCTTGAACCAGGATGGACACTATATCTACTGCAGTGTGCTTCTCTCAAAATCTCCTCCTTCAAATCTACCAGATTTGGCACTACCAACCTGCCACGAAATCTCAAACAACCATCAGACATGACAGAATAGTCTTCCAATTGTCCAGCTCTAACCTTCAACTTCAACTCATGAATAGATGGATATGTCATTTGAGCTGATCTAATGTTTGCAACAATCTGTGGCTCAACTTGAAAAGAAGAAACCACAACATAATCCTCTCTTGGGTAGAAACACCAACCAGTAGTGCTTAGATGCTCATGGACCTTCAAAATCTGCAACGAAGCCAGCATCGCCACTTGAGCCTTCCTGCTCAATTCATCAGCAACTACATTCACAGGCTGATATTGGATCTCGCAATCAAAATCCTTAAGCAGCTCCATCCATCTACGCTGTCTCATGTTCAAATCTGACTGAGAAAATAGATACTGGAGACTCTTGTGGTCGGTATACACCACAAACTGCTCGCCATATAGGTAGTGACGCCAAATCTTCAAGGCAAAGACCATGGCTGCCAACTCTAAATCATGAGCTGGGTATCGAGTCTCATGCGATTTCAATTGACGAGAAGCATACACAATGACTTACCATTCTGCATCAACACACAACCTAATCCATTAAGCGAAGCATCTGAACAAACCACTTAACCACCTGAACCCGAAGGCAAAGCCAACACAGGCGTAAAAGTTAGCTTCTCTTTGAGCAATTGGAAACTCGACTCACATTCATCTGTACATAGAAATCTTCTATGTTTCTGGGTCAACTGCGTCATCGGCGTGGATATCGAGTAAAAACCCTCAATGAAACGTCTATAATAGCCAGCCAAACCCAAGAAACTGTGGATCTCTGAAACATTCCTAGGTCTCTCCCATTTAAGAACTGCTTCGACCTTACTAGGATCCACTGAAATACCTTCTGCAGATATGACATGACCCAAACTCTGCTGTGAATAAGGAAAATAACGACCTCTAGACGATCCACCATCACGACCCTGCGATGGGGGCTGCGGTGTGCTGAGATCCCGCCAATGGACACACTCTCGCAAAATGTCCATACTGCCCACAATTATTGCAAACACCCTGAACCCCTGTACACTGCGTCAAAAGGTGTGTGAGACCACACTGGCCACAAAAGGTAGCCCTAGGACTGCTATGGCTGCTCGAACTACCGGAGCCAGAAGAACTAGAACCCTACTTCTTCTTGAACTGATGACCATGAGGTCTAAACCTGTGCCGTCCAGACTATTGCGCTAACTGCTGGGGCAGCTGCTGAGATGACAGGGGAAACTGGGGAGGTTGTGCCCCTGGAACATTGGGATGTGAACCTTGGGCTGCGTGAGGCTCAACCCGAGACCTGCGGTTCCTTCACCCTTCCTCGATGTCCATTGCTTTGTCCATCGCATCCGCATAACTGGTAGGTGAACTCGCCAACACCAAGGAGTACAAATCCTGATTAAGCCCTTCCAAGAAACGGTTCCTCTTTGCCCTCTCTCGGCCAGACACATGAGGAACGTAGGAAAGAAGAGAGGAAAACCTATGAGCATACTCACCCACGGACATGGTTCCCTGAACCAAATTGTCAAACTAACGCTCCCGAGCATTCACATAACACTCCGGAACATACTCCTGATGGAACGCCGTACAGAAACTATCCCAAGTAACCTCGAAACCAGTCTCCTCAAGAGTTCGGGAAGCACCTCTCCACCAGCGCTCTGCGCTCTTCCTCAGTTGGAACGTCGCCAAACTCAGTCTGCGCTCATCATCATAGTGCACTCTATCAAACAGTCCAGTAATATGCTAAAGCCAGGACTCAGCATTGGAACTACTCTCGTCACCATCAAAAGTCTGAGGATTCATACGATGAAACCTTGCCATGATTAGTTCCTTCTCATCCACACGGGCTGCCAGCACATCAACCTCATCATCAATATTCCTAGTACGTGTGAGACCCAAAATATTATGGGATTAATTGAGATAATTAATCGGGTTTAGCATAGACCAGATTTGGCGTGAACAGATCTGGGTTGAGCCAGATTTGGGCTGGTATGCTTGGAGTAGTTATCGGGTTAGTATAAGTCTTAGAACAGCTCTGGTTTTGTTGGAGATTTCCCACGGGAAAATGATCAGATTTGAGTGCTGAGCAGTTCTGGTTGGTTTTATTCAGATTTGGTAGCGAAATCTGGTGGTCGCGCGCTATTTGGTTACGCGTGTTGGAAGTTCTGCGTGGATAGTGATGCGACATCGTTTTGGGAGAAGCCAGATCTGAGTTATGAGCGTGGTTAGTGATATGTGGACATGTCCGATTTGTAGTCCCGATTCATGGGTTGGAGTATACCGGAGCGTTCTAGGGATTTCAGCTTTGACTGGTCAACGCTTGTGTAAGATCTGATCTTTCAGATCTGGGTTGCGATGCGGTGACATTTTGATGATATCTTTACGGATGTGATGCGATTCCGTTTAGCGATTCAGATGTGAATAGCGAGATGACGCGTCCTAGAGAGCGAGCGATCCTTGGTGCGACGTCGTTTGGATAAGTTCCAAATCTATTTAGCGTATGGTCCAGATCTGGAGTGTTACTCAGATCTGAGTTGGGAGCAGCTTTGAGCAGTCTTGTCGGTGACTGTTTTCTGTCAGATCTGGGAGACTTAAGTAGTATTTATATAGGACTTTGACTCTGGTCTCGCTATATTATTTCCGACACTTAGAAATATTCTCATAACCTTACTCTGTCGCGATACCCTAGCTACTGTTCACCGAAGCTTATTTCCTTCAATTGCCGACGGTAGGTAGCTCGACGAACACAAGAGCACTGGACTCCTCTTGTGAAGGCGCGTCGTTTTATACCTCTTTCACAGGCTTGGGTTAAGCTGGAAGAAGATCGTGAAGGAAGCTTTCCTGTGTAGTCTGTTAGCATAAGCGCAGATTTGCTTCTGCCGTTCAAGTAGGTTGTTGGGTAAGTGTTAGTTCCTACCTTGTGCTTTGTTTAGAGCTGTTGGTTGAGCTAGAAGGGTAGGACAGAGCTGGTTGAGGTTGTAGCTCCCAGTTTGTAGTTTCTATGCTACTGTACCTGGGTCGTTGCTTGTATTTGGTTTACCAGGTTTTAGATCTATGCGCTCGGAATCCTGTTTGTAGTAATTGTAGCTCAGAACTAAGGTACGGATGTGAGATTGTTTTACAGCGTTGGATTTGGCATGGATATATGTGTCTGCTTGCTGATCTGTTGTGTAGTGTATGCTTTTTCGTTGGCTGTTGCATTCTGTTGCATTTGCATACACGCATTATTCATATTGAGCTCAGATCTTGTTTAGCTTTGCCTTGTTGTCTTGATCTGTGCATACCAGGATGCCTGTTATAGAGGCCGAGCGGGTAACTCCCGTCACCCTCATCTCCCTGCTGGGATCTGTTAGCCACTATGAGCGGATTGGGTAGCTCTTACATCTCATGAGCTGGGTAACAACAGGTTGAGCTGGGTTATGCATTTGGTACCGTGTGCTGAGGCGAGTGGGTAGCTCCCATATACTCACACACCCCGTGGCCACTATCCTCCAGTTGATTGGATTCTGTTGTTGAGCTGTTCTTGAGATCCTTTGGCTCCTTGCCTTCGGTTGTAGCCTTGTTCTCATGCATAGCATTCGTATTTTATCTGTTGCTATTTTAACTGCTGTTTTTCATTGCTCTTCGTACTGGGGTTTGATCCCGAGGTCCCTCTGGGGCTGGTTGTCTTGTTTGCCTGTGTGTGTTTTCAGGTTACCATGGTTTCACCACTGGTCGTGGAGTTGATCTAGCTGGTAATGCCCCAGGAGGTGTATAGAGTGTCCCAGTTATATGTAGTAGATACATATGTTATATTTTTTATATTATATTGTATCTATGTTCAGCGAGAGACTCATATATTTGTTAATGGAGAGTCACGCTATGTTGTAACGTTGTTTGGTGTTGTATTGGGTTTTCAGCGTTGTAAAATCTGTGTTTTAACTTATGTTTTCTAATTCAGGCCAAAAGCGAAAATTTTAGCCACTATTTTTATGCTTCCGCTATCGTTTATTATGTGGTTTTACTGTGATTGAGCACGAGGCCTGAAATTTTTTTGTATCAGAGCTTAAGCTGGGATAAGCTCAATTTCTTTTGACCACACTTGAATCTAGGCACAGTGTTGCTTGTTGCATGTGCATGACTATGTGATTTAATTGCTACACGATATACTTGTTGTTGTGTGATCTTACCCTCTTAATGCCTTCGTAGATGCCACCTAGACGTAGGGGTAGAGGTAGAGGGCAGATTCCGGAAGAGTTCGAGGGTCAGAATGATGAGATGCAGCATAGTATTCCTTCTCGTGGACGTGCTAGGCAGATTGAGGTTGAGGTAGATGAGCTGGCAGCCCGTGTGGACGACATGGAACTCGTGATGGCGAGGTTTCAGCGGATGAATCCTCAGACATTTAACGGCGATGAGCCTAGTTCCGATGCGGAGCCCTGGTTTCAGCATATTACCGGCTTTTTTGATCATGTGAGGTACAATGACGAACGTAGGTTGAGTTTGGCTACGTTTCAGTTGAGGAGGATGATGGTCCCCGGAAATAGGATCACTAAGCAAATAGGAGTTCAGAAGGGGGGGTTGAATGAACTCCTTCGATTTTTCTATTTCAAAACACTTTTAAAAACTTTTAGATTCTCATTTATATGCAAACTTCTCAGCCAACAATAAATGTGCGGAAATAGGCCGATTGGTTTGTGAACAATGAACAATGCGCAACACAAAATAAATGCGTAAGTAAGAGATAGAGTCAAGAGTTTGTTTCTGGAAGTTTGGATATAAATATCCTACGTCTCCCCTTCTCCCTCCTCGGAAGGTATCACTAGAAGACTTTGATACAAGTAGACAATCTACAAGCACCCGATCCCAAAGCCAACAGCCTTGAGAACTCCTAGCACCTCCCAACACTTCACACAGACTAGCTGCTGGTTTACAAGATATGAACGTTTTACGAACTTCTTAAAAGACAGTTCGTTTACAGACTCTATCAAATATATCAATGAGAACACGAAGCTAGAGACTGTAATTTGACTCGAAAGTTTATCTAATGAAGATCAAAAACGAATTGTTCTTCGAGTCTTGAGCTTTTTGAAA
>KV015588.1:76683-89409 GCA_001598015.1 Dorcoceras hygrometricum
CTCAACAACTCATTCTCCGCTTGTAGCTTACTCAACTCAGTTTTTAGAATGTCAGCATCCTCTTGTTCATCAGAACTTGATTCAGCAGAACTACTCTTTAAACTCATGTTTTCAGCCTTAGCTTCCTCGAATGAATGAGAAAGCTTACGGTACTCTTTTACCATGTCATTAAGTGCAATGACAAGGTCAGGTCATCTCGATTCAACATTTGCGAAATCAAATACCTCTTCTTCATCTGTTTGGTTAGCCATGAAGCAGTGAACCTCCTCTTGTTCACTACACTATGAAGATGAGCTGCTGCTGGATGAGTCTGAGTCACTATCCGCCCAGCTTTTGGTGCTTTCCTCAGCCACCAACACCTTGCGGTCATGCTTGCGACTGAATCTTTTGTTTCTGCTGGTCTTCATCCTTCTTTCGTTCGATCTTTCTTTGAACTTGTCCTTGGACTTGTCTTTGGACTTATCAACATTTCTTTCATTTTCTTCCTCATCACGTCTGTATCGCTCATCTTTCCTGTATCGATCATCAGCTCTTCTATCATCTCGCTTGTTTCTATCGTACTTGCGCCTGAAATTACTTTGGAAACCAGCACTAAAATCCATCGTCGTTGTCAAAAACATCGACTGGAAAAACGCTTGGAAGAATTCATCTGCTGATATGCATATGCGTTTTTCCATCTGCTGATTCCTTTCGCAAAAACGATGTCGTGTCAACTTAATCAAGTGACACTGTTTTGCTATCTTTGAAATACATCTGCTGGTTAATACCAAGTAGTGCATCTGCTGGTTTGTCAAAAGAACTCTTCTGCTGAATCAATCCAAACGCTGTCGTTCCAACTAAACCAAACGCTGTCGTATCGCAATCTTCAACAAATAGACTTAACCAACTGCTGAACTTCTTCAACAAAGTATCTGCTGAAATTTTCATCTGCTGAAACGAAACAGTGCATTCCAACGACGTCGTTCTAACTTATCAAAACACTGTCGTTTAGACTTCTTTAGCAAAACACGCTGAAACACAAAACTGAACTCGCTGGTCGAGACAACATCTGCTGATTGCTCTTGATGAATCTATCTGCTGAACTACTCAATCTGTCCAACTGCTGATCTCATACCATCTGCTGAAATCTCACGAAAGCTTCAACTGCTGAATATGCTACTGTAGATAAATATACTCCTGCGACAACCGATTGTCCAACTTATCTTGTCTTATTTTTGTTATCACCAAAACTTATAAAAAATATTGTTCTAACAGAGGAACGCTGAGCATTGGTGGAGAGGTGCTTCGAGGACTCTCGAGGAGACTGGAGTATGGATCATGTGGAACAGCTTTTGTACTGCCTTTCGTCAGGAGTACATTCCGGAATCCTTTGTTAACGCCAGGGAGCGTGAGTTTGGTAACCTGGTGCATGGGACTCTGTCTGTAGGTGAGTATGCCCGGAGGTTTTTCTCTTCTTGCGTATGTTTCGCATGTTTTGGCCGCCTGAGGGCGAAGAGGAACAAGTTCTTGGAGGGGCTGAATGAGGATTTGTATTCTTTGGTGTTGGAGAGTTCACCGGCAAGTTATGCGGAGGCGGTGGACAGGGCTATAGATATCAAGGAAGGATAGTAGAACCGTAGGTCTCGCATTAGGCATCAAGTGGTGCAAGGTAACCGTCCCATGGTTCCGAGGGTGCAACCTTCCTAGTCTTCGCAGTCATTCCAACCACCCCAGTAGCAGGCAACCCAACAGTCTGGACGCCACAGGTTTAGACCTTGTGGTCATCAGTTCAAGAAGAAGTCGGGTTCTAGTTCTTCTGGTTTGGGCAGTTCCAGCAGCGGTAGTTCCAAGGTTGAGTTTTGTGGCCAGTGTGGAGGAAAGCATCCTACGGCGCAGTGTGTTGGCGTGTAGGGTGCATGTAACATTTGTGGGCAGTATAGACATTTTGCGAGAGTGTGTCCGTTGGCGGGATCATAGCATGCCGCACCAGGGCCGTTCTGGTGGATCGTCTCGAGGTTGTTCTTTTCCTGCTCTGCAGTAGAGGATAGGGGAGACGTAGTTTAGGCCCTTTCAGAAGCCTGGTCCATCGCGTTTCGGGCAGTATTTCCAGCCTCATTTCTCAGGACCCCAGCATGCCCAAGTGAATGCCATGACGAGGGAGCAAGCAGAGGACACGCCAAGAGGAGTGATCGCAGGTACTTGCTATGTTTTTTATTTTGCTGCACGTGTATTGTTTGATACAGGAGCATCACATTCGTTTATTGCTGATGCATTTGTGGTTGAGCATGGTTTGCATACCACTTTTTTGTGTGATGCTGTGTCTGTTGCGACTCCTGTCGGCGCGAGCCTATACTGCCAAGTGATTTTGTTGAATGGCATTCTTAGGTTCGGTGAGAACGCTTTGGTAGAGAATTTGATCAGGCTAGTGATGTGGTATTTTGATTGCATTGTTGGGATGGATGTGTTGTCGAGCTATAGGGCCACCGTGGACTGCTTCTATGGCGTGGTGCCTTTTAGGCCCCAGTCTGGCGAGAAGTGGGACTTCTATGGCCACGATTTCCGATCGTAAATTCCTTTGGTCTCTGCGATGGAGATTTTTAGCCCGTTGTCGTTGGATAGCGTAGGTTTTTTGATCTATGCTTTGGATTCATCTTTTTCTTCATGTGTGGAGCTTAGTGACATCCCGATCGCTCGTGATTTCCCCGATGTGTTTGAGGAGATTCCTGGTTTTCCTCCGAGAAGGGAGATTGATTTCAGCATTGAGTTGGTACGTGCATAAGAAGGATGGATCTATGAGGATGTCTGTTTATTTTCGACAGTTGAATAAAGCGACGATCAAGAATAAGTATCCTTTGCTGAGAATTGATGATCTGTTTGACCAGTTGCAGGGTTCAGCAGTGTACTCTAAGATCGATCGTACGTTCGGGGTACCATCAGTTGCGCATTCGGGAGCAGATGTTGCGAAAACTGCATTTCGTACGAAGTATGGGCATTATGAATTTCTGGTTATGCCTTTTGGTTTGACGAATGGCCCAGCAGTTTTCATGGATCTGATGAATCGAGTCTTTCGAGAGTTGATCAATCAGTTTGTGATAGTGTTTATCGATGATATTTTGGTGTACTCGAAGACTACGATGCAGCATAAAGAGCATTTGAGGCAGGTTCTCCAGACACTACGAGACTCGCGGCTGTATGCTAAGCTTTCTAAGTGCGAGTTTTGGTTGGATAGGATTGTATTTCAGGGTCATGTTGTTTCAGCTGAATGTATTTCTGTGGATCCCAGTAAAGTAGAGTCTGTTGTTAACTGGTAGCGTCCCAAGAATGTTTCAGAGATTCATAGTTTCTTGGGTCTGGCTAGCTATTACCAGCGCTCTAGCTATTACCGGCGCTTTATAGAGGGATTCTCTAATATAGTTAAGCCTATGACGCAGTTGACTCAGAAAGACAAGAGGTTTGTTTTGACTGAGCAGTGTGAGAACATCTTTTTGTTGCTCAAGGAGAAGCTAACTTCTGCGCCTGTGTTAGCTTTGCCGTCTGGTTCAGGTGGTTTTGTGGTTTGTTCGGATGCTTTGTTGAATGGATTGGGTTTTGTGTTGATGCAGAATGGTCCACTCATTGCGTATGCCTCTCGTCAGTTGAAACCGCATGAGACTTGATACCCAGTTCATGATTTGGAGTTGGCAGCAGTGGTGTTTGCCTTGAAGATTTGGTGTCACCTATATGGAGAGCAGTTTGTGGTGTATACCGACCACAAGAGTCTCCAATATCTGTTTTCTTAGTCAGATTTGAACATGAGACAGCGTAGATGGATGGAGCTGCTTAAGGATTTTGATTGCGAGATCCAATATCATCCTGGGAAAGTGAATGTAGTTGCTGATGCATTGAGCAGGAAGGCTCAAGTGGTGATGCTGGCTTCATTGCAGATATCGAAGGTCCATGAGCATATGCGCACTACTGGTTGGCGGTTTTACCCGGGTGAGGATTATGTTGTGGTGTCTTCTTTTCATCTATCCATGAGTTGAAGCTGAAGGTTAGAGCTGGACAGTTAGAGGATTATTCTATCTCGTTTGATGGTTGTTTTAGATTTCGTGGCAGGTTGGTAGTGCCGAATCTGATTGATTTGAAGGAGGAGATCTTGAGGGAAGCACACTGTAGTAGACACAGTGTTCATCCTAGTACAAGGAAGATGTACCATGCCTTGAAACAGCATTACTGGTGGACAGGTTTGAAGGGTGATGTTGCTGATTTGTAACCCGTTGTTTAAACTGCCAGCAAGTTAAGGCCGAGAGGATGAGACCTGGTGGTCTATTGCAGAGTTTGGAGGTGCCTCAATGGAATTGGGAGCACATAGCAATGGATTTTGTAACCCATTTTCCTCCTTCTAGCCGAGGTTGTGATGCTGTGTGGGTTGTTTTTAATAGATTGTCAAAGTCTGCTCACTTCATTCCCTACAACATGACGTATTCTCTGAAGAAATGGCAAAGTTGTACATAGATTTCGTGGTGCGATTGCATGGTGTGCCTGTTTCTATTATTTCAGATCGTGCTCCGAGGTTTACTTCCAGGTTTTGGAAGAGTTTGCAAACAGCTTTGGGCACTAGATTGGCTATGAGCACAACGTATCATCCCCAAACCGATGACCAATATAAGAGAACTATCCAGATTTCAGAGGATATGTTGAGAGCTGTTGTGATGGATTTCAGTGGTAGTTGGCAAGACTCGTTGTCTTTGGTTGAGTTTTCTTATAATAACAGCTACCAGGTTACGATTGGGATGGCACCATTTGAAGCTTTGTATGGCAGGAAATGCAGATCGCCTATATGTTGGGAAGAAGTGGGGGAGAAGCAGCTGTCTTCTCCAGATTTTGTGCAGCAGATGAGAGATCAAGTTGATCTAATTCGACAGCGTATGAAAGCTGCACAAGATCGCCAAGCTATCTATGCGAACAAGAGGCGTAGGCCTTTAGAATTTCAGGTTGGTGATATAGTTTTCCTGAAAGTTTCTCCTTTCCACAGTGTTATGAGATTTGGTCTCAAGGGAAAATTGTCTCCTCGTTATGTTGTACCTTATGAGATTGTTGAAAGGATTGGCCCGTTGGCTCATCGCTTGTTTCCGCCGCCAGATCTGTCCTCATTCCATGATGTGTTTCATGTGTCGATGTTGATGAAGTATGAGCCAAATCCTTCTCATGTGTTGAGAACTGACGAGGTGGAGCTGGATAGAACTTTGAGTTATGTGTAATATCCCTTGCGGATCTTGGACAGAAAGGAGAAGAAGCTAAGGAACAAGACCATTCCTTTGGTGATGGTTCAGTGGAGCAAACATGGTAGAGAATAAGCTACATGGAAGCTGGAAGAGAAAATGCAATGTGAGTGACCTCATCTGTTTGAGTAGATGTTGCATTTGTTCCAGTAGCTAGTTGCTTGTTATTGTTTGTTCCAGTTATCTTGAACTCTTGGTTAGTAGCCTCCTGTTGTGTGTTAGATGCATAGCGTGGCTATTCAATTTTGGAGTATTCTGTTGAGTGTTGGTTTTGATCTGGAGTTTTCATTTGATTCGAGGACGAAATCTTATTTTCAATGGGGGAGAGATGTGAGACCCGAATTATTATGGGATTAATTGAGATAATTAATCGGATTTAGCATAGACCAGATTTGGCGTGAATAGATCTGGGATGAGCCAGCTTTGGGCTGGTATGCTTGGAGTATTTATCGGGTCAGTATAAGTCTACGAACAGCTCTGGATTTGTTGGAGAGTTCCCACGGGAAAATGATCAGATTTGAGTGCTGAGCAGTTCTGGTTGGTTGTATTCAGATTTGGTGGCAAAATCTGGTAGTCGCGCACTATTTGGTTACCCGTGTTGGAAGTTCTGCGTGGGTAGTGATGCGACATCGTTTTGGGAGAAGCCAGATCTGAGTTGCGAGCGTGGTTAGTGATATGTGGACAGGTCCGGTTTGTAGTCCCGGTTCGTGGGTTGGAGTAGACCGGAGCGGTCCAGGGATTTCATCTTTGACTGGTCAACGCTTGTGTAGGATCTGATCTTTCAGATCTGGGTTGCGTTGTGGAGACGTTTTGATGATGTCTTGATGGATGCGATGCGATGCCGTTTAGCGATTCAGATGTGAATAGCGAGATGATGTGTCCTAGCGAGCGAGCGGTCCTTGGTGCGACGTCGTTTGGATAAGTTCCAAATCTGTTTAGCGTATGATCTAGATCTGGAGTGTTACTCATAACTGAGTTGGGAACAGCTTTGAGCAGTCTTGTCGGTGACTGTTGTCTGTCAGATCTGGGAGACTTAAGTAGTATTTATAGAGGACTTTGACTCTGGTCTCGCGATATTGTTTCTGACACTTAGAAATATTCTCGTAACCTTACTCTATCGCGATATCCTAGCTACTGTTCACCGAAACTTATTTCCTTCGATTGTCGGCGGTAGGCAGCTCCGACGAACACAAGAGTGGTAGCGCTGGACTCCTCTTGTGAAGGCGCGTCGTTTAATACCTCTTTCGTAGGCTTGGGTTAAGCTGGAAGAAGATCGCGAAGGAAGCTTTCCTGTGTAGTCTGTTAGCATAAGCGCAGATTTGCTTCTGCCGTTCAAGTAGCTTGTTGGGTAAGTGTTAGTTCCTACCTTGTGCTTTGTTTAGAGCTGTTGGTTGAGCTATAAGGGTAGGACAGAGTTGGTTGAGGTTGTAGCTCCCAGTTTGTAGTTTCTGTGCTACTGTCCCTGAGTCGTTGCTTGTATTTGGTTTACCAGGTTTTAGATATATGCGCTCGGAACCCTGTTTGTAGTAATTTTAGCTCAGAACTAAGGTACGGATGTGAGCTCGTTTTACAGCATTGGATTTGGCATGGATATATGTGTCTGCTTGCTGATCTGTTGTGCAGTGTATGCTTTTTCGTTGGCTGTTGCATTTGCATACATGCATTATTCTTGTTGAGCTTAGATCTTGTTTAGCCGTGCCTTGTTGTCTTGATCTGTGCATACCAGGATGCCTGTTTTAGAGGCCGAGTGTCAGGACCCGTGCTAGATGCTAATCACACAATATTAGAGCACAATTAAGCACATAATCACGGAAGCGTAGAAACAGGGCTTAAAAATTTTTTCCGAAATAATATGGCCTGAACTCAAAACATACATTCAAAATATCAATACTCAAAATACGAGTTGACTCAAACTCATATAAAATAGGTAATGACAAATCTAAATTCAAATACAGATCCCCAATACATAAAAACACGGGGCATCCCCCGGTTCAATACATAATATAAGTAGACAGGGACTCAAGGAAACGGGGATCGACCAGCTGGCGCTCCACTCTGTCCAGCTTGGTTACCTGAAGATCCTGCAAATGGGTAACACAGACCCAAACAACACAAAAGCAGGAAAATAAATACGAGGTCAAGCCTCAGTACGAAGAGCTATCAAAACAGCTAATTATGCAACATGCTATAATCAATGCTATGAAATGCATGAGGGCTATCAAGGATCGGATAGCTAGACCAGTGTATCAACTGGCAAATCATCTCAATCAGCCTCTATACCCGCACGGTGTATCAATCGGGGAAATCATCGGCGTGATCTTTAGAGCCCGTCAGCCCATCACAGCTCGGTGGTAGACACTCGAATCCGGTAGCCACCACTCCGATGATTGCATTGGACTTTTCAGGCACAACTCATCAGTCGGCCAGTCACAACGTGGCTTTCAATCAGGTCATCAAGCAATCTGTCAATCAGGCTCGAGATGTATGCATGTATGCCAATTCAATATTCAATGCACAATGCATACAATTCAATACGTGAAAACATAATGTAAAACTCAATCAATTCACAAGATGTATCACGTAAATCACAGAAACATATCAGCAGATTTAACAACATCAATCACAGCCATGTTCACGCTCAAGCTGCTAAATCTGCTCAATTCGTACCTTCAACGGCTGATTCTACCTCAACAGATTTCTCACAAGGTACTGAAACTCACGGCCTAGGATACCAGCTGGCTCCTTCAACCACGACAGAAGCTATCCTGAATCTCAAATCCAGAAGCTGAAACCAGCGGAAAAACTATCAAATTCCACTGTACGAAGAAACCAGCAACTTCGTGATCCTCTCCAAGATCGTTCTACAGCCTCAACTAGGTAACATCGGAAGAGCTACTCGCAAGGAATCCAGCGCCACCAAGTTAACTCAAAACAACGAAGGGAAGCGGCGGCAATCGACGGAGAAGAGTCACAGTGAACAGTAGCTAAAACGAGGGTTTGGATATGGAGATAAGAAATATCGGGTTCAAATAATTCTAAGTGTCGATCAACACTTATCTATATATATATCTCAATCCAACTGCTGCTGTTCTCAAAATAACCAGACGTCGTGAACAGTAGGTATCTCACAACAGATACCAGTCGTTTCTTTCAACAGAAACCAGATTTTCCTCTTAACAAAAGCAGCAGTAACCACCAGGTGTTGCATTAGCAAAGTAGCATCAAAACGACACCGTTCCAACTAAACAAAACGACGCCGCAGCGTTCCACCAGCTGACAACAGATTCCTCTTGCGAAGCAACCAAAAGCTGGTAACAGATTCCTTCAAAAACCACCAGCGACTGGTTTCGCGAAACAATTCAAAACTACGACGTAAAGGACACGTCATCATATCTGCCAATAGCTGGTTAACCAACCCAGCGACTGGATAAACTACGCAACAGATCCCTCGCTACTGGTACCAGACGCAATACCCAAAACGCTGCGTTTCAACTTATCAAAATGACTTCGCGTTGTTCCCATGACTGGTTCCTCAAACCAGCAGCTGGTCACTCAGCTGGAACAATTTCTCACAACGCAACAGCTGATAGCGCTACAATTCAGTAGTCAACACCAAAATATTGACCGACACGTGTCGCTTTCTCGTTAAATCTCGCATCCAATGCAACTACTGCCAGTAGCAACCTCTTCCATTGCAATTATTGATTTCCAATTTCCACCAGCTACGGGCTACAGTACCACTGACTCACGTTGACTTCTGAAATACGCTACGACTGGTTTCTTGCATTAGCGCTACGTCTGGTCTTCACAAAACGACAGCGTATTACTCCTACGCCACCAACAACTGATAACAGATTTCACCAACTAGCGCTACTGCTGAAATCCTAAAGGAATGAGATTCATTTCGCAAAACCCTCAAAATTAACGCTACTAATTCCAAATCAATTAAATAATCACTAATCTAAAATCTGATTCCTCACATTCTCCCCACCTTAAGAGATTTCGTCCTCGAAATCAAAGGCAAACTCAGGGAAAATTCAATCAAAACATTCAAATCAAACACAATCATCTAACCAAACTCGAAGCAAAGAATCAAAATTTACCTGGAAATTTACACTATCAGTGCTCAAACAGATGAGGCCAATCCTGCCTCATCTTCTCCTCAACTTCCCAGGTAGCTTCCTCTCGGCCATGCTTACTCCATTGGACCATCACCAACGGAATCACTTTGTTCCTCAGCTGCTTCTCCTTCCGATCCAAAATCTGCACTGGATATTCGACATAGCTCAAGGAAGAATCCAACTCAACTTCGTCGATTCTCAGCACATGGGATGGATCTGGCTCATATTTCCTCAACATTGACACATGAAAAACATCATGTATCGCTGCTAGCTCAGCAGACAGCCTCAATCGATAAGCCAACTGTCCAACCCTCTCAACAATCTCAAAGTGACCAACGAATCTAGGAGCTAATTTTCCTTTAAGTCTGAAGTGCATCACGCTCTTGAAAGTAGAAACTTTGAGAAATACTCGATCGCCAACCTCAAACTCTAACGGTCGATGTCTTCGGTTAGCATAGCTGGTAAATCTATCTTGTGCAGCCTTCATTATACTTTGAATCAAATCAATCTGATCTTTCATATGCTGCACAAAATCAGGGGTAGAAAGCTGTCTCTCACCAACTTCTTCCCAACAAATCGGAGATCTTCATTTTCGACCATACAACGCCTCAAATGGAGCCATCCCGATAGCCACCTGGTAGCTGTTATTATACGAAAACTCAATCAACGACAAATAATCCTGCCAGCCACCACTAAAATCCATCACAACTGCTCGCAGCATATCCTCTAAAGTATGGATGGTCCGCTCAGACTGACCATCTGTCTGTGGGTGATAGGCTGTACTCATAGCCAATCTCGAACCCATCGCTGCTTGCAGACTCTTCCAAAAACGAGAGGTGAATCTTGGATCTCTGTCAGACACTATCGAAAAAGGCACTCCATGCAATCTAACCACATGGTCGATATACAGCTTCGCCATTTTCTTCATCGAACACTCACATCATAGGGAATGAAATGGGCTGACTTCTAAAGTCTATCAATCACCACCCAAATCGCATCACATCCCCTACTTGATCGAGGTAGATGAGTCACAAAATCCATGGCGATGTGCTCCCAATTCCATTGGGGCACCTCCAAACTCTGTAGCAATCCACCAGGTCTCATTCTCTCAGCCTTGACCAGCTGGAAATTCAAACATCTAGCAACAAAACCAGAGATGTCGCTCTTCATGCCTTCCCACCAGTAGTGAAGCTTCAAGGCATGGTACATCTTTCTCTCGCCCGGATGCACAATGTACTGACTACAATGCGCTTCGTTTAGAATGGTCTCTTTCAACTCGATCAAGTTCGGAACCACCAATCTTCCTCGAAATCTCAGACACCCATCAGACGAAACAGAGAAATCATCAGACTGACCACTTCGAGATTTAATCTTCAACTCATGCACATATGGATCAGTCCTCTGCGACTCCCTGATGTCACTCACAATCTGCGGTTCTACTTGAATCGAAGAAACCATAAAGTACTGATCACCCGGCAATCAAATTTGGAACCACCAACCTACCACGAAATCTCAAGCATCCATCAGAAGCACAGAAAAATCCTCATACTGACCATTTTGAGCCTTAATCTTCAACTCATGAACATACGGATCAGTCCTCTGCGCTGCCCTAATGTCTGCAACAATCTGTGGCTCGATCTGAAAAGAAGAAACCACAAAATACTGATCGCTCGGCTGAAAACGCCACCCAGAAGTCCCCAAATACTCATGGACTTTGGATATACTCATCGACGTCAACATCGCCAGTTGGGATTTCCTACTCAAAGCATCGGCCACTAAATTCATCCGCCCAGGCTGATACTGAATCTCACACTCAAAATCCTTCAGCAACTCCATCCAGCGGCGTTGCCTCATATTCAGATCTGACTGCGTGAAGATATACTTCAAACTTTTGTGGTCTGTGTACACCACAAATTATTCACCATACAAATAGTGATGCCAAATCTTCATGGCAAACCCTATCGCAGCCAACTCTAAATCATAGAACGAGGGTACCTCGTCTCGTGAGGCTTCAACTGTCGAGATGCATAGGCAATCACGTACCCGTTCTGCATCAGAACACATCATAAACCATTGAGAGAAGCGTCGGAGCACACAACAAATCCTCCGGATCCAGACGGTAGAGCCAAAACAGGAGCAGTAGTAAACTTCTCCTTCAACGTCTGAAAACTATATGAAAACTATACTCGCACTCATCAGTCCAAACGAACTTCCTATCCTTCTGAGTCAACTGAGTCAGAGGCCTGGCTATCGAAGAGAACTTCTCGATAAAATGCCTGTAATAGCCAGCCAATCCCAAAAAGCTGCGGATCTCTGAAACGTTCCTAGGTCTCTCCCAGTTAAAAACTGCTTCGACCTTACTAGGATCCACCGAAATCCCTTGCGTCGAAATCACATGACCCAAAAAGATAATTCGATCAAGCCAGAATTCACACTTGCTGAACTTGGCGTACAACTGCGAGTCTCTCAATCTCTGCAACACCAGTCCGAGGTGCTCCTTATGCTCTCTCATGCTCCTCGAGTACACTAGGATGCCATCTATGAAGACGATCACGAACCAATCGATGTAATCGCTAAAGACGCGATTCAATAAATCCATGAAAACAGCTGGGGCATTCGTCAACCCAAACGGCATGACCAGAAACTCATAATGCCCATATCGAGTCCGAAAGCTATCTTTGCCACGTCAGCGTCTCTAATCCGCAACTGGTGGTAACCAGAGCGTAAATCAATCTTCGAGTATACGACCGATCCTTGCAACTGATCGAACAAGTCATCAATCCTTTGCAAAGGATACTTGTTCTTCACCGTCGCTTTATTAAACTGTCGGAAATCCACGCACATCCTCATAGACCCATCTTTCTTCTTCACAAAAAGAATTGGAGCTCCCCAAGGCGACATACTCGGTCTGATGAAGCCCTTATCCAAGAGATCTCTCAACTGATCCTTCAGCTCTTTCAACTCTGCTGGCGCCAACGGGTAAGGAGCTCTAGAAATCAGGGCGGTACCGGGCACCAACTCAATGCCGAAGTCGATCTCACGTCTCGGAGGAAATCCAGGAATCTCATCTAGAAACACGTCGGGAAACTCTCGGACGATCAGAATGTCGCTCAACTCCATCCGCAACTCTTGGGAAACGTCAAGCGCGTAATCATGAATCCAGCATTATCCAGCGATAGCAGGCTAAACATCTCCATGGCGGACACCAGTGGAATCTTCGAGCACGAATCAGCACCGTAGAACTCCCACCTCTCACCCGAGTCAGGGCGAAATCTCACCACACCATGAAAACAGTCAACAATAGCCTTATAGCTAGATAATACGTCCATTCCCAAGATGCAATCAAAATCTCTGATTCCAAAAAC
>KV015588.1:102118-117358 GCA_001598015.1 Dorcoceras hygrometricum
TATATATATATATATATTTGATTCCTGTACAATTATATGTAAACTGAACGAAATCAATTTTATAAAGTTTATCCATATTCTGCATATTCTCCAAGCTCTGAGCTGTTCTTCTACTTCGTGATCTGAAATTTATTTTAGTTTGCATTGCAGCCCAAAAATAATTGATTACTTGCCTTCCGACCTAATACATTTTATATATCCTACAAATCTGTTGGATCTATTTCTAACAGATCAGAATCTAAGTTTGATTCACACAAAATCTGCTACAATTTTACTAATGCACTAACTCTCTACATGACATGCGCATCCTGCTAAGACTGGAGTAGATGTGTAGATATCAAACTGGAACAGTGAGGTGACACCTGAGCTGGACTGGTCGAAGAGATCTAGCTGGAACAGTAAGGGGACGCCCAAGCTGGTAAAACAGTTTACTTCCAGAAGTGCAGGGAACGTCAAGCTGGTTTACCGTCTTGGAGCTAGAGTAGCATGCAGATCAAGCGCAGTAAAAGAGAAGAGCAGTTCAAGCACAGAATCAAGCAGAGTTCAAGCGCAGAATGTTGAAGTGCAGAACAGCTCAAGCGCAGATCAAGTACAGCGTACAAGGGCAGTGATTGAGTGCGAAGCCAAATGCAAACACAATTTCGGAGGCCTAAAAATGAAGGAATTTGGCCAAAAAGCGGCTTATTTCATGACGTAGTGGTGAGTTTTACTCATCGGACCATTTCATTGGGGATAGCACTGGTCTCATGAGAAATATGCAATGGAAGCGAGCTGATACAGAGATAGAAGCGAGCTGGATGAAGAGAAATGTAGCAGCTCAGCAGCGAGCTGGAACAAAGCACTGTAGCAGATCAGCTCAAGAGCAGCTTAGTTGAGAAGCGACCAGCTCAGTGGACAGACCAGCTCATAGAAAAGAAGAAACTGAGGCAAGCTGGTTAAGGTCAAACCAGCTCAGCGAGCAGAGCAGATGTCAAGAGAAGAATTAGACAAAACAACAAACGAAGAGATTTGAATTCAAGACATTACGAAGATTTCTTATTAGAATTCAAATTGATTTGCTATGTTGTCCACATCAGGTACAGACCTGTACAGTGCACACATGCTCAAAATCCACAAAGCCTGCAGAAGCATTAAATGCAAATGACACAAAGTACAACCATGCCAGAACCTTTTCAGAAGACTTATCATTGGCTGGATAGATGTGTCCAACGGGCAAAATCTGCACAGGGCTATTTATATGAAGAAGACAATGAGCAGATTGTAGGAGAGTAAGGCGCATACAATAGAAGAAGAATGCAAAAGAAAAGAGCGAAGTGTTGTGCGAACCAAAATGTAAAATAGCAGAAAGCACAACACAAGCTCTAGGAAGACATTGGTGAAACCAGCTCAGACTGGAGCACTTCCCAGTATGTGATAAAACATTTGAGCGTGAGCGTACACTGTATAATTCCCACACACAGTTTCACTCACATATGAGAGCTAAGAGCTAAATTGTTGAGTTGAGTGAATTAGATCAAACTCTCCATTATAGTCTTTGAAAAGAGACGTTAAACAAGTCTAGTTGTCTTACGCACTGAGACATTAAAGAAGTTTGGGTTGTCTTTTGCACTGAGAGGTTAAAGAAGTGTGTGTAGCCTTTCTCACTGAGGCATAAAAGAAGTGAAGTTAGACACACAGTCTGCGGGCTTAGTGTGCAGTGGTGTGGCTAGGAGTTCTTGCGGCCGAGGTTCGTTGGAGTGGGTTGTAGCGTAGGGACGCTGCAATCAATGTTTTCTAGTGGAATCCTTCCCGATTGCGGAAGAAGGGGAGACGTAGGAGAGTTTGCTCCAAACTTCCATAAACAAATCAGCGTATCTTCTTTACTGCTTTACACTACATTCATTCAAACACACTGCATTTCTATAACTGCTTTTAAAATTGTTTAAAAGGCTTTCGAATCTAAGAATGCAGTTTGAGTTACTTCCGTATGATTTAAATTCATTACTCAATCTGTATCTCGATGCACAAGTATTCAAGAACACTGAGCTATTGCAGCTCAAGTAATAAATAACCAGATCGCTTGTTCTTTCATCGAGCGGGTTCCAAAGACCAGCTAGAACCAGGCTCTTGCACCGCGCTGGTTTAGCGCCGAGCTGGTCATACACAAAAGCGATACGGTTTCAGCATCTTTTACTCGATCTGGTTATTCCCTCTAAGTGCTGGTTATTGACTAAATAACTTCTGTATACATTAACAGAGGGTAAATCGATCCTAACAAGTGGTATCAGAGTAAGTTGTTCTTCAATGGTGCATTTTCTTTTCGAAAAATGTTTAAACAACTTTAAAATATTTGTCTGCTCTGATAGTCGTTCGTAAGCCTGTCTATGATGCAAAATTTTTAAGTTTTTCAAAACTCATTATATGAATAGGGGGAGGAATGTCTATTGCATTGCAGAGCGATTTCTCGAAAGGAAAGAGCGGCAACATCTCTTCTGACGAGCTGAAAGATTGCACGAGGTCTGTGGACGCCAAGATCTCTAGGGCTGGGCGAGGCTAAGCCTTAGGGGAAAATGGAAAAGATTCTGTGAATTGAATCTTCTATTGCCCCTCTGGTCCAAATGAATGAGAACTTTTGAGTAGCACAGATTCTGTTTTCAAAACCTCATGCATGCATAATGTTTTTGAAAAACTGTCTTCCTGTGCATAATGTTTTTATTTTGGAAATAGAATTACCCCATGATATGTTGAGGGGGAGTTTTGTTTTAAACATTAAGGGGGAGACAAGATTTCAAACCCTTTTTTATTCCCACAAAAAGGGGGAGAAATATTTTCAAACATAAACATGCCTGCATATGTTTATTCAGATTTTGTGTAAATCAAAAAGGGGGAGATTGTTGGATCTGTTTCTAACAGATCGGAATCTAAGTTTTGATTCACACAAAATCTTCTACTATTCTACTAACGCTATACATGAATTGCGCAGCTTGCTAAGACTGGAGTAGACTTGAAGATATCCAAATTGGAACAGTGAGGCGCTGGACTGGTCGAAGATATCTAGCTGGAACAGTAAGGGGACGCCCAAGCTGGTACAACAATTTACTTCCAGAAGTGTTGGGAAAGTCAAGCTGGTTTACCGGCTTGGAGCTGGAGCAGCATGCAGATAAAGCGCAGTAAAAGAGAAGAGCAGTTCAAGCGCAGAATCAAGCAGTGTAAAATAGCTCAAGCGTAGATCAAGTGCAGCGTACAAGAGCAGTGATTGATTGCGAAGACAAATGCAAAGTAATTTCGGAGGCCTAAACGAAGGAATTTGGCCAAAAAGCGGCTTATGTCACGACGTAGTGGTGCGTTTTACTCGTCGGACCGTTTCGGAGGGGATAGCACTGGTCTCATGCAAAATCTGCAATGAAAGCGATCTGATACAGAGATATAAGAAATCTGGATGAAGAGAAATGTTGTGAGACCTGATTTTGTATTAAGGATTAATTGTTGGAATTAATCGGTTTATTGAGATTTTGTGGTTTAGATCTCTGTTTTGAGTTGCATTTTTGGGTTCCATTTCGTGTGTTGAGCAATTCTGGATGTTTTCGTGTTTTTGAGTTTTGAGGCAAAAGCTGGTTTGTGGGCTAGCAGCTGGTCGGTGGCGAAAACCGTCGTAGCTTGTTTTGGTAGCGCAGAGCTTGAAACGCCGTCGTTTGAGATGTTGCGACTGGTTGTGCACTGTAGCTGCGACTGGTTTTGTGCAAGGACTTTTTGCGTCTGGATGAGCAGTCGAGAGCTATGGTCAACGCGGGTCAACTTTTCTGTAGCTCGAAGATGATGCGTCGTCGTTTCGTTGTTGCGACTGGGAGCCCAGCTGTGAGTGAGTTTCGCCGCTATTGATTGCTGCTGGTATTTCGCGAGAGCTAGCGACTGGATGATGTCAGTGGAGCGACGTCGTTTGAGTTAGTTGTAACGCTGCGTTTTGAGGTTGCGACTGGATCCAGCTGAGAGTAGCGTTATATTGTTTTGTTTTTGCGACTGAATCCCAGCTGCTGGTTATTGATTGCTGCTGGTATTTCGCGAGAGCTAGCGACTGGATGATGTCAGTGGAGCGACGTCGTTTGAGTTAGTTGTAACGCTGCGTTTTGAGGTTGCGACTGGATCCAGCTGAGAGTAGCGTTATATTGTTTTGTTTTTGCGACTGAATACCCAGCTGCTGGTATAGTATGCGACGTCGTTTGAGTAAGTTGGTGCGACGCCGTTTTGAGAACCAGCCGTTAGTTATTTTAGCGATTGTTGGAGAAATCAGCTGTTGGTTCTTGCGTCTGCTGGTTTGGGAATTGTTAGTGTCGACTGGTTTTGTCGGAAGACAATTATTGGTTTTGTTTTCCAGTCGTTGCTAGTGCTATATAGGAAGACTTGGTCTTCGAATTGTGATATCAATTCCATACATAGCAAATATTTCCAGCCTTTCGTTCCTTATCTTTCGAACCCTAGAACACTGTTCAGCCGTGAGCTTTTCCGGCGTTTTCCCGTCGTTCCGGTGGTTGTTTTGGCTCGTGCGAGGTAGCGTTGGACTCCTCTTGAGAAGCTCTTCCAATTCATACCAGTTTTAGAAGCTGTAATTGACTAGTTGAGGAACGCGAAGTTGCTGCCGTTCGAGTGTTGCGTCGATTTGGTAGAACTACGTTCTGGTTTTTGGTGAGACCTTGTTCCTAGCTTTATTTTTTAAGCTTTCTATGAATTTTTGAGGTATATTAGGCAGCTGGTCGAAGTGAGACTCCCAACCGTGAGCTTGATTAGCAACCTGTTAGATTTACGTTGTGTATGTCGTGTGTTTAACAGGCTTTTACCAGAGTCTTCGGGATTTCTCGCAGGGTTAGTTGTTGCTCAGTATAAGGTACGGATTTGAGCTTTTATTACAGCGAGATTATGGCTTGGATGAATTGTAGTCGCTGGTATGTGGGTTTGCTGTGCCTGCTGGTTGTGTTCTGTTGAGAATTGTGTATTTTTTGGTGAGACCTTGTTCCTAGCTTTATTTTTTAAGCTTTCTATGAATTTTTGAGGTATATTAGGCAGCTGGTCGAAGTGAGACTCCCAACCGTGAGCTTGATTAGCAACCTGTTAGATTTACGTTGTGTATGTCGTGTGTTTAACAGGCTTTTACCAGAGTCTTCGGGATTTCTCGCAGGGTTAGTTGTTGCTCAGTATAAGGTACGGATTTGAGCTTTTATTACAGCGAGATTATGGCTTGGATGAATTGTAGTCGCTGGTATGTGGGTTTGCTGTGCCTGCTGGTTGTGTTCTGTTGAGAATTGTGTATGCTATTGGTGTATTTGCTGCGTTGCATATGTTTATATGCTTGCATTCTAGCATGTTGCATACACGCATGGTATTCCTTTCCAGTTTTGGTAGTTTTTGTACCTTGTTGCATTGTTGTTGTTTTCTTACCAGGATGTGAGGGCGAGCGGCAATACCGCACTCTCATCTCCCTGCTGGGATCGTAGCCACCATGCGCCGAGTGGTTAACTACCACAGTTCATGGGCGAGGCAACAATAGGTTGAGTTGTTTGATGCATCCGGTAAGTGGGTGTAGTATCATGGCGAGTGGCTCACTACCACACTGTGAACACACCCCGTGGCCACTGTACGTTGTCGATGATTCTTGGAGCTATGTTTGAGTTCCTTAGCTCCCTTGTGGGTCGAGCTTTCCATTGTTCCTTGGCGTCTCATGCATAGCACCTGCATTTTATTCCTTGCTGTTCTTTCTGTTGTATTATTGCTCTCCGTACTGGGGTTTGACCCCATGTCCCTCCGGGGCTTGGTTTGTTTCTTTGTTGCGTTGTTTTCAGGAAACCCAGGTTCTACAGCTGGTCGTGGTTTCAACCCAGCTGGTGGTGCCCCAGGAGGTGGATAGTGTGTCCCAGTAGCATATAGCATATATATATATGTATCAGTTAGCCAGGGGATGCCATGTGCTTTGTTGTTGTACCCGTAGGGGAATATGATACATGTTGAACTTATGTATGCTTTATTGTTGGATGTTTTATGATTTGGGAAACTTATTTTAAGTATTGTTGTATTTTAAATTATATGTTTAAAACCGTCGGGCCTAAAAGCGAAAATTTTATCCACTTTTCGATAGCTTCCGCATGTGTTTATCTGTTGTGAGCACGAGGCCTGACAAATGTAGCAGCTCAACAGCGAGCTGGAACAAAGCACTATAGCAGATCAGCTCAAGAGCAGCTTAGTTGAGAAGCGACCAGCTCAGTGGACAGACCAGCTCATAGCAAAGAAGAAACAGAGTAAAGCTGGTTAAGGTCAAACCAGCTCAGCGAGCAGAGCGGATGTCAAGAGCAGAGTTAGACAAAACAATGAGCAAAGAGATTTGATATCAAGACATTACAAAGATTTGGTTATTAGAATTCAAATTGATTTGCTGTGTTGTCCACATCAGGTACAGACCTGTACAGTGCGCACATCCTCAAAATCTACAAAGCCTGCAGAAGCATTAAATGCAAATGAGACAAAGTACAACCATGCCAAAACCTTTTCAGAAGACTTATCAATGGCTGGAAAGATGTGTCCAATGGGCAAAATCTGCACAGGGCTATTTATATGAAGAAGACAATGAGCAGATTGTAGGAGAGTAAGGCACATACAATAGAAGAAGAGCGCAAAAGAAAAGAACGAAGTGTTGTGCAAACCAAAATGTAAAACAGCAGAAAGCACAACACAAGCTCTGGGAAGAGATTGGTGAAACCAGCTCAGACTAGGAGCACTTCCCAGTGTGTGAGAATACGTTTGAGAGTGAGCGTACACTGTATATTTCTCACACACAGTTTCACTCACATATGAGAGCTAAAAGCTAAATTGTTGAGTTGAGTGAATTAGATCAAACTCTCCAATGTAGTCTTTGGACAGAGACGTTAAACAAGTCTAGTTGTCTTTTTGCACTGAGACATTAAAGAAATGTGGGTTGTCTTTCGCACCGAGACGTTAAAGAAGTGTGTGTAGCCTTTCTCAATGAGGCATAAAACAAGTGAAGTTAGACACACAGCCTGCGGGCTTAGTGTGCAGTTGTGTGGCTAGGATTTCTTGCAACCGAGGGTCGTCCGAGTGGGTTGTAGCGTAGGGACGCTGCAATCAAAGTCTTATAGTGAAATCCTTCCCGATTGCGGAAGAAGGGGAGACGTAGGAGAGTTTGCTCCGAACTTCCATAAACAAATCAGTGTATCTTCTTTACTGCTTTACACTGCATTCATTCATACGCACTTCATATTTATAATTGTTTTTAAAACTGTTTAAAAGGTTTTTGAATCTAAGAGTGCAGTTTGAGTTATTTCCGCATGATTTAAGTTCATTACTCAATCTGTATCTCGATGAACAAGTATTCAAGTACACTGAGCTATTGCAGCTCAAGTAATAAATAACAAAATCACTTGTTCTTTAATCTAGCTGGTTCTAACGACCATCTAGAATCAGGCTCTTGCACTGCGCTCGTTTAGCGTCGAGCTGGAAATACACAATAGTGATCCAGTTTCAGCGTCTTTTACTCGATCTGGTTATTCCCTCTAAGTGTTGTTTATTGACTAAATAAATTATGTATACATTAACATAGGGTAAACCGATCCTAACAAGTGGTATCTGAGCAGGTTGTTCTTGAATGGTGCATTTTCTTTTCGAAAAATGTTTAAACAACTTTAAAATATTTGTCTACTCTGATAGTCGTTCGAAAGCCAGTCTATGCTGCAAAATTTTAAGTTTTTCAAAACTCATTATGAATAGGGGGAGGAATGTCTATTGCATTGCAGAGCGATTTCTCGAAAGAAAAGAGCGGCAACATCTCTTCTGACAAGCTGACAGATTGCGCGAGGTCTGTGGACGCCAAGATATCTAGGGCTGGGCGAGGCTAAGCCTTAGGAAAAAATGGAAGAGATTCTTTGAATTGAATCTTCTATTGCCCCTCTGGTCCAAATGAATGAGAACTTTTTAGTATCATAGATTCTGTTTTCAAAATCTCAATCATGCATAATGTTTTCGACAAACTGTCTTCCTGTGCGTAATGTTTTTATTTCCAAAATAGAATTACACCATTCTCTGTTGAGGGGGAGTTTTGTTTTAAATATTAAGGGGAAAAAAGATTTCAAACCCTTTTTGATTCCCACAAAAAGGGGGAGAAATATTTTCAAACATAAACATGCCTGCATATGTTTATTCAGATTTTCTGTAAATAAAAAGGGGGAGATTGTTGGATCTGTTTCTAACAGATCAGAATCTAAATTTTGATTCACACAAAATCTGTTACTATTGTACTAACGCTCTACATGACATGCGCAGCTTGCTAAGACTGGAGTAGATGTGAAGATATCCAAACTGGAACAGTGAGGTGACGCCTGAGCTGGACTGATCGAAGATATCTAGCTGGAACAGTAAGGGGACGCCCAAGCTGGTACAGTAGTTTACTTCAAGAAGTGCAAGGAACGTCAAGCTAGTTTACCGGCTTTGAGCTGGAGCAGCACGAAGATCAAGCGCAGTAAAAGAGAAGAGCAGTTCAAGCGCAGAATCAAGCAGAGTTCAAGCGCAGAATCAAGCAGAGTTCAAGCGCAGAATGTTGAAGTGCAGAACAGCTCAAGCGCAGATCAAGTGCAGCGTACAAGAGCAGTGATTGAGTACGAAGCCAAATGCAAACGCAATTTTGGAGGCCTAAACGAAGGAATTTGGCCAAAAAGCGGCTTATGTCACGACGTGAGTTTTACTCGTCGGACCGTTTTGGAGGGGATAGCACCGGTCTCATGTGAAATATGCAATGGAAGCGAGCTGATACAGAGATAGAAGCGAGCTGGATGAAGAGAAATGTAGCAGCTCAGAAGCGAGCTGGAACAAAGCACTGTAGCAGATCAGCTCAAGAGCAGCTTAGTTGAGAAGCGACCAGCTCAGTGCATAGACCAGCTCATAGCAAAGAAGAAACAGAGGCAAGCTGGTTAAGGTCAAACCAGCTCAGCGAGCAAAGCGGATGTCAAGAGCAGAATTAGACAAAACAACAAGCGAAGAGATTTGAATTCAAGACATTACAAAGATTGCTTATTAGAATTCAAATTGATTTGCTGTGTTGTCCAAATCAGGTACAGACCTGCAGTGTGCACATGCTCAAATTTCTAAAAAGCCTGCAGAAGCATTAAATGCAAAGGACACAAAGTACAACCATTCCAGAACCTTTTCAGAAGACTTATCAACGGCTGGAAAGACGTGTCCAACGGGAAAAATCTGCACAGGGCTATTTATATGAAGAATACAATGAGCAGATTGTAGGAGAGTAAGGCGCATGCAATAGAAGAAGAGCGCAAAAGAAAAGAGCGAAGTGTTGTGCGAAACAAAATGTAAAACAGCAGAAAGCACAACATAAGCACTGGGAAGACATTGGTGAAACCAGCTCAGACTAGGATGATAGGATCAATGGAATCGAAAATATAGTTAAAATAGTTAGGAAGGGGGGGTTGAATGAACTCCTATCGATTTTTTATTTTTCGAAACCTTAAAATAATTTTACAAGTCTTCGCTTAACTCAGATCTGAGTGACCAGATCTGATGCTCTCAGTCTAAAGCTGTTTTCTCGACTAATAAAAATTGTGCGGAAAGAAGTCGATTAAACAATGAACAGTTGAGTAAAATAAAGACAATGCAATAAGTAAAAGTGCAATGTTCGGAATATGTTTTTGGAAGTTCAGATCTTAAAATCCTACGCTCCCCTTCTTCCTTTTCAGGAAGGTTCCACTAGAAGATTTGGTGAACACAGCGTCTGTCTACACCCGATCACTGAGCCTCGCTCCAAGTGAACTCCTAGCAACTTCTACACCGCAGATACACAGCTAAGTTACAAACAATCGTAATCTTCGAATTGCTTCAAGAACCACATTCGTTACAGACTCAATACTGAATATACAATGAATATGATATTATGAGCTGTAAATCTTCTAGTTTCTATACAATGAAACCTGTTTACAAAAGTAAACCAGAAGATATCTCGAAGATTTATCTAATGAAAACTTGAAAGAAAATGTTCTTCGAGATTGAACACTGGGACTTAGAGAAATTTTGATCGCTTAAATATTCCCAGAGAGATTCGAGAGAGCTTGAGTGTCTAGAGAGCAACCAAAGTAACCGAGAGCTTCTTTATTTGAATTCTTGAGCTTTATATACTCTCCCATCTTCAACGGTCATTAATTAGCCAGTAGACACAAACCATACTTGCATATCTTCATCGTATCACCGCATTAAATGCTCCATTAATTCTATGCAAAAGGTTGTCTGTGCTTGTCAGAGCTGAGTTGACTTATATACCAAAGAAGGTAAACATCGGTTGTACCAACTCTGCGTACTGTGCAACTATACTCAAAGTAGCTCTGATCTTGTCTCTTCAATTAAAATTGTCTAACATGATTTATCTGCTTAAAATCGTGACCGTTGATTTCTCTCAAAAAATCATCTGATAACATCTGAAGAAATTCGAAGTTTTCAACTGTTTTAACTCTGAAATCTGAAGTCTGCTCTCTTTCCCTTTTTGAAAATTCTCTTTGTGAATACTCTCTGTCAGATATGAAATCATCTTATAAGAGTCATACTGATATCTGAACTTTCCCCCTTTTTGGTTTCTTTAACAAGCAACTCTGTGAGATCTGAAATCTTATATCCTTTACGAGTAAATTCACCCTTTTTGTAGAATCGTAAATCTACCATATATGAATCCTTGGAAATAACTGTTCTGATCTGAATTTTCATTCCCGTAATCTGAAAAATAGTAAATGAGAATACTCTGAATGGATTTTTGCTCAACTGAGTCCGTTCTCATCTGACAAGCTCGGATCTGAAAAATACCTTCTGAACAAATATAACTGAATCTGTTACCGTAGCTTCTAATTCTAATCTGATACCCTCTGATATGAAGTCCTTAACCCGATAACTGGAATACTTGACCCAATTACTCAAATAACCCGAATACTCAAATCTGAAATACTCTGATCTGAATTTTCCCGTTGAATATTCTTTGCTCTTCTCCGATCTGATAACTTATCCTGTTAGCTCAAGTCTGATAAATTCTATTCCCGAATACTAACAGTCCATATCTGAAATGCTTCCTTCTCTTTGTGCGAATACTTAACATTCAGATCATAATCTTAAGTTCAGTTCTTAGCCTTATTTTTGTTATCACCAAAACTTATAAATTTATCTTAACAATTTACCCATTTTTGGTGATGACAAAACTTAGCAGCCTATGACTTAAAAAGATACGAAGGAGATAGCTCAAATTCGTGCTATATATATATATATATATATATACCCAAATCTGCTAAGTACAAAAGATTTATACAAGAACTGAAAAAACCAAAACTATTCAGCATTAATCAGCTTTCCCCAAGCCAGTAACGCATTCTTCCACCTCCTCTATAAGAACCACTGCCTCTTTTTCTCTGAGGTTCGCTCCTACTGCCACCACCACTAGGTCTGCTCCCTCCATCTCCAGGTCTGCTTATATTTTAGGAGGAGGCTGCGGACCTCTACTAATTTCCCCCTTTTTGACATCACGCCCCTATTGATGTAGGCGATGATTTCTGACAGATGATATCTAAGAGTCTGGAAGTTCTGTTGAGATTCCACTCTTAATTCAAGCAAAACATTACGAATAGCAGCCAGTTGATCTCCAAATTCTCAAGACAAAGCAGCTTTTTGATCTTTCATCTCCTTACGGAGAATATCGGCTTGAACTGAAGCTGCCCTATCCTGATTATCTGAAGCCGTAATGAACGCAGTCTCAAGACTTGAAATTCTTATAGAGAGGTCAGCCTTGAGTTTTTCTAAGTGAAATCTTGATTGCACTTGCTCAAGGGAAACTTGATCCACTGAAGCTCTGAGTTGTGCAATCGCGTCTGTATAACCGTGGGAAGAGACAATAGTAGTAGGCATAGAAATCTGAGCATCATCAGTCTCTTCATTGACAAAATCAAGCGGAACAGAGGTGGAGGAATCTGAATTAGCATCTGGATGGCGCTGAAAATCTGCAAGATATGTAGAGATATTCACAACTGGTTCTGCATCCACAACATCTGAAGATGGTATACTGATAGTATCTACTATACGTATATCATACTGAACGTTATTTACAGCTCTTTTCGGAACCCCACTCTTATCCACAACGGGTCCTAATGGGACTATAGCTGTACACAGATTAATCATTCCAACTGGTTGAAGATGGCCAAAATGTGAAAACTGTATGTTATAGGATCACTGTGGTTCGAAAAATAGTTTCAAGACTTCAGAAGGGGGGGTTGAATGAACTCTTGGTATTTTCAAATTTTCGAAACCTTTTAAAATAGTTTTACAAGCACCAGCTTAACTTAAATCCGAGTTACCAGATTTAAGGATCTCAGTTTAAATAAAATTTCTCGACTAACAAAAGGTGCGGAAAGAAGTCGATTAATTTGTGAACAGACAAAGCAATAAGTAAATGCGATAACATAAAATTTTAAGGGTCGAGAGTTTGTTTATGGAAGTTCGGATATCAATATCCTACGTCTCCCATTCTTCCTTTTCATGAAGGTTCCACTAGAAGATTTGATGATTACAGGCTTTCTGCAAACACCCAGTCACCGAGCCTCGCTCCAGGTGAACTCCTAACAACACCAATCACAAAGCAGTCGTAGCTGCTGAATACAAGTGAATAATATTTTTCTCAAACGGCCTTTGTGTGGCACGTTTGTTACAGACTCAATCTAGAATGAAACAATGAATACAACTATATTGAGACTGTAAATCTTCTGGTTTCTAAACGTAGAAACTCGATTCAACAAAGGTGAACCAGAAGATGACTCGAAGATTAAAACTATGTAATCTTTGTGTAAATGTTCTTCGAGTTTGTGAGCTTTTGAATGATAGCTTCTGTAGAGTGTAAGCTCGAGAATGATGGAGATAATGAATAGCAAATGACAGAGAGTAATCGAGAGCTTCAAGAGTTTCTTCAATTCAAATTCCAGCTCTATATATAGTCTTCGTCCTCCAACGGTCATTAAATTTGGCTAAGGAAACAAAATCCCTTTTGAAAACCTGTTAATCGTGCGACCGTGTATCCTGCTCCACAAAATGGTAAATTGCACATCGTCAGAGCCAAAATGTCGTTTTCCATATTTGTGCAATCACCATATAACGTCCTCTGTAAATGTGTACTATTACCCAAAATAGTACCAACGTTGTCTCCTTCATTCCAGTCAATTGTACGATTCAATCTTCACCATTGATTCTTTCCATTTTGAATATGTAATGGCGTTTGAATCGATTTGTCGCTTGCGCCTGAATTCTCTTATTGTTAATATAGATTTTCCTTTCTTGAAGAAGATGAATAGTTCATCGCTGATAGAATCATAAACCAACTTCTGAATTTTAGCGCTAAACAAAACGCTGTCGTATCAACTAATCCAAACGACGTAGTTTTGTTGTTTGTTAAGAAATATGCTAACACTTGAGTAGTTGCGCCTGATATCAAATCAACAACTGAATCCCCAACGGCTGAATACACTTCTTAAAGAAATACCCAACGTCTGAATATGCTTGCTACTGAAGTAGAATTCAACTGCTGATCACAAAAAAACCAACAACTGATTATACCAACTGCTGATTAGATATCCAACGCCTGAATAGATACCCAACGTCTGAAATAACTTTATTTTTGCAAATAGAGAATATGACATAACGGCTGGTTGCAACGACTGAATGTTCCAACAAAAATCACGACTGAATCGAAAACACTGTAGCCAACTACTGAAAATACTTACTTCTGAAATATATACCCAACTGCTGAAATACACTCGCTACTGACGCAAATATCCAACTGCTGAAATATGTTGACTACTGAAGTGAATATCCAACTGCTGAATCAATATACTTCTGACATACCAAAGTCTGATTGCATAACCCTTGATCAACACATGAATTGCTCTTACGACTGACATAAAGATACCAGAAACTGATAACCAAATATCTTCAACCTCTGAAATAGAAACCTATCAACTGAGTGCTTCAACTCAACTGCTGAAATATTCCCGAATACCAAGATCTGATATCTAACAACTGAAACATTCAAACCCAATATCTGACTGGTCAATCCAACATCTGAATTAACTTTGCTCCAAACATGTAGTTGATCATTTTCAACGGCTGACTGTCCAAGTGTTATCTTTAACACGTCTTATTTTGTTATCACCAAAACTAATAAATTTTATCTTAACAATTTCCCCCTTTTTTGTGATGACAAAACCTAGCAGCCTATTGATTTAAATAAATGAGCAAAAGTGAATTGCACAAGGGTCTGCTGAAATACTAAATTTCATTAACTGACGACTGTACATAACATTTGTACAACTAAGAGATCAAAAGCATCAACGGAAATATTATCCTAGCCAATCTTCAAATGATCTTCTGAACGGTCGACCACCACTGCTGTAAAGTCTTCTCTTGGAAGATCCACTCCTATCGCCTCTTCTCTGACTTCCACCTTACATAAGATTTGTACAACTGAGAGATCAACAACAATATTATCCTAGCCAATCTTCAAATGATCTTCTGAACGATCCACCACCACTGCTGTAAAGTCTTCTCTTGGAAGATCCACTACTATCGCCTCTTCTCTGACTTCCACCTTTGCTACCACTTTCCCTAGTGCCACTGCCACCACTTCCCCCGTTGGGTCTACTTTGATCGTCAGGAGGTGGTTGGGGGCGGCTGCTACCACTTTCCCCCTTTTTGGCATCATCGCTTGTCAGGCCCCGTGCTAATCTCACAGGATTAGAGCACAATTAAGCACATAATCACGGAAACATAAAACAGGGCTTAAAAATTTTTTCGAAATAATATGGGCCTGAACTCAAAACATACATTCAAAATATCAATACTCAAAATACGAGTTGACTCAAACTCATATAAAACAGGTAACGACAAATCTCAATTCAAATACAGATCCCCAATACATAAAAACATGGGGCATCCCCCGGTTCAATACATAATATAAGTAGACTGGGACTCAAGGAAACGGGGATCGACCAGCTGACGCTCCACTCTGTCCAGCTTGGTTACCTGAAGATCCTGCAAATGGGTAACACAGACCCAAACAACACAAAAGCAGGAAAAGAAATACGAGGTCAAGCCTCAGTACGAAGAGCTATCAAAAAAGCTAATACATAGCAACATGCTATAATCAATGCTATGAAATAGCATGAGGGCGTATCGGATCGGATA
>KV015588.1:118051-152123 GCA_001598015.1 Dorcoceras hygrometricum
TACGTGAAACAGAACATAAATCAATCAACAAAACACATTCTGCTCACGCAATTACAATCATCAAATTCAACCAGATTTCACAGCCTGAAATATACGCATGCTCAAGCATAAAAGCTGTCCAGAGTTGCTCCAATTCGTACCTTCAACAACTGATTTCTACCTCAACAGATTCACAAGGCACGGCACAACCAATTGAAGCAAGTCAGCATTCTCCTGCTACGGCAATCACGGTAGAGACTCCCTGGAATTCGAATCTGTACCATGTATCTAACAATCAGTTAAATTTGAACTCAACATCTAAGGTTATAAGGTGCAGTAGCTTAATTCAACTACCGAATCCTACAGAGTACTTCTCAACTCTTAAACGAGGCTTAAACTTGGCAAGGAATCACTTACCCAAAAGCGCACAACACCCAAAGAACGCTCTGCCAGATTTCTCCAGAAATCTTTGCACACCAGCAGCTTCACGCTCTATTCCACAAGTCGTTCTACAGTCTCTAATGGGTAACAATTGGAAAATCAAGCCTCAGGGAGTTCAGCGCCACCCAAACCGTCGAAAACAAAGGCTAGAATCGACAGAAATCTAGGGAAGAAATGTTCGGGTGAACAGTGTTCTAGGGTTAGAGACAAAGGTCGACAATCGGGAGAAATTTCTCTAAGTATGGAATCTGATAAAATGATCGAAGGCCAAAGCTTCTAATATACACGCGAGAAATCTGTTAAAATAACCACCGACAGAAACAGATTCCACAACTTCTGAACGCAAGCACTAAACAACGACCAATCCCATAAAATAACCCGCAGCTGCCGACAGCAACGGGAACAGTACGTAGCTGATGAAGAAATGTCCACCGACCAAACAGTACAATTACTGATAACAGATTCTTCAACAGTGAAAAGCTCACGGCAGCAATCGCAACGCAACACAACGAGTGCTAATCAAAACGACATCGCTCCGGACACATCAGCAAATCTGATCAAATCGCTACGCTACAACAGATCCATACAGAGCCAAAACGACGTCGCGCAACCTACGTCATCATATCTGATTTACTAAACGCCCACAACAGTGATCGCTAGCGTGAAAACAAAATGACGTCGCTTCCACTAATATAAACGATGGTGTTTTGCACCCGCTACAGGAACTTGCTGTCAACAGATATCACTATGCGTTACCACAGCGAAACGACGACGCATCACCTCTCTCGCTACAATAACTATCTAAAATGCGCAACAACTGGTTTCACGGAACGACAGCATTTTTACTTCAAAATGCCAGGGAACCAGATTTCACCAAAATTTGAAATTCCAAAATCTGAAAATTCTATATTCGAATTTCTCAATCCTCACACCGCTTCTGAGATAATCAACGATGAGGCCGAGTTGGGTAGAAAGATTGAGATAATTTTCCTCTGTTTTAGCACGAAATTCTAATTGATCACTTCGAATTTCAGCAACCTGCCCATCCAAGTAAGTTACTTTAGCGTTAATCTCTTTCACGTCCTTCCGAACATCTACTGGATTAAAGGCAGCAGCAGAAATCTGAGCACTTAGCTTCTGGTGAGTTGATTTGAGGTCCAGTGACGAGAGGTTCTTTTGATCATGCATATCTTTGCGCAATGCCCTGTGCACTCTGTCTAGTTCATCAAACCGTGCGGATATCTTCTTTTCTAGGTCTCGAATGTGCACAAGAAGAATATCCTTGAGATTATGAGCATCATCTCTGCGTCTGAATTGTTCACACTGAACTTGGTCAACAGAAGCGCTCAATTTAGCTAAAGACTCCATAACATCGGTGGCAGCAGGTGGTAGAGAAATTGAAGTATCAGCAGTATCATTATCATCAAAATGCATAGAAGAGTCGTCTGAATTGGATGAAGAAAAAGGACTCTGATCTAACATCATCTGTACACTCGGAGCAACTGAAAACTATCTGTACATCTCTCAACACTGTTATTTCGAAAGCAATAGTTGAAACAAAACTGCTAATATCAGCTGTACTCAAGCCACTGAATAAACTATATTGAAAAAAAGCTGTACATAGTTGACTCCATCCCCAACCAGTAACTGTTGATTGACGAGAAATAGAATCTGTAACTGGCTCAAAAACTGCAAGAGTGCGGCAAAAATTAATCGAGCCTACTGGCAGAAGTTTACCAGAGACAGAAAATTGTGCAACTTCTATACAAACATCTCTCCACCGCTTCGTCATCAGCTTGAAAAAATCACTAACAGAAGGGAGTGTGTCATCATAAGATCGTTGACGTGAAATATAATTATTTACAACTTCCCGAGGTATCGTCACCCAGTGATCACAACATGGTTCAATGACCCAAACACCATCAACACAAAGCATTGTTCTAATCCAGCATGTAGATCGAATATTGGTGTTGGTTCTGGCAATTATAGCACCTCGATCTCGTGGGCGACCTTCAAAAATTTTTGAGCAACACGTCTTCTCCCATCTAAGACCGTGTGCCAGCATATGTTCTTTCAACTCTTCTAACACAAATAGATGAAGATATTATAACCAATCCAATAATTTGAGATCAGTGGCTGGCGAACCGTCACTGGGAACAAAATTTGATTTGCGAACCTCCAAAAACTTCCGGATCAACAACTCCCTGTATTTTGTAAGTATATACATTCTCCTATGAAGAGCTACCCTCGTAGAATCTGCTTCAGCCCATGACAAAACGAGTTCCTCCTTAGCAAAAATTTCTCCTTTATAGGATTACCCTTAACTGGGTCTCTTTCATGAAGAGGCGCCTTCCCCTTATCAGTCGCTGGAATCTTGGGTAGACCGGCCTTGTACCAATCTCCTTCATGGACTCCAGGGATTGAGATAGTTGTGCCTAAAGTAATTGGCGTTATCTCCACATTGGCAGACGGCAATGGGCACTCTACTGGAATAGTCATCAAAATATCTTCCAGAGATATTGCCTCATCAGTAGATAGTTCAACTCCTGTCTCAACATCTACCGGTTCCATCTCTTCGTCTGTGTCACCGGCTGTTGTGACCATTGGCTCAGTGTCTCCAGCAAACATCACTTCATAAGGAAGATCAAACCAACGTTCCACTTCATCTGCTTTTCCAACTGCTTGATCCTCAACAGTTGCTCTACTGACATCTGGTTCAACAACATGTTCTCCCCATCTGTCTCCAACTGATCGGTCTCTGTAATCACCTGTTGAATAATGAAGTCCACGTCATCAGCAGATGTGGTTCGCAATACCTCAGCAGTAGACTCTACAACTGGTTCATTTTCTCTTTCCTCAACACTCTCTGCAGCTGATCCCTGCTCAACAACAGTGCCACCCAACAGAGATTCTTCCTCAACACTATCACCAACTGCTGGCTCAGCAGTAGCAGTCTCACTATCAACAATTTCATCATCAGGACTTAGAATCAACTTCATCTTCCTCTTCTGAGTTTTTTGTTTTGGCACTGGGGCTTGTTCAGCCGGTGCAGCAAGAGTTGGCGCAATCATCTGAAGAGGAACAGACTCTTGTGCAACAGGCAGAATTTCCAGAGTTGCTTTCGCAGACACTGATTTATTCTTTGTAGTCCTCTTATTTTTCACCACTGGTTCAGCAGCAGCATTTGTAGCTGGTCTCTTATTGGAAGCAGCCTTTTTCACGGGTGTTTTCTTCACCCTTGGTGCATCGGCCACTTCCTCTGCACCAACTTTTTCATTGATAAAAACATATCGATGAACGGTTTTCTCAGTTAGGATCCTGGATGAAGGAAATGCTCTGGATTCACCCAGCTCCAAGCCCGGTACATTTTTCAATAAAACACAGATTTGAATGCGTAACCCTTTGCTTGCCTTGAACCTGGAGTAACCATAGCCTTGAGGATATCGAACACCAAACTGCTCCAGTTTATATTCACGCCACAAGTGATAGCAGTCATCAACAAGAACCGTTCGTGAGTGACCGCATCGAAAGACCCTGCTTTCACATAAATATTCTTCGCCAGTATGTCGCCAAGAAGCCTAAACTCGATCTTCATTTCCTTCTTTTTGCAAGAGGTGCTCACCTGCTCCTTAGACTCAGAGAATATGCTTTGCGCATCAAACACCAAATCCTTCGGGACTTCAGACAAGTCCATCAAACCCTCCATCGGTAGCTCAAACGCCACAGCAAAAACTTCCTCAGAAATCTCGACTGATATCCCCTATATGGTGCTCACAATCATTCCATCCCTAACCAAACCGTTCTCAAAGAACTCCGTTAGTGCATCTTCGTAATAAACGGCGGGACAACCCAGAAACCCCTTCAACCCAGTCGCTAAAAATATTCAAAAACTGCTACCAGTACAGCATCGTCCATACGAAGGACTGAGTCGAATGAGATGTGGAGACTGCTGCTAATCAAGGAAGATGCCATTATCGTCGTTGAGATAGTGAAAGATTGCCTGAAAATAATCGCACGAAAAATACACAAGAGAATATGCATACAAGAAAACTAGAGAACAAGTATGCAAGGTAAGTGAAGAGGTAAACAGTAAATGTCGTAATATATTTAGATAATTGTAAACGATAGAGAGAGAAATGATGTAGATGTGACGATTGGAATGATGACAACACGTGTCAATCATCCAACGACGCGTACAATATTTTGAAATGATGTTAAAAAGATTTTATCACAAATTACGAAATAGAGAACGTATTTTAAAATGATTTAAAAATAAATTTTACCCGTACAAGGAAAATATTAAAAAGACGCGCGCCAAAACTGATATCGTCACAGCTGGTGCAACGATTGTAATAACATCACTGCTGATTTTAATGTATCGCTGAGGGTAAGGTAGGAGCTGATCATAAATAAGAATCAGCTGTATATATGTGACTTCTGATTATATCAAGACTTCACATATTCAGCTGACGTCGCGCTTAACAAATCAAATCCTGGTTCCCCCTATGACTGATATCCTCCAACGCAATATGCTTGTCTCAGCTGAAAGTCTATGCGTTCCCCCTGAACAAAATACTTGCAGCTGATTTAAGCAACATCTTACAACCTGCAAAATTGTAGCGCACAAACAAATCAAGGAAATTCAAGGAGACCTAATATGTTTCTAAAATAAGAAAACTTAGCGTCTGGTAGAGGTTTGGTGAAGATGTCAGCAACTTGCTGCTCAGTCAACACGTACTCCAATCGGACGTCCTTCTTCATCACGTGGTCCCTTATAAAATGATGCTTGATGCAATGTGCTTTGTTCTTGAATGCAGCACTAGATTCTGGGTGATTGCGATCGCACTAGTGTTTTCACAGAGAATAGGTGCTTCAGAAGCATCGATTCCATAGTCCTTCAACTGATGTTGTATCCAAAGTATTTGAGCATAGCAGCTGCCAGCTGCGAGTTACTCTGCTTCAGCTGTTGATGTTGCGATCGACGTCTGCTTCTTACTAAACCAGGAAATCAAACGATCTCCCAAAAATTGACAAGTTCCACTTGTGCTCCTGCGATCAATCCTACATCCTGCGTAGTCTGCATCACTATAACCGATTAGTTGAAAGACTGGGTCTTTGGGATACCAAAGACCCATGTTGGAAGTACACTTTAAATATTTTAAAATTCTCTTCACTGCTATGTAATGTGATTGCTTTGGCTCTGCTTGGAATCTATCACACATACAGACAGCAAACATGATGTCTGGTCTGCTAGCAGTTAAGTAAAGCAAAGAGCCTATAATACCGCGATAAAGTGATACCTCAATGGCAGTTCCAGCTTCATCTTTATCCATCTTAATTGAAGAGCTCATTGGGGTAGCAGCTGCTGAACAGTTGTCCATGCCAAATTTCTTCAGCAGTTCTTTCGTGTATTTAGCCTGGTTAATGAAGATTCCATTCTCCATCTGTCGTACTTGTAAGCCCAGAAAGAACATCAGCTCCCCCATCATGCTCATCTCAAATTTATCATGCATCAACTTTGAAAACTTTTGGCACAGTTTGAGGTTAGTTGACCCAAAAATTATGTCATCAACGTATATTTGAACTAATAAGACATGATCGGCTTTAACAAATTTAAACAATGTCTTATCCACTGTGCCTATCGTGAAGTCATGCTCAATAAGGAATTTTGACAGTGTATCATACCAAGCTCTGGGTGCTTGCTTCAACCCATATAGAGCTTTATCCAACTTATAAACATAATCTGGATGTGTATGATTTACGAAGCCAGGAGGTTGTGCAACATACACTTCCTCTGTTAAGATGCCATTGAGAAATGCACTCTTAACATGCATCTGAAAAACTTTAAAATCTTTGTATGCAGCATAAGCTAAAAACATGCGAATGGCTTCTAAGAGAGCTACTGGTGCAAAAGTTTCATCAAAATCTATTTCTTCCATCTGTCTAAAGCCTTGTGCAACCAGTCTAGACTTTTTCTAGTAACTACGCAATCTTCATTCAGTTTATTCCTAAAGACCCATCGAGTTCCTATATCTGAATGATTAGAGGGTGTAGGTACAAGTTGCCATACATTTTTACGCTTAAAATGATTTAATTCTTCTTGCATTGCATCTATCCAGCTGGGGTCAGCTAAGGCTTCATCTATTTGCTTAGGTTCTATATGTGAGATGAATGCAGAATCATAATGATCATGTGATAGCTGGCCTCGTGTGCGAACAGGAGAATAAATGTTACCTATGACCTGCTCAGGTGGATGATTTTTATTCCACCGGAGATCAGATCCAATGGGATTTTCTCCTAGTTGCATTTGAGTGTCTGGCTGTATTTCAACAGTTGGATCAGCTGACGCAAATTGATATTCTTCGTTATTGGCTGGTGCGTCTGATTCCAGCTGTTGTGATTGTTGTTCCAGATGTGAGCTTGGATCAACTCTTGAAACAGTTGGTCTGGATACCAATTGATGATCACTTGCGACTGGTTGTCCAGACGTTGGTCTTGATACTGATTGATATGATGTGCTCGCGCCTTGTTGTCCAGATGTTGATCCAGGTGCCAATTGATAAACGCTTGCGTCTTGTGCATCAGACGTTGATTTATGAATAGTGGAACCTGCTTGCGCAACATCTAATCGAGCAATGTATGGTTGAACAACATCTGATTGAGCGACGTCTGGTTGATCGTTGGTCGCTTCACCTCCAACAGCTGGCACACTTGGGAAGATCTGTTCCTGTATAGTCATCGTTAGTTAAATCGATGACTACTAGATTACCTGTCAGATCTTGTTGAGCAATGTTGTGCGGTGTGTCCAGCGTCTGTTGTGTCTCAGCTGAATATCTTTGTGACACGTCGTCGTCTGATTCCTCAAGGCTTGTTGATTCTAGACTTGAACACAAATCATGTAAGCTTGCAGCTGAGTTGGATCTAAAGCTTGTCTCGTCAAACACCACATGAGCGGATTCTTCGACTGTTAGACTTCTGTTGTTGAATACGGGATATGATTTGCTAACAGCTAAATATCCTAAAAATATACCTGCATCAGATTTTGGTTCAAAATCTGTTAGGTGCTTTTTGCCATTATTATGAATAAAACATCTGCACCCAAACACCCTGAAATAAGATATATCAGGTTTCTTGCAATTCCAGATCTCATATGGGGTTTTATCGTGCATCCTATTAATCATAGATCTGTTTTGAGTGTCACACGCAGTGTTAACTGCTTTTCTGCCCAAAATTTTTGCGAAACACCGGAATAAGCAATCATAGACCTAGCAGCTTCTTTTAAAGTACGGTTTCTCCTTTCAGCTAACCCGTTCTGCTAAGGAGTTCTAGCTGCTGAAAGCTCATGCTTTATCCCTAAGTATTCCAAATAAGAAGTCAATTTTTGATTTAAAAACTCGGTACCGCGATTACTTCTTATTCGGTTGACTGAACAAGATTTGTCATTTTGTAAACGTTTTAAAAGACGTATCAGCTGGTCGGTGGTTTTAGATTTTGCTTTTAAAAACAGCACCCAAGTATATTTTGTAAAATCATCAACAACTGCAAGGGTGTAGTTCGTTCCCCCTAAGCTAGTTACGGGTATAGGACCAAAAAGATCCATATGTAAAAGCTCTAAGCTACAGGAAGAACGTTTATCGCCTTTATTTTTGAAAGTTGATTTAATTTGCTTTCCCAGCTGACAAGCGGCACAAACCTTGTCCTTAGAAAATTGATTTTTGGCATACCAGAAACCATATCATGTTGACTCAACTTGGAAAGTGTTTTAAAGTTTAGATGATTCATTCTTTGATGCCACAACCAGCTCTTGGAAGATCCAGCTGCAAGACACAACTGTTCAGATTTCAACTGCTCTGACCAATCGATAATGTTGGTATTCCCCAAACGTTTACCTACCAATACAGTCAGACCATTTGCACTCTGAACTGTGCAAGTGTGTTGTTGAAACTTAACTATGTGACCCTTGTCACATAGCTGACTAATGCTAATTAAATTATAACGTAAGTTATCAACAACTAAGACGTCTTAAATAGAGATGTTACCGTGGATAAGCTTACCCTTACCCACAGTGTTACCGTATGCGTTATCACCAAACACGATTTTTGCTCCTTTGTGTGGAACAACGTCTGAGAGCAGCTTTTGGTTTCCTGTCATGTGTCGCGCACAGCCGCTGTCCAGGTACCACAAATTTGATATATCTACTGGTTCGTACCTGTTATCCTGCAATCATAAAAACAGCGTTTGGTACCCAATTTTACTTGGGTCCAGATCGGATTACCCCTTTCGAGACCCATACTTGAATTACCTTGACAGTTTTTCCAGTACTAGAGTCCGTGAGGGTCTGTGCAAAATCATTGTGAGATCTATTGAGTGTTGATTTCATATTTTGATCATTTAGATCCCTCCTCGGCTGAACCTTTCTCCAACCAGATTTTACCTTCGTCGAATTACGCCTTGGCTGGTTAGGAACAAACGACTTAGAACCAGCTTTCGCTATGTCTTTGTCTAATTTTTTCTTTAGCCAGCTGGGCTTGGAATTCTCAGGTCTTTGAAATCCGATACCAGCTTTTCCTTTATGGTTCAACTTCTGAGAGGTCTGGTCATTATATGTCATCTACTCACATGGATCATGTATCACACTAGCTTTGACAAAGCTCATCTTATTGAACTTTTCGTACACCAGCTGTGATCGAGTACTTGTTTCTCCTTCACTGCTTTCACTACTATTGAAACCCAAGCCATTTCTATCACTCGCTGGCTTCTGAATTCCAAACAGCTAATCAAGAGAAGCAGAAGACTTTGTCCAGGAGCTCATTGTCAAATTTAATTTTTCAATTTCAGCTTTGAGCTCACTAGATTCATTTCTCAACAGATCATTCTCATCCATCAGCTTATTCAACTCGATTTTCAAACTGTGAGCTTCACCAAGTTCAACAGTTCTTGGTTCTACTGAACTATTTTTCAAATCATCGTTTTCAGCTTTAACTTCCTCGAATGTTTGAGAAAGCTTCCTGTACTCTTTGACCATATCATTAAGTGCACTGACAAGGTCTTCTCATGTAAATTCAATGTTAGAGAAGTCGAATACCTCGTCATCAGATGTCTGGTCAGCCATGAGACAGTGAACTTCCTCCTGTTCACTATCGCTTGATGAGGAACTGCTGGATGAAGAATCTGAATCAGTATCTGCCCAGCTTTTGGTGCTTTCCTCAGCCATCAGCACTCTGATATCATTCTTGTGGCTGGGTCTTTTATCGCCTCGTGTCCTCATCCATCTATCCTGGGATCTATCGACAGTTCTCTCATTTGTCTTGTCATCTTGTTTGTATCGATCCTCCTTATTTTCATCTCTCCTGTATCTATCTTCCTTCTTGGGCCTGTTGCAATCAGCTGTAAAGTGCCCTGGACGTCCACAATTAAAACAATTCATATCAGATGCAATTTTGTCATTTTTATGGACATTATTATAGGAAGCATAAGGGTTGTAGGATCTTCTCAAGTATTTCCAAAACTTCTTTACGAAGAGGGACATGACGTCGTCGCTGAGTTGATCAGATGTATTGCTAGTGCTTGGAGAGCACTGTTCAGTAGTTGTAGCAGCTAGTGCTTTTGTCGGCTGCGATGTCGAGGGTCCAGCTTCTGCTCTTGTCTCCAACTCAAACTCATAAGCTTTTAGGTTTGCAAACAAGTCATGAAGCTCCAGCTTGTTCAGATCTTTGGACTCCCTCATAGCCATCGTCTTCACGTCCCATTCCCTGGGCAACGCTCTCATCACCTTCAACGCTAGCTCTTTGTTGCTATACTCCTTGCCAAGACTCGTCAACTCAATAACAACGGCACTGAATCTCTCATCAAACTCTGTCATGGTCTCTCCATCCTTCATCTTGATCGATTCATACTTCTGCTAAGCGACAGTCAGCTTGTTTTCCTTCATCTCATCATTTCCTTCACATATTTGGGTCAGCTTTTCCCATATTTCTTTGGCAGTGGTGCAGGTCTTGATCTTACTGAACATGTTTTTGTCCAGCGTCTTGTAAAGTATATCCCTGGCCACATTGTCCAAATTCGCCTTCTTTTTTGTCCTCATTAGTGTATTCATGTCTGCTCTTTTCCAGAAACTGAGGCTCGCCACCTGATATAGCAAAGGCTAGATTTGGCTTCATTATCTTCAATGGTCCTTATGTAATAACAGACCACATGTCGTCATCTTGAGCAGCCAGATGCGCTTGCATGCGAATCTTCCAGCCGTCGTAATCCTCCTTGGAAAACACGGGAATCTTGTTGTGAGTAGTCGACATTTTAATATAGGATTAAGCACAAACAACAACTGTTCAATACTGAGATGCGCAGGCTTTGATACCAATTGATAGGATCAATGTGTTTCGAAAAATAGTTGCAAGAGTTCAGAAGGGGGGGTTGAATGAACTCTTGGTATTTTCAAATTTTTGAAACCTTTTAAAACAGTTTTACAAGCACCAGCTTAACTTAAATCCGAGTTACCAGATTTAAGGATCTCAGTTTAAATAAAATTTCTCGACTAACAAAAAGTGCGGAAAGAAGTCGATTAATTTGTGAACAGACAAAGCAATAAGTAAATGCGATAACATAAAATTTTAAGGGTCGAGAGTTTGTTTATGGAAGTTCGAATATCAATATCCTACGTCTCCCCTTCTTCCTTTTCAGGAAGGTTCCACTAGAAGATTTGATGATTACAGGCTTTCTGCAAACACCCAGTCACCGAGCCTCGTTCCAGGTGAACTCCTAACAACACCAATCACAAAGCAGTCGTAGCTGCTGAATACAAGTGAATAATATTTTTCTCAAACGGCCTTTGTGTGGCACGTTTGTTACAGACTCAATCTAGAATGAAACAATGAATACAACTATATTGAGACTGTAAATCTTCTGGTTTCTAAACATAGAAACTCGATTCAACAAAGGTGAACCAGAAGATGACTCGAATATTTCTTCGAGTTTGTGAGCTTTTGAATGATAGATTCTCTAGAGAGTAAGCTCGAGAATGATGGAGATAATGAATAGCGATAATGACAGAGAGTAATCGATAGCTTCAAGAGTTTCTTCAATTCAAATTCCAGCTCTATATATAGTCTTCGTCCTCCAACGGTCATTAAATTTGGCTAAGGAAACAAAATCCCTTTTGAAAACCTGTTAATCGTGCGACCGTGTATCCTGCTCCACAAAATGGTAAATTGCACATCGTCAGAGCCAAAATGTCGTTTTCCATATTTGTGCAATCACCATATAACGTCCTCTGTAAATGTGTACTATTTACCCAAAATAGTACCAACGTTGTCTCCTTAATTCTAGGCAATTGTACGATTCAATCTTCACCATTGATTCTTTCAATTTTGAATATGTAATGGCGTTTGAATCGATTTGTCGCTTGCGCCTGAATTCTCTTATTGTTAATACAGATTTTCCTTTCTTGAAGAAGATGAATAGTTCATCGCTGATAGAATCATAAACCAACTTCTGAATTTTAGCGCTAAACAAAACGTTGTCGTATCAACTAATCCAAACGACGTAGTTTTGTTGTTTGTTAAGAAATATGCTAACACTTGAGTAGTTGAGCCTGATATCAAATCAACAACTGAATCCCCAACGGCTGAATACACTTCTTAAAGAAATACCCAACGTCTAAATATGCTTGCTACTGAAGTAGAATTCAACTGCTGATCACAAAAAAAAACCAAAAACTGATTATACCAACTGCTGATTAGATATCCAACGCCTGAATAGATACCCAACGTCTGAAATAACTTTATTTTGCAAATAGAGAATATTACATAACGGATGGTTGCAACGACTGAATGTTCCAAAAAAAATCACGACTGAACCAAAAACACTGTAAGCCAACTCATACCAACTGCTGATTAGATATCCAACGCCTGAATAGATACCCAACGTCTGAAATAACTTTATTTTTGCAAATAGAGAATATTACATAACGGATGGTTGCAACGACTGAATGTTCCAAAAAAAATCACGACTGAACCAAAAACACTGTAGCCAACTACTGAAAATACTTACTTCTGAAATATATACCCAACTGCTGAAATACACTAGCTACTGACACGAATATCCAACTGCTGAAATATGTTGACTACTGAAGTGAATATCCAACTGCTGAATCAATATACTTCTGACATACCAAAGTCTGATTCGTAACCCTTGATCAACACCTGAATTGCTCTTACGACTGACATAAAAACCCGATACCAGAAACTGATAACCAAATATCTTCAACCTTTGAAATAGAAACCTATCAACTGAGTGCTTCAACTCAACTGCTAAAATATTCCCGAATACCAAGATCTAATATCTAACAACTGAAATATTCAAACCCAATATCTGACTGGTCAATCCAACATCTGAAGTAAACTTTGCTCCAAACATGTAGTTGATCATTTTCAACGGCAGACTGTCCAAGTGTTATCTTTCACACGTCTTATTTTGTTATCACCAAAACTAATAAATTTTATCTTAACAGTATGATATTTGTACACACTCTGGCCCAGCCCCAAGTCTTGACGATAGGCAAAGAGAACAACACTTGTACTGGCTCAAAGAAGATACAGATTGGGGCAAGAGTATTCATGTATGTCCTTTTAGGCAACAGCTCCCACTTGTGAGAAGTGGGTGCCCTGCGCTGGCGTACCCACATATCTGGTCATTATATTTCCGTCCACGAGCCGTCAATCAAAACCAAAAGCCGAATCCAGCAAATATACCTTATGTTTGTGTTATATCGGGCAATAACTGCACCGCGATCTATATGGTCTCCTTCAAACAACTTTGAATCAAACAGGCGCGACCACTCCAGTTTATGCACTCTCATCTGCTTCAACAATTATTCCAAAGCATCACGGTGAGCATCTGAGAGCATTTCCAAAATATGTAAATCAATTGCAGTGGTGGGCGTGCCGAACTCAAAGTTTTTATTCCTTGCCTCCAAAAATTTCCGCAACAGCATCTCCCTATACTTAGAAATTATGTACAATCGCCTACTCACAGCTGTCTGTAACGAATCTATCTCAGCCCATGCCAAAATCTGTTCCTCCTTAGCAGCTATATCTGCAAGTGGCCCTAAAGCTGCCAAACGATGTAAACTAAATAACGAAAAGAATGAAACAATCTCGTCGATTACTTTTACCCGCAACTGTACAGGAAACTCTATGTCAGCACAGATCAAAGAAAACTTTTCTCGGGCCGGATGCCCTTTTATTTCATCCTTCACGACAAGGGGCGCCTTGCCCTTATCATTAACAACAATCTGAGGAAGACTAGCCTTGTACCAGTCTCCGTCATTTACACCTGGCATCTCAATACCCAGTCCGAATTTGATTTTGGTTGGCTCTTAAGTAGTCATAGATGGCAACATCATATCTGCAAGGATCATCGCCAAAATATCATCGATCGACATTGACTCCTCATCAGACGAAGATTTCACAGTACGCTCTAGAACTTGCTCAAGGGCTCTGTGTCCTCAGAGTCAGTAAACTTCTTCAAACTCATTCCCTCAGTAGCCACAGGCTCTATTTCCTTCCCTTTCTTAGCCTCCTCTTCCGGCTCCTTTTCTGTCGCAATCACAGATTCTTCGTCATCATAATTAGTGGTCGCTGAGACATCTATCCTTATCTCCATCTCAACAGCCGCAGGCTCAGTTGTTTCCTTCACCACTTGTTCCTCCAAATCTGGTTCCCCTGTCTCAATCTCAGCAGTCTTCGCAATCACCTGGTGAATGATATTATCAACAATTTCATCATCAGAACCTTCTTGCATCACCAATTTCCTCTTTGGTGCACGTCGAAGTTGAGCTTTAGGAGTTGCAGCAGGGACCACAGATACGGGTTCACCATTTTGAACCACTGGAACAATCGCCAATCCCTTTTCTGCAGGAGCATCTCTCCCCACAGTGGTTCGCTTCTTCTTAGCCGCAGGCTCAACAACAGTAGGAGCTGGTCTCCTCTTTGTTGCAGCCTTCTTAGCAACTGGTTCCTATGGATCATCCTCGTCAGAACCGATATTTTTATTCTTGGAAACGTATGTGCCAACAGTTTTCACGGTGAGAATCTTCTATGTAGGGAAGGTCTTCGCCTCTCCCAAGGTTAGATTTGGAGCACTCTTCAGCAAGACACAGATCTGAGCGGAAAATCCCTTGGCTTGCTTGGAAGACTTGGTCACCATTTCCTTCAAAATATCAAACCGAAACTTGCTCCAATTGATTTTCAGGCCAAAGTGAATGGCCTTCATCAGAAGAAATCTCTCATGAGTGACAACGTCAAAAGACCCAGCCTTGACGGTGACGGACTTTGCCAAAATATCATTTAGCAAGCGAAATTCGTACTTCATTTTCCTCTTTTTACAGGAGGTCTTAACCGGTTCACCAGATTTAGAAAATATGCTCCTCGCATCATACACCAAATCCTTCGGTACATCAGCCACATTCGTTAATCCAGTCATCGGTAACTCTAACATGCCGTCAAACTTCTCCTCCGATATTCCAACAAACTTTCTACTGAACGGAACTGATAATCTCATTTTCCCTAAAAAAAGCGGTATCAAAGAACTGTTCCAATGCTTGTTCATAGAGAACAGAAGGGGATCCCAAAAAACCTCGAAGATCAGTAGATTCCAAAGCTTTGAACATGTTCACCATTCCTTCGATTTCGGGAAAACCCAAAACAGAGTCGAAGTTAACTTGGAGAGCGTTTGCAATCAAATATGATGCCATAGCTAAAGATCGAACGGACGAAGGGAACACGAAAGATAGATAATCTGCAAAGAGAAAGCACTAAAAGCAAGAGAGTTCAAAGCAATATTTCACAAGGTAAATGTGAGAGTAAATTGAAATGCCGTATAAAAGAGAAAGAATATGAAACGGTACGCGTTTACAATGTTGATGTGACGTTCCGCATGATGACAACACACGTGTCAATCATCCGATGGCGCGAATAATTTTGAATAGATTTGAAAAGACTGTTTGAATTTTAACCACAAAGGGTAAAAAGTAAAAACGAGTGCCATTTTATCATTACGTCACAACCTTAGATCTGATACTAATTTATATTCCAGCTGAGGTACTACCAGATCTGATCACTTATAAGCATCAGCTGTATATACGCGAGATCTGAATAGATTCAGATCTCACGCATTCAGATGACTCAGCACTTACTAATTCAGATCTGTTGTTCTCCCTAAGCTGAGGTTCTCCCAAATCTGAAAGTTTACCAAATCTGAAAATCCACGTTGTTCCCCCTGAATAGTAGATCCAGATCTGAAGTAAACAAAAGCTGTTCAACCTGCAATTTGTTAGTGCAAAGACATATCAAGGCAATTATAAGAGACCAAGAATGTTTCGAAAATACAAAAACTTAGCGTCTGGTAGAGGCTTTGTGAAGATATCGGCAACTTGCTGATCTGTCGACACATACTCCAGCCGGACGTCCTTCTTAAGCACGTGATCTCTTATGAAATGATGCCTAATATCGATATGCTTTGTTCTGTAGTGCAGCACAGGATTCTGGGTGATAGCTATCACACTGGTATTGTCACAGAAGATAGGCTCTTCAGAAGCATCAATGCCGTAGTCCTTAAGATGGTGTTGAATCCATAAGATCAAAGCGCAGCAGCTTCCAGCAGCTAGATTGTCAGGCCTCGTGCTCTAAACAGAGTAAAACATACAAACACATGCGGAAACTTATCAAAAAATGGGTAAAATTTTTGCATTTAGGCCTGACGGTTTAAAAAATATAATTTAAAATACAGGAATACTAAAAATACGTACCCAGTTTAAAATCCAACCACGACAGAAACAGTATAGCATAACAAAATCCAACGACAACATGTATCAGATTCCAACTACGGGATACAATAACGAAGCGCAAGGCATCCCCCTGGCTAACTGATACATATATATATATATGCTATACACGACTGGGACACGCTAACCACCTCCTGGGGCACCACCAGCTGGGTTAAAGCCACGACCAGCTGTAAAACCTGGGTTTCCAGAAAAACAACCCAAACAAGGAAACAAACCAAGCCCCAGAGGGACATGGGGTCAAAACCCAGTACGGAGAGCAACTAATATAGCAAAAGAATGCATAAGATAAAATGCAGATGCAATGCATGAGACACCGAATAACAACAGAAGGCTCAACCAACAAGGGAGCTAAGGAACTCAAGCACAGCTCCAAGAATCTGCAACAACAGTGGCCACGGTGTGTGTTCACTGTGTGGTAATGATCCACTCGCCGTGATACAACACCCGAATACAAGATGCATCAAACGACTCAACCTGCCGTTGCCTCGCCCATGAACTGTGGTAGTTAACCACTCGGCGCATGGTGGCTAACGATCCCAGCAGAGAGATGAGAGTGCGGTATCGCCGCTCGCCCTCGCATCCTGGTAAGAATCAACAACAGCATTACAAGATACAAGGCTGCAAAATACGATATACAAGGGATCTGAAATATATGTGAACAAATGCGTGTATGCAATTCACATGAAACAACTAGCATAAACACCAATGTTCAGCAAGCAATACACAGATAAGTTCACCGAAACATCGCAGCAGCCACGCATAACATCTCACGCCAATTCCAAGCTACATCAAGCTCAAATACGTACCTTATACTTTTGTGCAACAATTACTACAAAACAGATTCCTCAAAGGAACGTAGCACAACACGGCCTGCACAAAGTCTGCCAAATACACGGTGCACAGATATCAGGGGAAAATACAACAAATCTCACGGCCAACCACTAAAGGCTCACGGCTGGAATTAACATACAAAATCAACCTTCCTTTCTACCCACACAATCTAACAGTAAGCTTAAAACAAGGCCTAGAACAAGATTCCAACAACTGAATTCGAAAGCTACCTGCGACACCACACGCACGGCCAAAATACAGCAGCTTCGAGCTTTCGATCCAGCCAACTATAGTTTCCAAAATGGGTACGAAATGAAAGAGCTTTCCAAGAGGAGTCCAACGCTACCTCGAACGTGAAAAATGGTGTCCGGAATCAACGGGAATCGCCGGATAAAATCTACGTTGAATAGTACCCGAGGGTTTGAGAACAGAGAATGAAGATCGGGAAATTTGCTAAGTATGAGATCTGGTAAAATAAAACGAAGACAACGCTTCCTATTTAAAGGCGTGAGAAGTCTGTTTACAAAACTCACCGATAGAAACAGATCTCACAACCAACGCGCGCTAAACACAACCAAGACCCCAAAACGACGTCGCACAAAACCACGGAGAAAGCTGGTCAAAAAGCGCTGAAAGCTGGAAACACGCTACAGGAGAGTTGACCAACTTTGACATCTGTTTTCAATAATCCAACCAGACCTCATCGCTGCGAACAGATCTCTCACTAGTGCTATTCCCAAAAACGACGACGTAACAACTTATTAAAACGGCGGCGTTTAGGAACCAAAGCATAAACCCGCAATACACAAAACAGATCTCTCCGCTCACGAGCAGATCTCATGCCAGCGCTATACCAGATCTCTCCCACAAGCGCTAATCAAAACGACACCATTCTTACTTATCCAAACGACAGCGTTTCAAGCCTTAACAAAATACGCTAGAACCAGATCTCTACACATTAGCGCAAAACAGATCTCTCATGAAACGATGGCGTAAGGACCTCGCGCCAACAAACATGCTGCGAAGGAAAATAACATCAGCGACCAGACTTCTTCAACAGCAAGGCTTACATCATCAACACAACGCATACCAGTGAAGCTTACGTCATCAAATCTACTACCAGATTTCACCAAAAATAGATTTCTCGAAAAAAACAGATTTCAAACTCGAAAAACCAAAATTTCCAGAATTGATCTAAGCATGATTTCCGACCCGAAAAAGCAAACGATACCTTCAAATAGAACTCCGAAAACCCAGAATTCTCCAAAAACCGATTAATTCAACAATTAATCTTATATTACAATTTCAGGTCACACATTTCTCCCCCTCTAAAAAGGATTTTATCCTCGAAATCGAACAACAATCTGGAATACAACTAAACAGCAAGATACACAACAGAACTCTGCCTAACACAAGTCAAGAGTTCAAGATAACTGAGCAAACAATTAACAACAACTAGGGAAGAAATACAACTAAAAGCTACAAACTACTGGAAATTTAGCTCAACAGCTACTCAAACAGATGCGGCCACTCGCGCTGCATCTTTTCTTCCAACTCCCAAGTAGCTTCTTCCCTTCCATGTTTGCTCCACTGCACCATTACCAACGGAATGGTCTTATTTCTCAACTGTTTCTCTTTTCTGCCAAGGATTTGCAAAGGATATTCTTGATAACTCAACTACTGATCTAGCTCCACCTCGTCAGTTCCAAGCACATGAGACGGATCTGGCTCATACTTCCTCAACATGGAAACATGAATGACGTCATGAAGAGAAGACAACTCTGGCGGCAACAACAGTCGATACGCTAAAGGTCCAATCCTCTCAACAATCTCATACGGACCAACGTAACGAGGGGCTAACTTTCCCTTGTGTCCAAAGAGCATCACACTACAAAGCGGAGAAACCTTGATAAATACACGATCACCAACCTGAAACTCAAGAGGTCGACGCCTCTTATTCGCATAACTGGCTTGGAGATCTTGGGCAACTTTCATTCACTGTCGAATAAGATCCACATGATCTTTCATTTGCTGCACAAAGTCAGGGGCAGATAGCTGCTTCTCCCCCACTTCTTCCCAACATACCGGAGATCTGCACTTTCTGCCATACAAAGCCTCAAAAGGCGCCATACCAATCGTCACCTGGTAGCTGTTATTGTATGAAAACTCAACCAAAGACAACGCGTCTTGCCAGCTACCTCCGAAATCGAACACAACAGATCTTGGGCAACTTTCATTCACTGTCGAATAAGATCCACATGATCTTTCATTTGCTGCACAAAGTCAGGGGCAGATAGCTGCTTCTCCCCCACTTCTTCCCAACATACCGGAGATCTGCACTTTCTGCCATACAAAGCCTCAAAAGGCGCCATACCAATCGTCACCTGGTAGCTGTTATTGTATGAAAACTCAACCAAAGACAACGCGTCTTGCCAGCTACCTCCGAAATCGAACACAACAGCACGCAACATATCCTCTAACGTCTAGATAGTTCGCTCAGATTGGCCATCTATCTGAGGGTGATACGCGGTGCTCATAGCCAATTTGGTACCCAAAGCTGCTTGCAACCTCTTCCAAAACCTGGAAGTAAAGCTCGGATCTCGGTCGGAAATGATCGAAACGGGCACACCATGTAGTCTAACAACAAAATCAACGTACAGCTTCGCCATCTTCTTCAACGATAAGGCCATCCCATAGGGAATAAAATGTGCAGACTTCGAAAGACGGTCTAAAACCACCCAAATAGCATCGCATCCTCTGCTGGAACGAGGCAGATGCGTCACGAAATCCATAGCAATGTGCTCCCAATTCCATTGGGGCACTTCCAAACTCTGCAACAGACCACCAGGTCGCATCCTTTTGGCCTTTACCATCTGGCAATTCAAACAACGAGCGACAAAACCAGCAACGTCACTCTTCAGGCCAGCCCACCAGAAGTGCGGCTTCAAAGCATGGTACATTTTCCGTGCACCAGAATAAGCACTATGTCTGCTAAAGTGTGCTTCCCGAAGGATTTACTCCTTCAAATCAATCACATTTGGCACAACCAACCTTCCCCAAAAATGCAAACAACCATCGGAAGAGACAGAATAATCCTCAAGCTCGCCAGCCCTGACCTTCAACTTCAACTCGTGGATAGACGGATCAGTCCTCTGAGCTGCTCGAATGGTGGAAACAATCTGTGGCTCCACTTGGAATGAAGAAACCACGACACAATCCTCACCCGGGTAAAATCTCCAACCCGTAGTGTTAAGATGCTCTTGGTCCTTGGAGATGTACAACGAAGCAAGCATCTCACTAGCCTTCCTGCTCAAAGCATCGGCCACTACGTTCGACTTCCCAGGCTGGTACTTAATCTCACAATCAAAGTCCTTTAGCAGCTCCATCCACCGACGTTGTCTAATGTTCAAGTCAGGCTACGAAAACTGATACTGCAAACTCTTGTGGTCGGAGTACACCACAAACTGCTCGCCATACAGGTAGTGACGCCAGATCTTCAACGCAAATACCACCGCTGCTAACTCCAAATCATGGACGGGGTAACGAGTCTCATGCGGTTTCAACTGCCGCGAGGCATACGCAATGACTCGACCATTTTGCATCAACACACAACCCAATCCATTAAGCGAAGCGTAAGAACAAACAACAAAACCACCTGAACCGGACGGTAGAGCCAACACAGGCGCAGTAGTCAACTTTTCCTTGAGCAGTTGAAAAGCATTCTCGCACTGCTCAGTCAAAACAAACCTCTTGTCCTTCTGCATTAATTGAGTCATCGGCTTTGCTATACTTGAGAATTCCTCAATGAAGCGACGATAATAGCCAGCCAGACCCAAGAAACTACGAATCTCGGAAACATTCCTGGGACGCTCCCAGTTCAGAACGGCATCAACCTTGCTAGGATCTACCGAAATACCCTCGGCTGAAATCACATGTCCCAAGAATACGACGCGATCTAACCAGAACTCACACTTGGAAAACTTTGCATACAACTGCTGGTCTCGCAGCGTCTGAAGGACAATCCGCAAACGCTCCTTGTGCTCCAAAGGAGTCTTCGAATAGACTAAGATGTCGTCGATGAACACGATCACAAACTGATCGATAAACTCACGGAAAACTCGGTTCATCAAATCCATAAAGACTACAGGCGCGTTGGTCAAACCAAATGGAATCATCAAAAACTCAAAATGTCTGTACCTCGTACGAAACACAGTCTTCGCGACATATTGTTCTCTCACCCTCTACTGATGGTACCCGGAACAAAGATCAATCTTGGAATACACCGCAGAACCTTGAAACTGATCAAACAGATCATCGATTCTCGGCAACGGGTACTTGTTCTTGATAGTGGCTTTATTCAACTGGCGAAAATCAATGCACATCCACATTGAGCCATCCTTCTTCTTCACAAACAAGGTGGGTGCTCCCCACGGTAACATACTAGGTTGGATAAAACCTTTCTCCAGCAAATCATCTAACTGCACCTTGAGTTCTCTCAACTCCGCAGGTGCCAGACGATAAGGAGCACGTGAATCGGAGCTATGCCAGGCACCAGCTCTATGCTGAAGTCTATTTTCCGCCTTGGAGGGAAACCAGGAATCTCCTCTGGAAACACATCGAGAAAGTGTCGCACCACGGGAACGTCACTGAGCTGAACACGGGAAGAAGAAGACGCATCCAAATCGTAGATCATAAAGCCATCATTCCCCCAAAGACAACAAGCTAAACATCTCCATCGCTGAGACTAACGGTATATTCGATCTAGAATCCTGGCCATAGAAGTCCCACTTCTCGCCAGACATAGGCCTAAAACGCACAATTCCATGGAAGCAGTCCACGGAGGCCCTATAGTTGGACAGCACATCCATCCCAACTATGAAATCGAAATCCCAAAGCATCAAACGGATCAAGTTCGCTAACAGGACATGCTCACCGAACCTCAACACACCATCTAACAAAACTTCCTGGAAGAACATACTCACACCACCAGGGGTATAAACAGAAACGGCATCGCGCAAAGGAATGGTACACAGACCATGCTCAATAACAAACGAATCGGAAATAAACGAATGCGATTCACCGGTGTCAAACAACACACGAGCAGGAAAGTCAAAGACAGGATATGTACCTCCAATCACCCGGCTTGGTGTCTCCTCGGCCTGCTCCCTCGTAATGGCGTTAACCTGAGCATGCTGGGGTCCAGAGAAGAAAGGCTGAGACGACTGTCCAAAGCGCGAAGGGCCAGGCAGCTGAAACGGCCTAAACTGAGTCTCACCCTAACGGGGCTGCTAAAACTGCTGAGAACGGCCCCTAGACTGACCTCCACAACCCTGAGGCTGGGCCGCGGTCTGCTGTGATCCAGCTGATGGACACACTCTCGCAAAATGCCCGTACTAACCACAAAGGTTGCAGGAACCCTGAACACCAACACACTGCGTGGAAGGATGCTTCCCACCGCAAAAGCCACAAAACTCAGTCCGAGATCCACTGCTACTCGAACTGCCAGAACCAGAAGAGTCAGAACCCGACTTCTTCTTGAACTGCTGACCTCGGGGTCGAAACCTCTGACGGCCAGACTGCTGCACCACCTGTGGCTGCTGCTGCTGGGGCTGATTGGCTGATTGGGAGGACTGAGAATACTGCGCTCCCTGAATTGCAGGACGACCACCCTGCGGTGCCCTCCTCGAGATCAAGGGCACTATCCACTGCCTCAGCATACGTTTTGGGTTTGCTGGTCAACACCATCTGATAAAGCTCATCATTCAAACCCTCAATAAATCGAGTCCGCTTGGCCCTCTTCGGCCAGAAACATGGGGAACGTATGCCAACAAGGAAGAGAACCGACGTGCATACTCCCTCACAGACATGGAGCCCTGCTCCAAACGATCAAACTCTCGCTCACGGGCGTTCACATAAGATTCCGGTACATACTCCTACCGGAAGGTGGTACAGAAACTATCCCAAGAGATCCCAACTCCAGTCTCCAGCAAAGTACTCGAAGCACCTCGCCACCAGCGCTCTGCGGCCTTCCTAAGAAAGAGAGTCACTAAACTCAGCCGAAGATCATCATCATACTGAACTCGATCGAAAAGAGCAATAACATTCTGGAGACACGAATCCGCATCCTCACTGGACTCGTCACCATTGAAGACTGGAGGGTTCATCCTCTGAAACCGAGCGATCACCACATCCATCCGCTCCACCGGGGGAGGCAAATCACCAACTTCCTCCTCCTCACTAACACGAGTATGACTGCGAGCACTACGCCTATCCTCGTTCTGTCCTGCCGATTCCTCAAACTGTCCCTACCTCTACCACGACGTCTAGGCGGCATCTACGAAAACACTCAACAAAATCAGGAAAAACAAAACAAATACGGCATAGATAGCACATAACACAGAAATATGCAGCACGTAGTCACATAACCAAGCACATGAAACACACAACACTGTGCCTAGACTCGAGTGAGATCAAAGAAATTGAGCTTATCCCAGCTTAAGCTCTGATACCAAAAATGTCAGGTGTCGTGCTGTAAACAGAGTAAAACATACAAACACATGCGGAAACTTATCAAAAAGCGGGTAAAATTTTTGCGTTTAGGCCTGACGGTTTAAAAAATATAATTTAAAATACAGGAATACTCAAAATACGTACCCAGTTTAAAATCCAACCACGACAAAAACAGTATAGCATAACAACATCCAACGACAACATGTATCAGATTCCAACTACGGGATACAATAACGACGCGCAGGGCATCCCCCTGGCTAACTGATACATATATATATGCTATACGCGACTGGGACACGCTAACCACCTCCTGGGGCACCACCAGCTGGGTTAAAGCCACGACCAGCTGTAAAACCTGGGTTTCCTGAAAAACAACACAAACAAGGAAACAAACCAAGCCCTAGAGGGACATGGGGTCAAACCCCTGTACGGAGAGCAACTAATATAGCAAAAGAATGCATAAGATAAAATGCAGATGCAATGCATGAGACACCGGATAACAACAGAAGGCTCAACCAACAAGGGAGCTAAGGAACTCAAGCACAGCTCCAAGAATCTGCAACAACAGTGGCCACGGGGTGTGTTCACAGTGTGGTAATGAGCCACTCGCCGTGATACAACAACCGAATACCAGATGCATCAAACGACTCAACCTGCCGTTGCCTCGCCCATGAACTGTGGTAGTTAACCACTCGGCGCATGGTGGCTAACGATCCCAGCAGGGAGATGAGAGTGCGGTATCGCCGCTCGCCCTCGCATCCTGGTAAGAATCAACAACAGCAATACAAGATACAAGGCTGCAAAATAAGATATACAAGGGATCTGAAATATGCGTGAACAAATGCGTGTATGCAATTCACATGAAACAGCTAGCATAAACACCAATGTTCAGCAAGCAATACACAGATAAGTTCACCGAAACATCCCAGCAGCCACGCATAATATCTCACGCCAATTCCAAGCTACATCAAGCTCAAATCCGTACCTTATACTTTTGTGAAACAATTACTACAAAACAGATTCCTCGAAGGAACGTAGCACAACACGCCCTGCACAGAGTCTGCCAAATACACGTTGCACAGATATCAGGGGAAAATATGCGTGAACAAATGCGTGTATGCAATTCACATGAAACAGCTAGCATAAACACCAATGTTCAGCAAGCAATACACAGATAAGTTCACCGAAACATCCCAGCAGCCACGCATAATATCTCACGCCAATTCCAAGCTACATCAAGCTCAAATCCGTACCTTATACTTTTGTGAAACAATTACTACAAAACAGATTCCTCGAAGGAACGTAGCACAACACGCCCTGCACAGAGTCTGCCAAATACACGTTGCACAGATATCAGGGGAAAATACAACAAATCTCACGGCCAACCACTAAAGGCTCACGACTGGAATTAACATACAAAATCAACTTTCCTTTCTACCCACACAATCTAACAGGAAGCTTAAAACAAGGCCTAGAACAATATTCCAACAACTGAATTCGAAAGCTACCTGCGACCCCATATGCATGGCCAAAATACAGTAGCTTCGAGCTTTCGATCCAGCCAACAATAGCTTCCAAAATGGGTACAAAATGAAAGATCTTTCCAAGAGGAGTCCAACGCTACCTCGAACGTAAAAAATGGTGGCCGGAATCAACGGGAATCGCAGGATAAAATCTACGGTGTGTTGGCATACAATGGCAGATCCGGATCTCCTTTCCTAGGGGCGCAGCGGAAATCAAAAATTTCCCCGAGAAACGTTCAATACATTCAAAATTCAATAAACATTCATAGGGCGTTTATCGAATTTCTACCTTGCTGGCGTCTAGGCGCTTGGCTCCGACCAGTATCACGAGGAAACCGGCACTTCAAACGGTAGGCGGCGGTAGATCGTCAATCGGGTCCACGACCGGAATCAGGATTCCTCCGTCAATCTATACTAGAAGATCTGACGGATTCTGACACGGATGAAAACTCCTCGTCGCGGTGATCGAAACAAGTCCGATCACACGACGAACGAACGGCGGTGGGCGGCGGCCGTGCGTGAGGTTTGAGAGGAGGGGCGGTGGTTTTTGGAGCTTGGAGGCTAGGGTTGTGAGATGCAAGTCTCTCTTTAGATGCCCTAGGTCAAGACTAAGTATAGGTATGATGGGCTTGAATCGGCCCATTGGACCTGGGGCGGGCCCAATCCAATATATGAACATTCGGTTCATCCGCATCACCGTGGCTTCATCATAACTCCGATCGACGATCAGATTGGACCGATCGACTCAGTTTTCAAAACTGAATATTATGATGCTAAAACAATTTTTCGGTTTACCTAGTCCAAAATGACAGTTTTGCCCCTCAACAGTGGGAAATCGCAATTTGACCCCTGTTGACTTTTAGGAAGTCGCACTCCCTAAAATCCTCTTCCTATTCTCAACACGTTGAGCTCAGTTTTCGTGCGGGAATCATGAATCCAGTACTTGTGTGACCCTCAATGGTTCAGGGATACAGCTAGCCGTGGGCCCACAACCATTGTGGCTCCGAAATCACAATTTCGGACTTGCTCAATGGATCATGGTAAAGCGCCTAGCAACATCGCGCCATGATCCCCTAGGTATCACTGATAGTGCCTGCAAGAACCATTTGGTCGTGGTTAGCGTACAGTACGGTCCTTTCTACACATATATCCCGATCAGATCAACAACCATTGGTAAATCGAGAGTCGCTAGAGATCCGATAGCTATGCATACATCTTGGAGATCGAATAGTGACATCACGAGTGTAACTAGGTGAACCCATTTACCTAAAACACATCCAGTACTCTGGCCAGAGATTTATACACTATTATCCCCTCAGATAGCATAGGATATCCACGCATGAGAGCGAGCGGTGAATCCTCGACAATGAAGTATCGACTCCTACATGCATCGGGACCTCACCCAATCCCGCCGCCTAATGACCCCAAGTGAGTCGACAAACGGGTCAAAGTGAGGCGCCTATCATGTAGAGCCTCAATGACGTTTCGAGTAGTGAGGACTAATCAGTACAACCAAGACCTCGGACTTATCCACTCGACAAATGGTAACGACTTGGAAAGTCCGAAGGAGGGTAGTTCGATAGATCACCAGGTCACTATCCATCTGCATGCTTAGAACATCACAATGTTCCCTACCAATGAAACATGGTACTTCACATCGCAGATGCTAGTCTCAAGCTTGGGCGGCCTTATCCTCATTTTGACGGCCCAATCGACTAGGAACGAATTCAGAATGCACAGTGACTATTAGATGTGTTTCATGATAGCCATCATATCCACTATCACATCTAACATACACTATGGTGCATTCTAGGTCTTTATCCAACACAATTGTTAACATCATATAAAAATGCGTATTTCATAAATAAAGATTGTCATATACAAGAGTCTATAAAACCCACACGCCACGAGTTGGCTAGTTGGGCATCTACTCTAACAATCTCCCACTTGCCCTATAGCCAACTACTCATCTGACGCAGTCCCATTGTTTCGCGATGTTTTTTTCAAACAACGGTCCTGGCAAGGGCTTCGTAAGTGGATCAGCAATGTTGTCCGCAGAGACGACTCTCTCAACTGCTATGTCACCTCTAGCCACAATATCCCGGATTATGTGGTATTTCCTCAGTATATGTTTGGTTCTTTGGTGAGACCTAGGCTCCTTTGCTTGCGCAACGGCACCCGTGTTGTCGCAGTACACCGGGACTGGACCAACTCCATTAGGAATGACGCCCAACTCTTGGACGAAATTCCTCATCCAAACCGCCTCCTTAGCAGCAGCTGATGCTACGATGTACTCAGCCTCAGTGGTTGAATCCGCGATGGTGTCTTGATTGGAACTCTTCCAAGAGACAGCACCACCATTGAGCATGAATACAAATCCAGAGTTTGACTTCGAATCATCCACGTCACATTGGAAGCTAGAATCAGTGTAGCCTTCCAATTTCAGTTCACCACCCCCATAGACCATGAACATATATCCTTCGCAAGTACTTAAGAATATCCTTCACAGCCTTCCAATGCAATTGGCCGGGGTTGGCCTGGTAGCGGCTCGTGACACTCAGAGCATATGCGACATCCGGTCTAGTTGGGATCATTCCATACATAATACTACCTATTGCCGAGGCATATGGCACACGTGTCATACTCTCTATCTCCTCATCACTCTTCGGACACATAGACTTTGATAGAGTGACCCCGTGGCTCATAGGTAGGTGTCCTCTTTTGGACTCTTCCATAGAGAACCTCTTAAGTATGGTATCGATGTAGGTGGCTTGGGTGAGTCCGAGCATCCGTTTCGATCTATCTCGATAGATCTGTATTCCAAGAATATAGGATGCTTCACCAATGTCCTTCATCGAGAATCTACTATACAACCATACATTAGTTGACTGCAGCATTCCTACATCATTCCCAATGAGTAGAATGTCATCAACGTAAAGTACAAGGAATGTCACAGCGCTTTTAACTACCTTCTTATATACACATGGCTCCTCGGGATTCTTGATGAAACCAAATTCCTTAATTGTTTCATCGAATCTCAGGTTCCAACTCCTCGATGCTTGTTTGAGACCGTAGATCGATCTCTGAAGTTTGCATACCCTATGCTCACTTCCCACAGATGTGAAACGCTCAGGCTGCGTCATATAGATCTCTTCCTTAATGTTTCCATTAAGGAACGCAGTTTTCACATCCACTTGCCATATCTCATAGTCGTACCATGTGGCTATGGTTAGTAAGATTCTAATCGACTTGAACATTGCGACTGGTGCTTGCCTTTGAGTGTAAGCTTTCGCAACCAGTCGTGCCTTGAAGGTCAATACCTTACCGTCGGCCCAAGTTTCCTCTTGTATATCCATTTACACCCAATAGGAACAATTCCTTCGGGAGGATTAACAAGAGTCCAAACTTGGTTCGCATGCATTGAGTCAAACTCAGACTGCATTGCTTCAAGCCACAAATTAGAATCAGCATCGGAAATTGCCTCCTTGAAAGTCCTTGGATCACATCCAACAACTTGATCACTTTGATCATCTTCAAGGAGGAAACCATATCTTTCAGGAGCCCTAGGGACCCTTTTGGATCCCCTAGGTGCGACCATTTCTGGTACTGGCTCTGGAGGCACAGGAGATTCACTTGGTACCTCAATTGGTTCTCGAACCTCTTCGAGTTCTACTATTTTGCCCTTTATATCAAGTAGAAATTCCCTTTCCTTAAAGGTGGCATTCTAGAAACAAACACTTTTGTTTCACTTGGATAGTAGAAGTAGTATCCAATGGAATTCTTTGGATATCCAACGAAGTAACATAAGATGGATCTCGTATACATCTTATCTCCCACTGTCTGCTTCACGTAAGCAGGACATCCCCAAATCCTCATGTATGAGTACTTGGGTGGTTTGCCCATCCATATCTCATATGGAGTCTTATCTACTGCCTTGGTGTGGACATTGTTCAACAACATTACCTCCATTTCGAGCGTATAGCCTCAAAACGAGGTAGGAAGCTCAGTGAAGCTCATCATAGATCGAACCATGTCCATCAGGGTTTGGTTACGACGCTCCGCTACACCATTGAGCTGTGGTGTGGCCGGAGGGGTCCACTGCGAGAGAATCCCATTCTCTTTAAGATAGTCTTGAAATTCAGCACTCAAGTATTCACCACCTCGATCGGATCGAAGTGCTTTAATACTTTTCCCTAACTGATTTTCTACTTCAGCCTTGAATTCTTTGAACCTTTCAAAGGATTCAGACTTGTGCTTTATTAAGTACAAGTACTCATACCTAGAGTAATCATCGGTAAAGGTGATGAAGTATGTGTGATCGTACTTAGTACCAATGCTAAGTGGGCCACACACATCAGTATGGATCAAATCCAATAGGTCTTGGGTACGTTCAGGCTTACCCTTGAAGGGTTGTTTAGTCATCTTCCCCTTGAGACAAGACTCACAAGTCGGTAGGGAGTTAATGTCTGACAGATCAAACATGTCACTCCTAACTAACTTGTTCATCCTTCTTAGGGAAATATGACCTAGCCTTGCGTGCCAAAGTTGTGCTGGGTTCAAGATATCGTGTTTCCTTTTAATCGTTGTTGTTTGTGTTTCCACATCGCGAGTTGGAACTGGTTTTAATTTTAAGGTGTATAGATCATTTTCGCGTTCCCCAATACCAATCAAACATTCATTCTTGTATGTGTTGCAAATCGAATTAGCAAAAACACAAGAATATCCATCACTATCAAGAATAGAAACAGAAATTATGTTCTTTATTAAATCGGGAACAAACAAAACGTTTCTCAATAACAACTTAAAATCAGAACACAGAAATAAATAAATATCTCCTATAGCTACTGCAGCAACTCTTGCTCCATTGCCAAGCCTCAAGTGGGTCTCACCCTCTCTAAGACGTCGGCTTCTTGTCATCACCTGCAAATCATTGCAGATATGAGATCCACATCCGGTATCAAGTACCCAAGAAGTCGAATTAAGAGACATATTTATTTTGATATAGAACATACCTTTTGCAGTTCGCAACTGCTCGAGGTACTCCTTGCAGTTCCTCCTCCAATGCCCAGGCTTGTGGCAGTGGTGGCAAACATCCTCGGACTTGTTTGGCTTGGAAGCCTTTGCCTTGGGCTTCTTAGTGGGCTTTTCCTCCTTCGCAGGGGCAGAACGCTTCTTACCCTTGCGTCTGGGCCCCTTTTTCGCAGAGGAAGAAGAGCCCATAAGGAGGACGGGCTTGTCCTTCTTTATGGTTCCCTCAAACACGACCAGCATGTTAACCACCACTTCTAGGGTGGCTGCCAGCTTGTTCATGTTGAAGCTGGGCCCCTTTTTCGCAGAGGAAGAAGAGCCCATAAGGAGGACGGGCTTGTCCTTCTTTATGGTTCCCTCAAACACGACCAGCATGTTAACCACCACTTCTAGGGTGGCTGCCAGCTTGTTCATGTTGAAGTTGACCACAAAGGGGTCGAATGCAGGGGGTAGCGAGAGGAGTAGCACATCCACAGACAGCTCGTGTGGAAGTGTGATACCAAGGCCCGCCAGCTTTTCAACGAGCCCAATCATACGAACCCCATGCTCGTGGACCGAAGTCCCATCGTGCATGCGGCTCGTCATAAGCTCCTTGACAGCGGTGAACCTCTCATGTCGATAGTTCTCCCCATACAGTTCCTTGAGATGAAAGAGTATGTCAGCAGCATACTTCGTTTTCTCAAAGCGCCGTTGTATTTCGTTGGACATCGATCCATCACATAGCATCGAGTCATAAGCTCGTCGTCCCACCATTGTTTAAGCGTAACCAGCTCCTCAAAGCTGATATCGGCAGGGGCTTCCTTCGGAGGGCTCTTCTCTATCGTATAGAGAAGTTTCTCCGAAGCCAACACAATATTGAGGTTTTGAAGCCAGTCTTGGTAGTTCAGACCGGTGAACTTTTTGCTATCCAGTATAGCAGCGAGTGGGTTTTTGATCGAAGACATTATAAAGCAGTTTATACTGAAAAGAAAAACAAACATGCATTACTAACTATATATGAAAAACGCTAAGACATAAAACAAGGTCATTTAGTTTTATGAATTACCCTCCCACTATTTTAGCGATTTCACCACCCTCTAATGACATCGGGAAAGCAAGTTTCCTTAGTGGGTACACGGAGTCCAATCAAGAGATCATGGTCCCGAATAATATCAGCCAACCATGACCCCCAAAAAGTAGAGTCCAATTGCAACCGGTGCAACCTCCATGTATTCACCTCACGTCCAGTAAGGGCCCAATAATATGACGCCGATTACTATCACGTGTCAAGATGACCCATCAATATTGAGTCGTGAAGGACGGTCCCCTTAACGTCCCCAATAATATGAGACAACGTTAAAAGGGAGTTCCAACCGACTCACAACAATTGTCAATGGCGTTTATAGATTTCCGGCATACATAACCCACTCAATATTATGAGCCGGGCCATGTATGCGGGTAGCATCGGCGTACACCCATTGTCGATGGAAGGTAGGGATAATTTAAACATATTTAAATTCCCTTAGTTTATCGAATAAACTTTTATCTTGATATCAGTTTTAAATCGTATTTAAAACGAGGGGTTTTATTTTTGAAAATTTGGTCTCATGCAATTTTAAATCATAATTTAAAACATGCGGATTCAACATATATATCAAATATATAACTAACTTCGGGATGATCGATCGCGAGAGCTATGCGGTCCGTGGTTGCCAATCACGGACCTGGGTCCAGTCCTAGGTGAAATGCAATATGCAATACAATCCTATTACAATTGCTTCCGGTTTTACAGATCTTCGGTCTTCAATATCTTTGATCGTCATCTCCACCGTCTTCAGATGTCCTCCCACTAAATCTAGTAATTTACATTTAAATTTCCATGACAAGTAAGGGATACAAATTTGTAGGGGTGGGAACGGGCCACAAACAGACCCACTTTATAAATCAACAATATATTACAACCGAAATCGCAAAACCTAAAGCATTCACCTAACATATTGGTCTCGATCATCCCAAACATGCAATCAATCTAATTAACTTGCATAAATTTAAATAATCAAATTATTTACCCACAAAATCATATTTTAATTATAAAATCGCATTTTGTCGATAAAATCATATTTTAAGAAACAAAATCATATTTTAATTATAAAATCATATTTCATAACTAAAATCATTTTGTAATTTTAATTGCATCAAATTGGGCTTAAAACAATTTTAGGCCCAAAATCTCAAAAATTTCAAAATCGACCAAAATTGGCCCCATATCGAATATTGGCCCAAAAACTTCATGGGCTGCCCGGGACAGGCCTGAACAAAACCTAGAAGAAAATTAGACGTCGCATCGCTGCCGGAGATTCGCCGGTCGACGGCCAAGCATGGCGCACATTGCGCGTGCATCGGCCAATCACTGCGCAACTGTTTGCGCGTGGCCGCTGGCCACGTCCAGCCCTTCGTCGCGCAACCATGCGCGAAGCAACGCCTAGCCATGGCGCAACAATTGCGCAAGGCTGCTGGCCCATTGGTCGGCCATCGCGCGGCCAGCGCGCGATCGCGCGCGGTGGGGGGCGCCGCCATGCGCACCGGCGCCGCGGGCATTCTTCGAATTTTTTTTTTCGATTTCAAAATTTTGAGATCTATGCAATTCAGGCAACAATATGTATTGAAGGATCCGAGCCTGGGCTCTGATACCACTGTTGGCATACAATGGCGGATCCGGATCCCGTTTCCCGGGGGCGCAGCGGAAATCAAAAATTGCCCCGAGAAACGTTCAATACATTCAAAAATCAATAAACATTCATAGGGTGTTTATTGAATTTCTACCTTGCTGGCATCTAGGCGCCTGGCTCCGACCAGTTTCACGAGGAAACCGGCACTTCAAACGGTAGGCGGCGGTAGATCGTCAATCAGGTCCATGACCGGAATCAGGATTCCTCCGTCAATCTGCACTATAAGATCTGACGGATTCTGACACGGATGAAAACTCCTCATCGTGGTGATCGAAACAAGTCCGATCACACGACGAACGGACGGCGGCGGCGAGGCGGAGGCGCGGCGGTGGGCGGCGGCCGTGCGTGAGGTTTGAGAGGAGGGGCGGCGGTTTTTGGAGCTTGGAGGCTAGGGTTGTGAGATGCAAGTCTCTATTTAGAATCCCTAGGTCAAGACTAATTATAGGTATGATGGGCTTGAACCGGCCCATTGGACCTGGGGCGGGCCCAATCCAATATATGAACATTCGGTTCATCCGCATCACCGTGGCTTCATCATAACACCGATCGACGATCAGATCGGACCGATCGACGATCAGATCGGACCGATCGACTCAGTTTCCAAAACTGAATATTATGATGCTAAAACAATTTTTCGGTTTACCTAGTCCAAAATGACAGTTTTGCCCCTCAACAGTGGGAAATCGCAATTTGACCCCTGTTGACTTTTAGGAAGTCGTACTCCCCAAAATCCTCTTCCTATGCTCAACACATTGAGCTCAGTTTCCGTGCGGAAATCATGAATCCAGTACTTGTGTGACCCTCAATGGTTCAGGGATACAGCTAGCCGTGGGCCCACAACCATTGTGGCTCCGAAATCACAATTTCGGACTTGCTCAACGGATCATGGTAAAGCGCCTAGCAACATCGCCACATGATCCCCTAGGTATCACTGATAGTGCCTGCAAGAACTAGTTGGTCGTGGTTAGGGTACAGTACGGTCCTTTCTACACATATATCCCGATCAGATCAACGACCATTGGTAAATCGAGAGTCGCTAGAGATCCGATAGCTATGCATACATCTTGGAGATCGAATAGTGACATCGCGAGTGTAACTAGGTAAACCCATTTACCTAAAACACATCCAGTACTCTGGCCAGAGATTTATACACTATTATCCCCTCAGATAGCATAGGATATCCACGCATGAGAGCGAGCGGTGAATCC
>KV015588.1:153035-166772 GCA_001598015.1 Dorcoceras hygrometricum
AAATCTACGGTGAATAGTACCCGAGGGTTTGAGAACAGATAATGAAGATCGGGAAATTTGCTAAGTATGAGATCTGTTAAAATAAAACGAAGCCAACGCTTCCTATTTAAAGGCGCGAGAAGTCTGTTTACAAAACTCACCGACAGAAATAGATCTCACAACCAACGCACGCTAAACACAACCAAGACCCCAAAACGACGTCGCACAAAACCACGGATAAAGCTGGTCGAAAAGTGCTGAAAGCTGGAAACACGCTACAGGAGATTTGACCAACTTTGACATCTGTTTTCAATAATCCAACCAGACCTCATCGCTGCGAACAGATCTCTCACTAGTGCTATTCCCAAAAACGACGACGTAACAACTTATTAAAACGGCGGCATTTAGGAACCAACGCATAAACCCGCAATACACAAAACAGATCTCTCCGCTCACGAGCAGATCTCATGCCAGCGCTATACCAGATCTCTCCCACAAGCGCTAATCAAAACGACACCGTTCTTACTTATCCAAACGACAGCGTTTCAAGCCTTAATAAAATACGCTAGAACCAGATCTCTACACATTAGCGCAAAACAGATCTCTCATGAAACGACGGCGTAAGGACCTCGCGTCAACAAAACACGCTGCGAAGGAAAATAACACCAGGGACCAAACTTCTTCAACGGCAAGGCTTACGTCATCAACGCAACGCATACCAGCGAAGCTTACGTCATCAAATCTACTACCAGATTTCACTAAAACAGATTTCTCGAAAAAAACAGATTTCAAACTCGAAAAACCAAAATTTCCAGAATTTCTCTAAGCATGGTTTCCGACCCGAAAATGCAAACAAAACTTTTAAAATAGAACTCCGAAAACCCAGAATTCTCCAAAAACCGATTAATTCAACAATTAATCATATATTACAATTTCAGGTCTCACATAGATACTCTGCTTCAGTTGTGGATGTGGCAATTGAAGTCTGCTTCTTACTAAACCAGGAAATCAATCGATCTCTCAAGAATTTACAAGTCCCGCTTGTGATACGTCTATCGATCCTGCATCCTGCGTAATATGCATCACTGTAACCGATTAATTGAAAGCTGGAGTATTTTGGATACCAAGGACCCACATTGGAAGTTCCTTTTAAATTTTTTAAAATTTGTTTCACAGCAATATATGAGATTGTTTGGGCTCTGCTTGAAATCTAGCACACACACAGACAGCAAACATGATGTCTGGTCTGCTAGATGTTAAGTATAGCAAAGAGCCAATTATACCGCGATACAAAGATGACTCTATGGTTGTTCCAGCTTCATCTTTGTCTAACTTGATAAAAGCACTCATTGGGGTAGCTGCTGCTAAACAGTTGTCCATGCAAAACTTATTCAGCAGTTCTTTCGTGTATATTGCTTGATTGATGAATATCCCATTGTCAAGCTGTCTCACTTGTAATCCCAGAAAGAACGTCAGCTCTCCCATCATGCTCATCTCAAACTTGTCCTGCATAAGCTTAGAAAACTTTTGGCACATTTTGGGGTTAGTTGACCCAAATATAATATCATCAACGTAAATCTGTACCAATAAAACATGATCATTTTTGATAAATTTAAACAATGTCTTATCGACAGTGCCTATAACAAAATCATGCTCAATCAAAAATTTTGAAAGTGTATCATACCAAGCTCTGGGTTCTTGCTTCAACCCATATAGAGCTTTATCCAGTTTATAAATGTGGTATGGATATGTATGATTGAGGAAGCCAGGAAGTTGTGCAACATCCACTTCCTCTGTTAAGATGCCATTTATAAAGGCACTATTCACATCCATTTTAAAGACGTTGAAATCTTTATATGCAGCATATGCAAGAAACATGCGAATGGCTTCTAATCTTGCTACTGGTGACAAAAGTGTCATACAAAATCTATCCCTTCTAGTTGTACTAAAGCCTTGAGCTACCATCCTAGCCTTGTTCCTAATTACTACGCCATCTTCATTCAGCATCTATTCACATCCATTTTAAAGACGTTGAAATCTTTATATGCAGCATATGCAAGAAACATGCGAATGGCTTCTAATCTTGCTACTGGTGCAAAAGTGTCATCAAAATCTATCCCTTCTAGTTGTCTAAAGCCTTGAGCTACCATCCTAGCCTTGTTCCTAATTACTACGCCATCTTCATTCAGCATGTTCCTAAAAACCCATTTAGTTCCAATCACTGAATGATTAGTAGGTCTGGGAACTAGTTGCCATACATTATTTCTCTTAAATTGGCTAAGTTCTTCTTGCATAGAGTCTATCCAACTTGGGTCAGCTAAGGCTTCTTCTATCAGCTTTGGTTCTATATGAGATATGAATGCTGAATTGAAATTGTCAGGCCTCGTGCTCAGAACAAAGTAAAACCACACAACACAAGCGGAAGCTACTAAAAAGCGGGTAAAATTTTTGCTTTTGGCCTGACGGTTTAAAACAATATAATTTAAAATACGACAACACTCAAAGTAATCCCAGTTTACAAAATCAACCAACAAAGGCTACAAGCCCACGACAAACAGTACAACATAAACATGTATCAAACACCTGGTAACAACCACAACTGAATACCACAAGATACAACAAATACAACATGAGCACAGGGCATCCCCTCGCTAACTGTACTGATACATATATATATATATATATGCTATACGCTACTGGGACTCTAACCACCACCTGGGGCACCACCAGCCGGGTTAGCTCCACGACCAGCTAGATAACCTGAACAACACAACAGGCAAGGAAAACAAACGAAACCCCAGAGGGACATGGGATCAAACCCCAGTACGGAGAGCAACTGAAACAGCTAAAGAAAAGCATAAGATCAAATGTAGATGCTATGCATGAGACACTGAACAACCGCTGAAGGCTACAACCGAAGAGGGAGCCAAGGAACTCAAACATATCTCCACAGAATCTGCAACAAACGGTGGCCACTGGTGTGTGTTCAAAGTGTGGGAATGAGCCACTCGCCTTGACACTACACCCGAATACCAGATGCATCAAACAGCTCAACCTGTCGTTGCACAACTCATGAACTGTGGTAGTTAACCACTCGGCGCATGAGAGCTAACAAATCCCAGCAGGGAGATGAGAGTGCGGTATAGCCGCTCGCCCTCGCATACTGGTAAGAAACAACAGCGCAATAAAACAAGATACGAGACAACAACATAATGCACAATATGGCTGAGATCTGAAATGCAAGTGATATAATGCGTGTAGGCACATAACAGCAGACAGTAAACACTGGCAGCAATACACGAAACAACAATCAGCCATCACTGCATTTATCCATGCCAAACCTCACGCTGTAACAAGTTCAACCCGTACCTTAATTCTGTGCAATGATTACCACAATACAGGCCCGAGAAATCTTATTCCAACACCTGCTAAACACATGCACAACAGATCTCAGGCATTACACATAAAGTCACGGCCAACTACCAAAGCTCACAGCTGGGAGTCATACACTCAAACCAGCGACCAATCCCAACAATACAACTTAACAGGAAGCTTAAATTTAAGGCTAGGAACAAGATCTCATCGAAAAAGAACGAAGTTCTACCTGAACTACACAACGCATGATCGGACAGCAACTTCGCGTTCCACAACTAGCCTATCGCTGTCAGGCCTCGTGCTCAAATCAGAGATAAAACATACAAATACATGCGGAAGCTACTAAAAAGCTGGTAAAATTTTCGCTTTTGGCCTGACGGTTAAAAAAATATAATTTAAAATAGTGCGATATTTAAAATAGATCCCAGTTTATAAAAACCACTAAACAACACAAACAATATAGCATACAAAGACAAGTATCAGACTCCAACCCCTAGATACAACAACGAAGAACAGGGCATTCCCTGGCTAACTCAACTGATACATATTAATATGCTATATGCAACTGGGATACTCAACCACCTCCTGGGGCACCACCAGCTGGGTTAAAACCACGACCAGCTGTAAAACCTGGGTTTCCTGAAAACAACACAAAACAGGGAAAACAGCCAAGCCCTGGAGGGACATGAAATAGTGCGATATTTAAAATAGATCCCAGTTTATAAAAACCACTAAACAACACAAACAATATAGCATACAAAGACAAGTATCAGACTCCAACCCCTAGATACAACAACGAAGAACAGGGCATTCCCTGGCTAACTCAACTGATACATATTAATATGCTATATGCAACTGGGATACTCAACCACCTCCTGGGGCACCACCAGCTGGGTTAAAACCACGACCAGCTGTAAAACCTGGGTTTCCTGAAAACAACACAAAACAGGGAAAACAGCCAAGCCCTGGAGGGACATGGGGTCAAACCCCAGTACGGAGATCAACTATAAAACAGCAGTAAACAACAAGAATAAAATGCAGATGCTATGCATGAAGAAGGAAACAACAGCTCAACAGAATCTGCAACAGAATATGTGGCCACGGTGAGTGTAGGACATGTGGGTGATACCCACTCACCTGTAATGCCCGAGATGATTATGTAGTGATTAAGTAAAATGGAAATTCCGAACGTTAGATTATTGATGAAGTCTGGTTTAGGATTCTTGAATTTCTTCTGGAAATGTTATGCTTCGAATTTAAATTCTTCCAGGTGAAAGCTGGTTGAGATTTGAAGTTTGAGTTAATTTCTTAGCATTTGGAAGTAAAACGCTGCCGTTTTGGATGAAGTCTGGTGCGTTGCATGAATTGGCGCGAGCATATTATGAAACGGTATCGTTTTGATAAGTGCTAAGGAATCCAGTCGACGCGCGTAATTTGATTTCAAGACGTCAACGCCAGTCAACCCTACTGTAGCTTGCAGTTGGTTTTGCGAGAGAGTTAGCGACTGGATTGGATGACGTCAGCTATGCGACGTCGTTTGAATTAGTTGGAACACATCGTTTGATGCAACGTCTGGTTGTCCAGCTTTTGGGATTTAAGAACCAGTCGTTGGCTTGTAAAGCAGCGACTAGTCGAGGGATTTGAAACCAGTCGATGATTTGTTGTATCTGCTGGTTAAACAGTCGTGGGAGCAACGCGATGTCGTTTTGATTTATGAAACAGGAACCGTAATACGATACCGTTTGAATTAATTAACGGGACCAGTCGATGAAGTATTGAAGTGTGACCAGCTGATGAATTCTTTCAGTAGAGATCTGGAATCAGTCGTTGGTATGTTGCGACGTAGTTTGGGTTAGTTGGTACGACGTTGTTTTGATATCAAAATACAGCGACTGGTTGTTATGCTTGGTTATGACGTCTGGTTGTGGTTGTGAAAGCTGATTATGTTGCGACTGGATATCACTGCAACTGAGTGTAGCTACTGCTTTCAGTCGTGAGAATTGTTAGTATCAGTCGCAATAATTACTCAGTAAGCACTGATCGAAGAATCTGGGTTTCGAAGCGGTGGGAGTTTATCCTATATTGATAGATAAATACTCAGCATGACACGTGGAATTCGAATTGAACACATTGGAAATGCTGCAGATAACATAAATATTCTCCTATAAATAAGATTGAATTGGAATCCTTATAACTGTTGTGATAGACATCGCAGTATAACTCTGAGAGTTACTGAGAATAATTACGAGCAAGCTGAAGAGATATTTGAAGAATTCAAACATAAGGTATAATTTGACTGTGAGAGTCAGGGATTAGATTACTCAGGAATGGTATTTCTTGAGTTTCCTTATAACTGTTGTGATAGACATCGCAGTATAACTCTGAGAGTTACTGAGAATAATTACGAGCAAGCTGAAGAGATATTTGAAGAATTCAAACATAAGGTATAATTTGACTGTGAGAGTCAGGGATTAGATTACTCAGGAATGGTATTTCTTGAGTTATCCCGATGAAATCACATACTCTGTAGTTACTGTTCTTGATTTAGAATTGGAGTTTATGTGTCGATCCATCACAGGTAGTGGATCTTTTATGTTTGCATGATATTGCATAACATGAAGAGAATATGAATTGATTCTAATGCCCAGGACTGAAATGACCTGATTTTCGAAGTTGGAGTTAACTTCGATAGATGTATATCCATGTCAAGATCGGATACAAATCTTGATGGCGTTGATGTGAAATGGAATCAATTCTGGAACGAGAAATGAGATAGAGTCATTGCATTGCATTCCAGAACTGATACTGATTGATATGTGTTTACTTGTTCTATTGCATATATCTGTTGATTATACCGAGATGATTCTCATCGGAGTTGATCCGGCTGTTGTTTTGTTTTGTATGTGTGTATGACAACATGAGGAAGGAACTAGTGGGAGTAAACAAGGGTAGCGAGAGATCACTACCTAGAGGAAGGGCGAGAAGCAAGAAGACTAGACACCAGCTGATAGTCTAGGTTTTGGACAGTTAATCTTAGTCTTGCTAGAATCTGGTTTTGTAATTATGGATCAAACTTGTATGAATGAATTTAGGTTGTAATAACCTTGTACATTAAGTAGTACTTATAAATAAATAGCCTTTGTGATACAAGTTGAGATCTTCAGTCTTCTGCTGTTATAAAAAAAATTGTTACGAACCAGATTTCACTTAATAAACTCGTTTGGATTAACTAATCGCCCATTAGATGAGATTAGACTAATTGTGGGAAGAGAGTCTCATAACAGGTGGTATCAGAGCCCACTAAACCATTTAGTTATTAAACTAGATGAGTGGGGTAGATTGAGTCTTCCTGATTGATTTATGGCATGCTTGCGTGGTATATGTCTTACTGTTTTGAATTTATATCACTTGATTACTGTGAATAAATGGTAAGAGTATACCGACGAATTATGCGAGTTACATGCTCTTCGAAGTGATTTGTAGCATGTATTTAATGAAGTATGAATCATAACTCGATCTCTTAAGAAGTAGCACAGTGATGTGTGCTAATCAGAGGAGGGACTGAGATTTGTTATTGATATGATGACGAATTATGAACAAATCTCTCTGATTTTTAGATATGCCTCCTCGAAGAACAACTACCAGGCAGACAGGAAATATTCCGTGAACAGAGCAGGGTAGTACATCGACTGATACTATGAATGCAGCTGCTACTCCGATGGAAACATTGTTGAAACGATTCCATTCTTTTAAACCACCAACTTTGACAGGGACAGAAAATGCCATAGACTGTGAGAACTGGTTGGAAGATATAGAACAGTTATTCAAAGCACTGGATTATACCGATGATCGTCGGGTAAAATTAATTGTACATCAGTTGCATGGTCTTGGTAAAAGCTGGTGGATAGCGACAAAGAAAGCGCTTGAAAACAAAGGTACTGTGATTACTTGGGCAGTATTTAGAACAGCTTTCTATCAAAGATTCTTCCCTGTTTCGTATCGAAAGGATAAAGGAGCAGAGTTTGCAAACTTGAGACAGGGGTAGTTGAATATTGAAAAATATGTTGCTAAATTTACCAGTTTGCTTAAATTTGCTCCACACGTTGCTATCAGCGATGAAGCACAAGCTGATCAGTTTATTAATGGATTGAATCCTGATGTGTTCACTTAGGTGAACACTGGCCGACCAAATACTTTTGCCGATGCGTTGAATCGTGCAAAAGGAGCAGAAGCAGGATTGCTAAGGCAACGAAGAGCACAATTTGTGCCATCAGCAGCCAAATCAGCACAAGATAACCCACAGATTCCACCACCCCCTCGTTTTGATGCTGGAAGCAGCGGTAGTGGAAAGAAAAATTTCTTCAAAGGAAAAGGAAAACAATTCAAGAATCTGCCCTCAACGTGGTGCTGGAAGTTCACAGAATACAGGGGCATCGAGATCATTTCCACCTCCAGAAAGACAAGCATCTTCTGTGCATTCATTCCAACCACCAAATCAACAACAGAGTAGGCAACGAGGAAGCCAAACAGTGAGTCAACCTCCTAAACAGCAAGCACGAGTGTTTACATTGACTGAAGAGCAAGCACAAGCGGCTCCTGATGATGTTATCACAGGTAATTGCTATCTGCGTAATTTTCCTGCTTATGTGTTAGTGGAAACCGGTGCTTCACACACATTTATTTCTGAGCATTTTGTTGTAACACATTCGTTGCCTGTTGAATCATTGACCGAGGTAGTATCCATTTTTTCACCTCTGGGAAGGGGTATGTTATCAGTAAAAGCAGTTAGGAATTGTATACTACAGTTTGAAGGTCATGAGATTGAGATTGATTGTATTGTACTTGGGTTGTCTGATTTCGATTGTATCATCGCTATAGATATGTTAACCAAGTACAGGGAAACAGTGGATTGTTTCCAGAAAGTGGTTCGATTTCGACCTGGAAAAACTGATGAATGGAAATTTTATGGGAAAGGATCTCGAGCCAGAATTCCTTTGATTTCTGTGATTTCTATGACTAAGTTATTACAGAAAGGAGCAGAGGGATTCCTGATTTATGCAGTAGATGCAATGAAGAATAGCCCGAAACTGGTTGATATACCGAGTGGTTTGTGAATTTGTTGATGTCTTTCCTGATGAGATCCCAGGATTGCCTCCATATCGAGAAGTACGACTTCAGTATTGAGTTGATTCCAGCTATAGATATGTTAACCAAGTACAGGGAAACAGTGGATTGTTTCCAGAAAGTGGTTCGATTTCGACCTGGAAAAACTGATGAATGGAAATTTTATGGGAAAGGATCTCGAGCCAGAATTCCTTTGATTTCTGTGATTTCTATGACTAAGTTATTACAGAAAGGAGCAGAGGGATTCCTGATTTATGCAGTAGATGCAATGAAGAATAGCCCGAAACTGGTTGATATACCAGTGGTTTGTGAATTTGTTGATGTCTTTCCTGATGAGATCCCAGGATTGCCTCCATATCGAGAAGTAGACTTCAGTATTGAGTTGATTCCAGGTACACAACCAATATCAAAAGCACCATACCGAATGGCACCCATTGAATTGAAAGAATTGAAGGAACAGTTGGAGGATCTTCTGGCCAAGGGGTACATCAGACCGAGTGTTTCTCCTTGGGACGCTCCAGTATTGTTTGTACGCAAGAAAGATGGATCGATGAGATTATGTATTGACTATCGGCAATTGAATAAAGCAACGGTAAAGAATAAATATACTTTACCGCGAATACATGATTTATTTGATCAGTTGCAGGGTTCGTCAGTATATTCAAAGATTGATTTGAGATCCGGGTATCATCAATTGAGAGTAAGAGATGAGGATATATCGAAAACTGCATTTCGAACGAGGTATGGTCACTATGAGTTCATCGTTATGCCGTTTGGATTGACAAATGCTCCGGCAGTGTTTATGAGTTTGATGAATAGGGTATTTCAAAAATATCTTGATGATTTTGTGATCATATTTATTGATGACATTCTGATTTATTCGAAGAACATGTATGATCATGTGAACCATCTCAGAATCGTTTTGCATACTCTAAGAGGTAAGAAATTGTATGCTAAGTTGTCAAAATTCGATTTTGGTTACGAAGAGTGATCTTTCTTGGCCATATCATTTCTGGAGATGGTATTTCTGTTGATCCAAGTAAAATAGCGGCCGTGATTAATTGGCCTAGACCAACATCTGTACCAGAAATTCGAAGCTTTATGGGTCTTGCAGGGTATTATCGACGGTTTATCCAGGATTTTTCGAGTATTGCAAAGCCTATAACTCAATTGACACAGAATAATGCACCATTTGTTTGGTCAGAGGCTTGTGAAAACAGTTTTCTTGAATTGAAGAAGAGATTGACTACAGCACCAGTTTTGACAATTCCTTCGTGTACTGGAGATTTTGTGGTGTATTGTGATGCTTCTCACCAAGGATTGGGGTGTGTTTTGATGCAACGAGGACATGTGATTGCATATTCCTCGAGACAGCTGAAGTCACATGAGATCCGATATCCAATTCATGATCTTGAATTGGCAGCCATCGTATTTGCGTTAAAGATATGGCGACATTATCTTTATGGTGAGAAATTTGAGATCTTTTCTGATCACAAGAGTCTGAAGTATCTGTTTTCGCAGTCTGAATTGAATATGAGGCAACGAAGATGGCTGGATTTATTGAAGTATTTTGATTGGGAAATCAAATACTATCCAGGGAAATCCAATGCAGCAGCTGATGCCCTGAGTAGAAAGATTTGTGCTTTGTCTTTGACTACGATGGGGATATCTAGTTTAATAGAGAATTACTGTATTTCTAAATATTTATTTGAAACAGATAGAAGACCGATGAGAATTTGTGCTATAAGTGCTGAACCTGAACAATTGATTCTAATTAAAGAAGCACAAAAGAAGGATTTGAATATCCAGAAATCTGTTGAGATGGTCAAATCTGGACATTCATCGGAATATAGAGTGAGCGCTGATGATATTTTTGTTAGATTAGATGCCCAACTAGCCAACTTGTGGCGTGTGGGTTTTATAGACTCTTGTATATGACAATCTTTATTTATGAAATACGCATTTATTTATGGCATTCTTTATTTTCATTATGTTATATAATGTTTACAATTGTGTTGGATAAAGACCTAGAATGCACCATAGTGTATGTTAGATGTGATAGTGGATATGATGGCTATCATGAAACACATCTAATAGTCACTGTGCATTGAATTCATTCCTAGTCGATTGGGCCGTCAAAATGAGGATAAGGCCGCCCGAGTCTGAGACTAGCATCTGCGATGTGAAGTACCATGTTTCATTGGTAGGGAACATTGTGATGTTCTGAGCATGCAGATGGATAGTGACCTGGTGATCTATCGAACTACCTCGTTCGGACTCTCCAAGTGGTTACCATTTGTCGAGTGGATAAGTTCGAGGTCTTGGTTGTACTGATTAGTCCTCACTACTCGAAACGTCATTGAGACTCTACATGATAGGCGCCTCACTTTGACTCGTTTACCGACTCACTTGGGGTCACAAGGTGGCGGGATTGGGTGAGGTCCCGATGCATATAGAGTCGATGCTTCGTTGTCAGGAACGGACTCTCCAAGTGGTTACCATTTGTCGAGTGGATAAGTTCGAGGTCTTGGTTGTACTGATTAGTCCTCACTACTCGAAACGTCATTGAGACTCTACATGATAGGCGCCTCACTTTGACTCGTTTACCGACTCACTTGGGGTCACAAGGTGGCGGGATTGGGTGAGGTCCCGATGCATATAGAGTCGATGCTTCGTTGTCAAGGATTCACCGCTCGCTCTCATGCGTGGATATCCTATGCTATCTGAGGTGATAATAGTGTATAAATCTCTGGTCAGAGTACTGGATGTGTTTTAGGTAAATGGGTTTACCTATTTACACTCGCGATGTCACTATTCGATCTCCAAGATGTATGCATAGTTATCGGATCTTTAGCGACTCTCGATTTACCAATGGTCGTTGATCTGATCGGGATATATGTGTTGAAAGGACCGTACTGTACGCTAAACACGATCAACTGGTTCTTGCAGGCACTGTCAGTGATACCTAGGGGATCATGGGGCGATGTTGCTAGGCGCTGTACCATGATCCGTTGGGTAAGTCCGAAATTGTGATTTCGGAGCCACAATGGTTGTGGGCCCACGGCTAGCTGTATCTCTGAACCATTGAGGGTCACACAAGTACTGGATTCATGATTCCCGCACAGAAACTGAGCTCAATGTGTTGAGCATAGGAAGAGGATTTTGGGGAGTGCGCGTCAACAGGGGTAAAATTGCGATTTCCCACTGTTGAGGGGCAAAACTGTCATTTTGGACTAGGTAATCTGAAAAATTGTTTTCCGCATCATGTTGGTCCGCTATAAATTAGGATCAAAAAGAAGATCAGCAGACGCGCTTTTTGTTAAAATCCATTCAAAGCAATTTTGCGCTGCTGATAAAAATGAGCTGCAATAGCTCGTTTGTTCTTGAACATTTACAAATCATTAGAAGAGCACCGGAAGCAGATCTGGTATGATTTAAAAATCATGCGGAAAATACCAGAACTGAATCCTAATATTTTAAAACAACTCAAACAGATTTATGTATAACATAAATCTGTTCAAGACTCGCGTGCTTGTGTGTGCTGCTGAAATGCTAAATCAAGGCAAGTGCTAAGTGCTGAAATGTTGTGCGTGCTAAATAAGAGCAAATGCTGAATGCTGTTATGCGATGAATGCTAACTGTAAATGCGAATGCCAAAAGCTTAAAGGAATGGACCAGCATATTTGTTTATGGAAGTTCGGATATCAACATCCTACATCTCCCCTTCTTCCACCTCGGAAGGATCCACTACTTCGTAACTGCACAACAGCCGCAACTGTGTGACTAACTACATAACACTTGAGTTTTGCGTCATCGTGCTTGGACGGATCTGTTAACATATTTCGAGATTCATTCACAAACAGTTGTGAATGAATCCGGGTGTGTGAGATTGATACAATAAACGCTCAACTCTCTGTTTTTCTCACACACGAGGGAAATGCTCTAATACAAGCTAATCTAGACTTAGCAATCAACACTCGTGAAAAGCTCCTCTCTAATGGCGGTTGATTGCTTCGTCTATCTCTCTATTTTTCCCTCTGTTGGTGCACTGTATATTCAATATATTTTTCCCACAGTATGTAGTAGCACCAACTGAACGAACACTAAGTGTCTCGCTCACTCTGCAGAACGCTTCTTCAAAGGGCAACGCTTCAAATATATAGCCTCTGCTGAAATATCTTCCCGTTGGAAAGCTTCCAAAATTCTTCAGCGCTCCAGAAGGCTATCTTGTCTTCTTTCCATTTTGGTGCAACGCTCCTCTGAAAAGTAAAAGTACTTGCGTCCTTTTCTTTTGCAGGCTTCTGTCGCTTTCTCCATTTTGAATTTCGCTCAGCAGTTGACATCCATTCGTCAACTGCTTCGCTGCTGATATAACACAACGACTGCTGCACTTTGCTCCTTCTTCAATTGATTCTTTGCGCCTGGATTTCTTGCGACTGGATGAGTAGCAACAGCTGATATATATAAGCTCTCGACTGGAAGTACTGTTGCTACCTGCTGAATCTTCGTGCCTGCTGAATCTTTTCGCAAAGATCATCCTGCTGAATTCATCGTTGTAAGATCCATCCTGCTGAATTATGTGTGCGAAGTCAAAACGCTGTCGTACCAACTTATGTAAACGACATCGTTTTGCCATCGCTAACTCCAGATAGCATCCTGCTGATTGACATTAGCATCCTGCTGAATTTCCATACGACGTCGCTTCTCCTCTCGCGCTTTTCTCTTCATCTGCTGATCTTCATCATCTGCTGAATTAACAATACGACGTCGCTTCTCTTTTGCGCTTAGCATCATCTGCTGAAATCCATCTGCTGATTGTGATGACATCAAGGCTGATGTCATCACAGCTCAATCCAAATATAGCGCCTCTTCTCATCTGCTGAATCTTCAACTGTAGCTTCCTGCTGAACTTCATCGTTCCAGCTCCATCTACGCTTCTTCTTCTTCTTCTTGAATAGCGACTGTTGATAGATTCATCAACAGTACTTATAAACGAAATCTTCTTCTTGAATAGTGACTGTTTATAGATTCATCAACAGTACTTATAACTTGAATCTTCTTCTTCTTCTTCTTGCGACTGCTAACAGATTCGTCAGCAGTACTTATAAACACGACTGCTGATAGATTCATCAGCAGTACTTATAATTGCTTCCTTTCTTGCGCTTCCAGCTGATCTTCATCATCTGGAACTTAATCTTCAGCGCGCTTCTCTTTTCATGTACCAGCTGGTTCACTTGCTCTTTAGCGCTTGCAGCTGAT
>KV015588.1:177683-229868 GCA_001598015.1 Dorcoceras hygrometricum
TTTCTTCTTCTTGAATAGTGACTGTTGATAGATTCATCAACAGTACTTATAAACGAAATCTTCTTCTTCTTCTTCTTCTTCTTCTTCTTCTTCTTCTTCTTCTTCTTCTTCTTCTTCTTCTTCTTCTTCTTCTTCTTCTTCTTCTTCTTCTTCTTCTTCTTCTTCTTCTTCTTCTTCTTCTTCTTCTTCTTCTTCTTCTTCTTCTTCTTCTTCTTCTTCTTCTTCTTCTTCTTCTTCTTCTTCTTGCGACTGCTAACAGATTCGTCAGCAGTACTTATAAACACGACTGCTGATAGATTCATCAGCAGTACTTATAATTGCTTCCTTTCTTGCGCTTCCAGCTGATCTTCATCATCTGGAACTTAATCTTCAGCGCGCTTCTCTTTTCCTGTTCCAGCTGGTTCATCTTTGCTCTTTAGCACTAGCAGCTGATCTTCATCATCTGCTAGATCTCTTCGTTCCAGCTGGTTTAACTTTGGCCTACGCCTGATTACGAACAACTGAATCAACTCTGGACGTCTCCATCGCTGTTGATAGATTCATCAACAGTACTTATAACTTGAATCTTCTTCTTATTCTTCAGCAAGCTTCTCAATACTTGATTCAGCTGGTTCGCTTCGCACTTTAGCACTAGCAGCTGATCTTCATCATCTGCTAGATCTCTTCGTTCCAGCTGGTTTAACTTTGGCCTACGCCTGATTACGAACAACTGAATCAACTCTGGACGTCTCCATCGCTAATCCAACTGCTGATTCCTTGAACGCATCAAACCAACTGCTGAACATTTATTGTGAACCAATTGCTGGACATAATCTTCGACCTGAAATCTGCGCACTTAAGTAGAATTGTTAGAATAACAACAATAGGTTTTGTGTAATTCAAAACTTAATTAGGATCTGTAGAAACAGATCCAACACATCATAATGTTCAGTTTTGGAAACTGAGTCTATCGGTCCGATCTGATCGTCGATCGGAGTTATGATGAAACCGTGGTGATTTAAATGAACCGGATGTTCATATATTGGACTGTGCCCGCCCCAGGTCCAATGGGCCGGTTCAAGCCCATCATTGGTCTACTTATGCTAGACCTAAGGCTACACAACACTAGATCACACAACCCTATCCTCCAAGCTCCAAAACCGCTTCCCCCTCCTCTCAAACCTCACGCACGGTCGCGCCACCGCCGCGCCTCCACCGGCCTCCGTCGTCCACCGCCTGCTACGTGATCGGACTTGTTTCGATCACCGCGACGAGGAGTTTTCGTCCGTGCCAAAATCCGTCAGATCTTCTAGTGCAGATTGACGGAGAAATATTGAATCCGGTCGTGGACCTGATTAGGAGGATCTACCGCCGCATACAATTCAAGAGCCAGATTTCCCTGTGAATTCTGGTTGGAGCCAGGCGCCTAGACGCCAGCAAGGTAGCAATTCGATAAACGTCCTATGTATGATTATTGAATTGTATTTGAATGTATTGAACGTTTCTCGGGGCAATTTTTGATTTCCGCTGCGCCCCCGGGAAACGGGATCCGGATCCGCCATTGTGTGCCAACAGTGGTATCAGAGCTCAGGCTCGGATCCTTAAATACATAATTGTTGCCTAAATTGCATGTAGATCTCGATTTTGAAATCAAACAAAAAAAAAACTTTTGGACGGCGTGCGGCGGCGCCACCGCGTGCTGGCCACGCATGGCGGCCGACGTAGGCCGCTGCTCCGCTGATTTAAAATTGCATGAGACAAAATTTTTCAAAAATAAAATCTCTCGTTTTAAATACGATTTAAAACTGATATCAATATTAAAAGTTTATTCGATAAACTAAGGGGATTTAAATCTGTTTAAATTATCCCTACCTTCCATAAACAATGGGTGTACGCCGATGCTATCCGCATACATGGCCCGATTCATATTATTGAGGGGGTTATGTATGCCGGAAAGCTGTACACATCATTGACACTCGTTGTGAGTCGGTTGGAACTCCCTTTAACGTTGGCTCATATTATTGGGGACGTTAAGGGGACCGTCCTTCATGACTTAACATTGATGGGTCATCTTGACACGTGATAATAAACGGCGTCATATTATTGGGCCCTTACTGGACGTGAGGTAAAATACATGGAGGTTGCACCGGTTGCAATTGGACTCTACCTTTTGGGGGTCATGGTTGGCTGATATTATTCGGGACAATGATCACTCAATTGGACTCTGTGTACCCACTAAGGAAACTTGCTTTCCCGATTTCATTAGAGGGTGGTGAAATAGTTAAAATAGTGGGAGGGTAATTAATAAAACTAAATGACCTTGTTTTATGTCTTAGCGATTTTCATATATAGTTAGTAATGCATGTCTGTTTTTCTTTTCAGTATAACTGCATTTATAATGTCTTCGATCAAAAACCCACTCGCTGCTATACTGGATAGCAACAAGTTCACCGGTCTGAACTACCAAGACTGGCTTCGAAACCTCAACATTGTGTTGGTTTCGGAGAAACTTCTCTATACGATAGAGAAGAGCCCTCCGAAGGAAGCCCCTGCCGATATCAGCCCTGAGGAGCTGGTTACGCTTAAACAATGGTGGGATGACGAGCTTAAGACTCGATGCTATGTGATGGAATCGATGTCCAACGAAATGCAACGGCGCTTTGAGAAGACGAAGTATGCTGCTGACATATTATTTCATCTCAAGGAATTGTATGGGGAGAACTCTCGACATGAGAGGTTCACCGCTGTCAAGGAGCTTATGACGAGCCGCATGCGCGATGGGACTTCGGTCCGTGCGATGGGACTTCGGTCCGCGAGATGGTTAAGCCCTAACCATCTTAATTAAATTAAGTTGGTAGATGGGCTTGAACCGGCCCATTGGACTTAGGTCATACCTAGGTCCATATGAACATTCGGTTCATTTAAATCACCACGATTTCATCATAACTACGATCGTCGATCAGATCGGACCGATCGACTCAGTTTACAAAACTGAATATTATGATGCGAAAAACGATTTTTCAGATACCTAGTCCAAAATGACCGTTTTGCCCCTCAACAGCGGGAAATCACGATTTGACCCCTGTTGACTTTTAGGAAGTCGCACTTCCCAAAATCCTCTTCCTATGCTCAACACATTGAGCTCAGTTTCCGTGCGGGAATCTTGAATCCATTACTTGTGTGACCCTAAATGGTTCAGGGATACAGCTAGCCGTGGGCCCACAACCATTGTGGCTCCGAAATCACAATTTCGGACTTGCCCAACGGATCATGGTAAAGCGTCTAGCAACATCGCCCCATGATCTCCTAGGTATCACTGATAGTGCCTGTAAGAACCAGTTGGTCGTGTTTAGCGTACAGTACGGTCCTTTCAATCCATATATCCCGATCAGATCAACGACCATTGGTAAATCGAGAGTCGTTAGAGATCCGATAGCTATGCATACATCTTGGAGATCGAATAGTGACATCGCGAGTGTAACTAGGTAAACCCATTTACCTAAAACACTTCTAGTACTCTGGCCAGAGATTTATACACTATTATCCCCTCAGATAGCATATGATATCCACGCATGTAAGCGAGCGGTGAATCCTCGACAACGATGCATCGACTACTACATGCATCGGGATCTCACCCAATCCCGCCGCCTAATGACCCCAAGTGAGTCGGCAAACGGGTCAAAGTGAGACGCCTATCATGTAGAGTCTCAATGACGTTTCGAGTCATGAGGACTAATCAATACAACCAAAACCTCGGACTTATCCACTCGACAAATGGTAACCACTTGAAAAGTTCGAAGGAGGGTAGTTCGATAGATCACCAGGTCACTATCTATCTGCATGCTCAGAACATCACAATGTTCCCTACCAATGAAACATGGTACTTCTCATCGCAGACACTAGTCTCAAGCTCGGGTGGCCTTATCCTCATTTTGACGGCCCAATCGACTAGGAACTAATTCAGAAGACACACTGACTATTAGATGTGTTTCATGATAGCCGTCATACCCACTATCACATCTAACATACACTATGGTGCATTCTAGGTCTTTATCCAACACAATTGTTAACATTATGTAAACCTAATGAAGATAAAGAACGCCATGAATAAATGCGAATATCATATATAAAGACTGTCATATACAAGAGTCTATAAACCCACACGCCACAAGTTGGCTAGTTGGGCATCTACTCTAACAATCTCCCACTTGCCCTAAAGCCAACTACTCATCAGACGCAGTCCCATTGTTTCGCGATGTTTTTCAAACAATGGTCCTGGCAAGGGCTTCGTAAGTGGATCAGCAATGTTATCCGCAGAGGCGACTCTCTCAACTGCTATGTCACCTCTAGCCACAATATCCCGAATTATGTGGTATTTCCTCAGTATATGTTTGGATCTTTGGTGAGACCTAGGCTCCTTTTCTTGCACAACGGCACCCGTGTTGTTGCAGTACACCGGGACTGGACCAACTCCATCAGGAATGACGCCCAACTCTTGGACGAAATTCCTTATCCAAACCGCCTCCTTAGCAGCAGCTGATGCTGCGATGTACTCAGCCTCAGTGGTTGAATCCGCGATGGTGTCTTGCTTGGAACTCTTCCAAGAGACAGCACCACCATTGAGCATGAATACAAATCCAGAGGTAGACTTCGAATCATCCACGTCACACTGGAAGCTAGAATCAGTATAGCCTTCCAGTTTCATTTCACCACCCCCATAGACCATGAACATATTCTTAGTCCTTCGTAAGTACTTAAGAATATCCTTCACAGTCTTCCAATGCAATTGGCCGGGGTTGTCCTGGTAGCGGCTCGTGACACTCAGAGCATATGTGACATCCGGTCTAGTGGAGATCATGCCTATAATACTACCTATTTCCGAGGCATATGGCACACGTATCATACTCTCTATCTCCTCATCAGTCTTCGGACACATAGACTTAGATAGAGTGATCCCATGGCACATAGGTAGGTGTCCTCTCTTGGACTCTTCCATAGAGAACCGCTTAAGTATGGTATCGATGTAGGTAGCTTGGGTGAGTCCAAGCATCCGTTTCAATCTATCCCGATAGATCTGTATTCCAAGAATATAGGATGCTTCACCCATGTCCTTCATCGAAAATCTACTAGACAACCAGACTTTAGTTGACTGCAGCATTCCTACATCATTCCCAATGAGTAGAATGTCATCAACATAAAGTACCCGTTTTCAATCTATCCCGATAGATCTGTATTCCAAGAATATAGGATGCTTCACCCATGTCCTTCATCGAAAATCTACTAGACAACCAGACTTTAGTTGACTGCAGCATTCCTACATCATTCCCAATGAGTAGAATGTCATCAACATAAAGTACGAGGAATGTCACAGCGCTTTTAACTATCTTCTTATAAACACATGGCTCCTCGGGATTCTTGATGAAACCAAATTCCTTAATTGTTTCTTCGAATCTTAGGTTCCAGCTCCTCGATGCTTGTTTGAGACCGTAGATCGATCTCTGAAGTTTGCATACCTTATGCTCACTTCCTAAAGATGTGAAACCCTCAGGCTGCGTCATGTAGATCTCTTCCTTAATGTTTCCATTAAGGAACACAGTTTTCAAATCCATTTGCCATATCTCATAGTCGTACAATGCGGCTATGGCTAGTAAGATTCTAATTGACTTGAACATTGCGACTGGCGAGAAGGTTTCATCATAGTCAACACCTTGCCTTTGAGTGTAACCTTTCGTGACCAGTCGTGCCTTGTAGGTCATTACCTTACCATCAGGCCCAAGTTTCCTCTTGTATACCCATTTACACCCAATAGGAACAATTCCTTCGGGAGGGTTAACAAGAGTCCAAACTTGGTTCGCATGCATTGAGTCAAACTCAGACTGCATTGCTTCAAGTCACAAATTAGAATCAGCATCGGAAATTGCCTGCTTGAAAGTTCTTGGATCAGATCCAACAACTTGATCACCTTGATCATCTTCAAGGAGAAAATCATATCTCTCAGGAGCCCTAGGGACCCTTTCGGATCTCCTAGGTGCGACCATTTCTGGTACTGGCTCTGGAGGCGCAGGAGATTCACTTGGTACCACAGTTGGTTCTCGAACCTCTTCGAGTTCTACTATCTTGCCTTTTCTATCAAGTAGAAATTCCCTTTCCATAAAGGTGGCATTCCTAGAAACAAACACTTTTGTTTCGCTGGGATAGTAGAAGTAGTATCCAATGGAATTCTTTGGATACCCAACGAAGTAACATAAGATGGATCTCGTATCCAACTTATCTCCCACTGTCTGCTTCACGTAAGAAGGGACAGATCAAACATGTCACTCCTAACTAACTTGTTCATTATTCTTAGAGAAATATGACCTAGCCTAGCGTGCCAAAGTTGTGCTGGGTTTAAGCTATCTTGTTTCCTTTTAATCGTTGTTGTATGTGTTTCGACATCGCGAGTTGGAACGTCTTTTAATTTTAAGGTGTATAAATCGTTTTCGCGTTCCCCAATTCCAATCAAACATTAATTCTTGTAAATATTGCAAATCGAATTAGCAAACATACAAGAATATTCATCACTATCAAGCATAGAAACAGAAATAATGTTCTTTATTAATTCGGGAACAAACAAAACGTTTCTCAATAACAACTTAAAATCAGAAGACAGAAATAAATAAACATCTCCTATAGCTACTGCAGCAACTCTTGCTCCATTGCCAAGCCTCAAGTGGGTCTCACCCTCTCTAAGACGTCGGCTTCTTGTCATCACCTGCAAATCATTGCAGATATGAGATTCACATCCGGTATCAAGTACCCAAGAAGTCGAATTAAGAGACATATTTATTTCGATATAGAATATACCTTTTTCAGTTCGCAACTGCTCGGGGTACTCCTTGCTGTTCCTCCTCCAATGCCCAGGCTTGTGGCAGTGGTGGCAAACATCCTCAGACTTGTTCGGCTTGTAAGCCTTTGCCTTTGGCTTCTTAGTGGGCTTTTCCTCCTTCGCAGGGGCAGAACGCTTCTTACCCTTGCGTCTGGGCCCCTTCTTCGCAGAGGAAGAAGAGCCCATGAGGAGGACGGGCTTGTCCTTCTTTATGGTTCCTTCGAACACTAAAAGCATGTTAACCACCTCTTCAAGGGTGGTTGCCAGCTTGTTCATGTTGAAGTTGACCACAAAGGGGTCGAATGCAGCAGGCAGTGAGAGGAGAAGCACGTCCACAGACAGATCGTGTGGAAGTGTGATATCAAGGCCCGAAAGCTTTTCAACGAGCCCAATCATACGAACCCCATGCTCGCGGACCGAAGTCCCATCGTGCATGCGGCTCGTCATAAGCTCCTTGACAGCCGTGAACCTCTCATGTCGAGAGTTCTCCGCATACAGTTCTTTGAGATGAAAAAGTATGTCAGCAGCACTTTGTCTTCTCAAAGCTCCGTTGCATTTCGTTAGACATCGATGCCATCACATAGCATCGAGTCTTAAGCTCGTCGTCCCACCATTGCTGAAGCGTCACCAGCTCCTCAGGGCTAATATCAGCAGGGGATTCCTTCGGAGGGCTCTTCTCTATTGTATAAAGAAGTTTCTCCGAAGCCAACACAATGTTGAGGTTTCGAAGCCAGTCTTGGTAGTTCAGACCGGTGAACTTGTTGCTATCCAGTATAGCAGCGAGTGGGTTTTTGATCGAAGACATTATAAATGCAGTAATACTGAAAAGAAAACAGACAATCATCACTAACTATATATAAAATAATCGCTAAGACATAAAACAAGGTCGTTAAGTTTTATGAATTACCCTCCCACTAGTTTAACGATTTCACCACCCTCTAATGAAATCGAGAAAGCAAGTTTCTTTAGTGGGTACACGGAGTCCAATCAAGCGATCATGGTCCCGAATAATATCAGTAAACCATGACCCCCCAAAAGGTAGTTTTCGATTGCAACCGGTGCAACCTCCATGTATTCACCTCACGTCTAGTAAGGGCCCAATAATATGACGCCGTTTACTATCACGTGTCAAGATGACCCATCAATGTTGAGTCGTGAAGGACGGTCCCCTTAACGTCCCCAATAATATGAGCCGTTAAAGGGAGTTCCAACTGACTCACAACAATTGTCAATGGCGTGGACAGCTTTCCGGCATACATAGCCCCCTCAATAATATGAGCCGGGCCATGTATACGGGTAGCATCGGCGTACACCCATTGTTGATGGAAGGTAGGGATAATTTAAACAAATTTAAATTCCCTTTAGCTTATCGAATAAACTTTTAATCTTGATATTAGTTTTAAATCGCATTTAAAACGAGGGATTTTATTTTTGAAAATTTGGTCTCATGCAATATATTTTAAATCATATTTAAAACATGCGGATTCAACTAACTATATATCACATATATAAACATTGGGATGATTGATCGCGAGAGCTATGCGGTCCATGGTCGCCAATCACGGACCTGGGTCCAATCCTAGGTGAAATGCAATATGCAATGCAATCATATTACATTTGCTTCCGGTTTTACAGATCTTCGGTCTTCAATATCTTTGATCGTCATCGGGCCCACCATCTTCAAAAGTCCTCCCACTAAGTCTAGTAATTTACAATAAATTTCCATGACACATAAGGGATACATTTTAAGGGGTGGGAACGGGACACAAACAGACCCACTTTAAATATGATAATCAATGATATTAAATACAACCGAAATCGCAAAACCTAAAGCACACACCTAAAATATTGGGGCATGGCTCTCGATCATCCCAATCATGCAATCAATCTAATTAATTTGCATAAATTAAATAATCAAATTATTTACCGCAAAATCATATTTTAGTCATAAAATCACATTTTATAATAAAATCGTATTTTGTCGATAAAATCAAATTTTAATCAACAAAATCATATTTAATTATAAAATCATATTTTATAACTAAAATCATATTTTGCAATTTTAATTGCATCATATTGGGCTTAAAACAATTTTAGGCCCAAAATCTCAAAAATTTCAAAATCGACCAAAATCGGCCAAATATCGAATATTGGCCCAAACACCCCTCGGGCCGTCCGTAATCCAACGGCCATATTTGGGGAAGCATATATATATATACAAGAAGCACTGATTGAAGAAGTGTGATTTTGACATATTAAGTGTTGCACAGTGCACAAATTGAGAGGGAAGAAAAACAGAGAGACGAAGCTGTCAACTATGTTGGAAAACTGTGGCGGATCCGGATCCCGTCTCCCGACGGCGCAGCGGAAGATTAAAATAAACGCCGGGAAACATTCAATACAATGAAAACAGCACTATAAACCATTCATAGGGCGTTTCTCGGGGTGTTACCTTGCTGGAGACAGGCGCCTGGCTCCAACCAGAATCACAGAGAGACTGGCTCTTCACGGTAGGCGGCGGTAGATTACGTCTAATCAAGTCCACGACCGGAAGCAAGGTTCCTTCGTCAGCCTGCTCTAGAAGGCCTGACGAGATCAGCACGGACGGAAACTCCTCAAAAAGTTGGCCGGAACAAATTCCGACGAGGGGCGGCGGGGGCGGTGATGGTGGTGGCCAACGGCGGCGGCTTTGGGAGAGGAGGGGCGGCCGAAATCTTAGGGTTGGAGGCTAGGGTTTTGTTATGATCTTTGTATTTGATTAAGCCCTAACCATCTTAATTAAATTAAGTTGGTAGATGGGCTTGAACCGGCCCATTGGACTTGGGTCATACCCAGGTCCATATGAACATTTGGTTCATTTAAATCACCACGGTTTCATCAAAACTCCGATCGTCGATCAGATCAGACCGATCGACTCAGTTTCCAAAACTGAATATTATGATGCGAAAAACGATTTTTAGATACCTAGTCCAAAATGACCGTTTTGCCCCTCAACAGCGGGAAATCACGATTTGACCCCTGTTGACTTTTAGGAAGTCGCACTTCCCAAAATCCTCTTCCTATGCTCAACACATTGAGCTCAGTTTCCGTGCGGGAATCTTGAATCCATTACTTGTGTGACCCTCAATGGTTCAGGGATACAGCTAGCCGTGGGCCCACAACCATTGTGGCTCCGAAATCACAATTTCGGACTTGCCCAACGGATCATGGTAAAGCGTCTAGCAACATCGCACATACAACAACAATTAAAAGGAAACATGATAGCTTGAACCCAGCACAACTTTGGCACTCTAGGCTAGGTCATATTTCTCTAAGAAGGATGAACAAGTTAGTTAGGAGTGACATGTTTGATTTGTCAGACATTAACTCCCTACCGACTTGTGAGTCTTGTCTCAAGGGAAAGATGACTAAACAACCCTTCAAGGGCAAGCCTGAACGTACCCAAGGCCTATTGTATTTGATGCATACTGATGTGTGTGGCCCACTTAGCATTGGTACTAAGTACGGTCACACATACTTCATCACCTTTACCGATGATTACTCTAGGTATGGGTACTTGTACTTAATGAAGCACAAGTCTGAATCTTTTGAAAGGTTCAAAGAATTCAAGGCTGAAGTAGAAAATCAATTAGGCAAAAGTGTTAAAGCACTTCTATCCGATCGAGGTGGTGAATACTTGAGTGATGAATTTCAAGACTATCTTAAAGAGAATGAGATTCTCTCGTAGTGGACCCCTCCGGCCACACCACAGCTCAATGGTGTAGCGGAGCGTCGTATTCGAACCTTGATGGACATGGTTTGATCTATGATGAGCTTCACTGAGCTTCCTACCTCGTTTTGGGGCTATGCGCTCGAAACGGCGGTAATGTTGTTGAACAATGTCCACACCAAAGCAGTGGATAAGACTCCATATGAGATATGGATGGGCAAACCACCCAAGTACTCATACATGAGAATTTGGGGATGTCCTGCTTACGTGAAGCAGACAGTTGGAGATAAGCTGGATACTAGATCCATATTATGCTACTTCATTGGGTATCCAAATAATTCCATTGGATACTACTTCTACTATCCAAGTGAAACAAAAGTGTTTGTTTCTAGAAATGCCACCTTTATGGAAAGGGAGTTTCTACTTGATAGAAAGGGAAAATAGTAGAACTCGAAGAGGTTCGAGAACCAACTGAGGTACCAAGTGAATCTCCTGCGCCTCCAGAGCCAGTACCAGAAATGGTCGCACCTAGGAGATCCGAAAGGGTTCCTAGGGCTCCTGAAAGATATGGTTTCCTCCTTGAAGATGATCAAGGTGATCAAGTTGTTGGATGTGATCCAAGGACTTTCAAGGAGGCAATTTACGATGTTGATTCTAATTTCTGGCTTGAAGCAATGCAGTCTGAGTTTGACTCAATGCATGCGAACCAAGTTTGGACTCTTGTTAATCCTCCCGAAGGAATTGTTCCTATTGGGTGCAAATGGATATACAAGAGAAAACTTGGACCTGATGGTAAGGTATTGACCTACAAGGCGCGACTGGTCGCGAAAGGTTACACTCAAAGGCAAGGTGTTGACTATGATGAGACCTTTTCACCAGTCGCAATGTTCAAGTCGATTAGAATCTTACTGGCCATAGCCGCATGGTACGACTATGAGATATGGCAAATGGATGTGAAAAATGGAAACATTAAGGAAGAGATCTATATGACGCAGCCTGAGGGTTTCACATCTGTAGGAAGTGAGCATAAGGTATGCAAACTTCAGAGATCGATCTACGGTCTCAAACAAGCAACGAGGAGTTGGAACCTGAGATTCGATGAAACAATTAAGGAATTTGGTTTCATCAAGAATCCAGAGGAGCCATGTGTATATAAGAAGGTAGTTAAAAGCGATGTGACATTCCTTGTACTTTACATTGATGACATTCTACTCATTGGGAATGATGTAGGAATGCTGCAGTCAACTAAAGCATGGTTGTCTAGTAGATTCTCGATGAAGGACATGGGTGAAGCATCCTATATTCTTGGAATACAGATCTATCGGGATAGATCGAAACGGATGCTCAGACTCACCCAAGCCACCTACATCGATACCATACTTAAGAGGTTCTCTATGGAAGAGTCCAAGAGAGGACACCTACCTATGAGCCACGGGTTCACTCTATATAAGTCTATGTGTCCGAAGACTGATGAGGAGATAGAATGTATGACACGTGTGCCATATGCCTCGGCAATAGGTAGTATTATGTATGGCATGATCTCAACTAGACCGGATGTCGCGTATGCTCTGAGTGTCACGAGCCGCTACCAAGCCAACCCCTACCAATTGCATTGGAAGGCTGTGAAAGATATTCTTAACTACTTGCGAAGAACTAAGAATATGTTCATGGTCGACGGGGGTGGTGAACTGAAACTGGAAGGCTACACTGATTCTAGCTTCCAGTGTGACGTGGATGATTCGAAGTCTACCTTTGGATTTGTATTCATGCTCAATGGTGGTGCCTCTTGGAAGAGTTCCAAGCAAGACACAATCGTGGATTCAACCACTGAGGCTGAGTACATCGCAGCATCAGCTGCTGCTAAGGAGGCGGTTTGTATAAGTAATTTCGTCCAAGAGTTGGGCGTCATTCCTGATGGAGTTGGTCCATTCCCGGTGTACTGCGACAACACGGGTGTCGTTGCACAAGCAAAGGAGCCTAGGTCTCACCAAAGATCCAAACATATACTGATGAAATACCACATAATCCGGGATATTGTGGCTAGAGGTGACATAGCAGTTGAGAGAGTCGCCTCTGCGGACAACATTGCTGATCCACTTACGAAGCCCTTGCCAGGACCGTTGTTTGAAAAACATCACGAAACAATGGGATTGCGTCTGATGAGTAGTTGGCTATAGGGAAAGTGGGAGATTGTTAGAGTAGATGCCCAACTAGCCAACTTGTGGCGTGTGGGTTTTATTGACTCTTGTATATGACAATCTTTATATATGTTATTCGCATTTCATTATGGCATTCTTTATTTTCATTATGTTATATGATGTTAAAAATTGTATTGGATAAAGACCTAGAATGCACCATAGTGTATGTTAGATGTGATAGTTGATATGATGGCTATCATGAAACACATCTAATAGTCACTGTGTATTCTGAATTCGTTCCTAGTAGATTGGACCGTCAAAATGAGGATAAGGCCACCCGAGCTTGAGACTAGCATCTGCGATGTGAAGTACCATGTTCCATTGGTAGGGAACATTGTGATGTTCTGAGCATGCAGATGGATAGTGACCTGGTGATCTATCGAACTACCCTCGTTCGGACTTTCCAAGTGGTTACCATTTGTCGAGTGGATAAGTCCGATGTCTTGGTTGTACTGATTAGTCCTCACTACTCGAAACGTCATTGAGACTCTACATGATAGGCTCCTCATTTTGACTCGTTTGCCGATTCATTTGGGGTCATTAGGCGTCGGGATTGGGTGAGGTCCCGATGCATGTAGGAGTCGATGCTTCGTTGTCGAGGATTCACCGCTCGATTTCATGCGTGGATATCCTATGCTATCTGAGGGGATAATAGTGTATAAATCTCTGGACAGAGTATTGGATGTGTTTTAGGTAAATGAGTTTGCCTAGTAACACTCGCGATGTCACTATTCGATCTCCAAGATGTATGCACAGCTATCAGATCTCTAGCGACTCTCGATTTATCAATGGTCGTTGATCTGATCGGGATATATATTGGGGAACAACGGTGCAGGATCCGGATCCCGCCTCCCGGCGAGGCAGCGGAATAACAAAATTTGGCCGGGAGACGTTCAATACAATTCAAAATCATGCACAATACGAACCATTCATAGGGTGTTTTCGTTGATTACCTTGCTGGCAACTCGTGCCTGGCTCAAACCGGAATTACAAGAACGCCGGATCTTCACGGTAGGAGGCGGTAGATTCGTCAATCAGGTCCACGACCGATCTCCCTCCGATCAGCCTGCACTAGAAGACTGATAGATTTTATCACCAACGGATTCTCCTCGAAAAGTTGGCCGGTGCAAGTCCGGCGAGATGGCGGCGGCGGCGTGCACCGGCGGCGGCGGCGTGAGGTTGGAGGAGAGGTGGGGTGGCGCTTTTAGAGCTAGGGTTAGGGTTGTGTAATTAAGTGTTATGATCATCTTATTATGAAGCCCTTAAGTCTAATTTAAATAGACTTGCAATAGACTTGGACCGGCCCAACGGGCCCGGGTCCAACGGATGAACATTCGGTTCATCCCTATCATCGTGACTTCATCGTAACTCCGATCGCCGATCAAATTTGACAAATCGACTCAGTTTCCAAAACTGAATACTATGATCTGAAAAACCATTTTTCAGAACCCCAGTGCAAAATGACCGTTTTGCCCCTCAACAGCGAGAAATCACGATTTGACCCTTGTTGACCTTTAGGAAGTCGCACTCCCTAAAATCATCTTCCCATGCTCAACACATTGAGCTCAGTATCCGTGCGGGAATCTCGAATCCAGTACTTGTGTGACCCTCAATGGTTCAGGGATACAGCTAGCCATGGGCCCACAACCATTGTGGCTTCGGAATCACAATTCCGGACTTGCCCATCGGATCATGGTAAGAGCGTCTAGCAACATCGCCCCATGATCCCCTAGGTATCACTGATAGTGCCTGCAAGAACCAGTTGGTCGTGGTTAGCATACAGTACGGTCCTTTCAATCCATATATCCCGATCAGATCAACGACCATTGGTAAATCGAGAGTCGCTATAGATCCGATAGCTATGCATACATCTTGGAGATCGAATAGTAACATCGCGAGTGTAACTAGGTAAACCCATTTACCTAAAACACTTCTAGTACTCTGGCCAGAGATTTATACACTATTATCCCCTCAGATAGCATAGGATATCCACGCATGTCTGCGAGCGGTGAATCCTCGACAACGATGCATCGACTGCTACATGCATCAGGATCTCACCCAATCCCGCCGCCTAATGACCCCAAGTGAGTCGGCAAACGAGTCAAAGTGAGATGCCTATCATGTAGAGTCTCAATGATGTTTCGAGTCGTGAGGACTAATCAGTACAACCAAGACCTCGGACTTATCCACTCGACAAATGATAACCACTTGGAAAGTCCGAACGAGGGTAATTCGATAGATCACTAGGTCACTATCTATCTGCATGCTCAAAACATCACAATGTTCCCTACCAATGAAACATGGTACTTCGTATCGCAGATACTAGTCTCGAGCTCGGGCGGCCTTATCCTCATTTTGACGGCCCAATCGACTAGGAACTAATTCAGAATACACAGTGACTATTAGATGTGTTTCATGATAGCCGTCATACCCACTATCACATCTAACATACACTATAGCGTATTCTAGGTCTTTACTCAACGCAATTGTTAATCATCATAACACAATGAAAGTAAAGAATGCCATATAAATAAATGCGAATATCATATATAAAGATCGTTTCATACAAGAGTCTATGAACCCACACGCCACAAGTTGGCTAGTTGAGCATCTACTCTAACAATATATGTGTTGAAAGGACAGTACTGTACGCTAACCACGACCAACTGGTTCTTGCAGGCACTATCAGTGATACCTAGGGGATCATGGGGCGATGTTGCTAGGAGCTTTACCATGATCCGATGGGCAAATCCGAAATTGTGATTTCGGAGCCACAATGGTTGTGGGCCCACGGCTAGCTGTATCCCTGAACCATTGAGGGTCACACAAGTACTAGATTCATGATTCTCGCATAGAAACTGAGCTCAATGTGTTGAGCATAGGAGTTGAAAGGACAGTACTGTACGCTAACCACGACCAACTGGTTCTTGCAGGCACTATCAGTGATACCTAGGGGATCATGGGGCGATGTTGCTAGGAGCTTTACCATGATCCGATGGGCAAATCCGAAATTGTGATTTCGGAGCCACAATGGTTGTGGGCCCACGGCTAGCTGTATCCCTGAACCATTGAGGGTCACACAAGTACTAGATTCATGATTCTCGCATAGAAACTGAGCTCAATGTGTTGAGCATAGGAAGAGGATTTTAGGGAGTGCGACTTCCTAAAAGTCAACAGGGGTCAAATTGCGATTTCCCACTGTTGAGGGGCAAAACTGTCATTTTGGACTAGTTAATCTGAAAAATTGTTTTTCACATCATAATGTTCAGTTTTGGAAACTGAGTCGATCGGTCCGATCTGATCGTCGATCGGAGTTATGATGAAACCATAGTGATTTAAATGAACCGAATGTTCATATATTGGACTGGGCCCGCCCCAGGTCCAATGGGCCAGTTCAAGCCCATGTACCATCTTTATTAAGTTAAGTTGGTTAGGGCTTAATCACTAGATAACTCACAATTAAACCCTAGCCTCCAACTCTAAGATTTAGGCCGCCCCCTCCTCTCCAAGCCTCACGCCGCCGCCGGCCGCCGCCAAGCTCCACCGTCGCCGCCCCTTCGCCGGACTTGTTCCGGCCACTGCGCTGAGGTGTTTCTGTCCGTGCTAAATTCTTTAGGCCTTCTAGTGCAGGCTGAAGAAGGTGTCTTGATTCCGGTCGTGGACGATTAGGAGGATCTACCGCCGCCTACAATTCAAGAGCCAGATTTCCCTGTGAATTCTGGTTGGAGCCAGGCGCCTAGATGACAGCAAGGTAACGATTCTATGAACGCCCTATGAATGTTTATAGGATTGTTTTAATGTATTGAACGCATCTCGGGGCAAAATTTTAATTTCCGCTGTGCCCCTGGGAAGCGGGATCCGGATCCGCCATTGTATGCCAACACCCAGTATGGTTGAGGCTGTTCTTAACTGGGAGCGACCCAAGAGTGTTGCTGAGATTCGTAGTTTCTTGGGTCTGGCTGGCTATTATCGACGGTTTATAGAAGGATTCTCTAGTATAGCGAAGCCAATGATGCAGTTGACTCAGAAAGACAAGCGTTTTATGTGGACTGAGCAATGCGAGAATAGTTTTTTGTTGCTCAAGGAGAAGCTAACTTCTACACCTGTGTTAGCTCTGCCGTGTGGTTCAGGTGGTTTTGTTGTTTGTGCAGATGCTTCCTTGAATGGATTGGGTTGTGTGTTGATGCAGAATGGTCGAGTCATTGCTTATTCCTCTCGGCAGTTGAAGTCGCATGAGACTCGTTACCCAGTTCATGATTTGGAGTTAGCAGCAGTGGTTTTTGCTTTGAAGATTTGGCGCCACTACCTGTATGGTGAGCAATTTGTGGTGTACTCCGACCACAAGAGTATTCAGTATCTGTTTTCTCAGTTAGATTTGAACATGAGACAACGTAGATGGATGGAGCTGCTAAAGGATTTTGATTGTGAGATCAAATACTAGCCTGGGAAGATGAATGTAGTTGCTGATGCATTGAGCAGAAAGGATCAAGTGGCGATGATGGCTTCGATGCAGATTTCGAAGGTCCATGAGCATCTTAGCACCATTTGAAGCTTTGTATGGCAGGAAGTGCAGATCGCCTATATGTTTGGAAGAAGTGGGGGAGAAGCAGCTGTCTTCCCCAGATTTTGTGCAGCAGATTAGAGATCAGGTGGATTTAATTCGTCAGAGAATGAAAGCTGCTCAAGATCGCCAAGACAGTTATGCGAATAAGAGGCGTAGGCCTTAAGAGTTTGAGGTTGGTGATCTAGTTTTCCTTAGGTTTCTCCTTTCCATAGCGTTATGAGATTTTGTCTCAAGGGTAAATTAGCTCCTCCCTATGTTGGTCCTTATGAGATCTTAGAGAGGATTGGTCCTTTGGCTTATCGGCTGTTGTTGCCACCAGATTTGTCTTCCTTATATGATGTGTTTCATTTTTCGATGTTGAGGAAGTATGAGCCAGATCCCTCGCATGTGTTGAGAACTGACGAGGTTGAGTTAGATAGGACTTTGAGCTATGTTGAGTATCTCTTGCAGATCTTGGATAGAAAATAGAAACAGCCGAGGAACAAAACCATTCCCTTGGTGATGGTTCAGTGGAGCAAACACGATAGAGAAGAAGCTACTTGGGAACTGGAAGAAAAGATGCAACGTGAGTGGCCGGATCTATTTGAGTAGATGTTGTTTTGTTCAAGTATTTCGTTGCTTGTGTTTCTTTCCCAGTTATCTTGAAGTCTTGTTTTGGAGTTGATTGATTTCGATGATGAATTCCTGTTTTAGTGGGGGAGAGAGACTCGAAAGCTGATAAGATTAATTGAGTTAATTAATCGGGTTTTGTTGAGATCAGCTTTGAGTTGTTGCGCTTAGAGAAGCTATCGGGTTCTGTTTGTTCTTAGAACATCTTTGGTTAGTTGAGTTCTTTCGCGGAAGCTGTTCAGTAGTTAGCGCAGGTCATCGCCTGGTGCTAGCGTTCAGCAGTGGTGATGTCAGCAGCTATCGCTGAGTGGTTGTTTCAGTAGTAGCGATATCAGCAGTCGCTGAGCAGTAGCGAGTGCGCTAGCGTGTTTCAGTAGCGGGTGCTAGTACGTCGTCGTTTGGATTAGTTGTAACGACAGCGTTTTCGATTAGCGAAGAAGAATCAGCTTTGAGTTGCGTTAGCGTCAGCTGAGTGAGAGATCTGTTGTAGCGTTTCTAACAGATGTTGATTAGTATTCCGTAGTGAGTAGCGGGTGACGTGTCCAGTTGCGACAGTAGTTCTCTTCGACGTCGTTTGAGTTAGTAGAGATCTGTTTTGGCTTAGAGCGAGATCTGTTGCAAGATCTGTTTGCGAGTGGGAATATCAGTTGTGATAGCTTAATTGTCGGTGGAGCTATTGTCAGCAGTGAGATTTAATAGGGATCTTGGCCTTGTTCTCTATTATTGTTCCCGACACTTAGAATATTTCCCGATTGCCAAATCCTGTCGCGATACCCTAGATACTGTTACACCGAACCTTATCTTCTTCGATTTTCGGTGGTAGACAGCTCCGACGAGGGCAAGAGTGGTAGAGTTGGACTCCTCTTGCTGAGACGCTTCGTTTGGATATTGTTTTAGAACGTTTGCTTGAAGCTGGTGAGGTGTGCGAAGACATCTTAGTCTGTTGGCATAAGCGTCGGATTTTGCTCCTAGATTTTTGGGGTAAGTTCAGTTCCTGCTTTTAAGCTTGTAAGAGCTTTCTATGATGCTTGATGAGGTAGGATAGAGCTGGTCGAGTTGTAGCTCCCGACTGTTGCTTTTCTGTGCTTCGGATTTGAGCAGTTGTTGTGTTGCCGTTGAGCAGGTGGTGGATCTGCGTCATTGTGGCAATCTGCTTTGTTGTAATTATAGCTCAGAAGATTTGAGGTACGGATGTGAGCTTGTTTACAGCTTAGGATTGATCATGGATTATATGCTTGGCTGTGTGTGTGCTCTGTGCTGTTATTACTTGTGCCTGTGTTATAATATCAGCTGTTGCATTTGCATACACGCATATTGCTGTCGAGCCCTGTTTTGCTAGCTATGCCTGTTCTGTTGAATTGGTAAGTACCAGATTGCTATGTACAAGGACGAGCGGGTAGTTCCCGTATACCTTGAAGGCTGAGCGGATAACTCCCGTACCTCATTCTCCCTGCTGGGTCTGTTAGCTGCTATGAGCGGAGTGGGTAGCTCTCACATCTCATGAGTGAGCAACAGCAGGTGAAGCTGTTTGTTCAGCATCTGGTATGGTGTACTGGAGATGAGTGGGTAGCTCCCATGTGCTCAGTATACCCGTGGCCACGAACTGATTGTTCCTTTGTTCAGATCTTGCTGTTGAGCTGTTGTTGAGATCCTTTGGCTCCCTGATTTCGGTTGTATCATTGATCCCTTGCATAGCATTTGCATATTTATCTGTGTTTTCCTTATGTTGTTTATTGCTGCTCTCCGTACTTGGGTTTGACGGTGAGGTCCGTCTGGGGCTGGTGTTTGTTGCCTGTGTGTTGTTTCCAGGTTTTCCAGGTTTCTCTGATGGTCGTGGCTTTGACCCAGCTGGAGGTGTCCCAGGAGGTGGATAGAGTGTCCCAGTTAGCGTATAGCATATATGTACTAGTACTATTAGCCGGGGAATGCCCTATGCTTGTGGGATTGTGTTATCCGTTGTAGTACTGGTATTTGTGTTTGTTTAAATGCTGTACTGTTGTATCGTGTATTTGTAAATTGGGATATTTTAAGTACGATTGTATTTTAAATTATATGTTTTAAACCTTCAGGCCAAAAGTGAAAATTTTAAGCCACTTTTTGTATGCTTCCGCTATGTTTGCTTGGTTTAACTCTGAGTAGAGCACGGGGCCTGATACTTTAACCATCTATAGATGATGTATTTTTATTCTAATGGTCGTCACCATTGTCATCTTGATATTTTTATCCTCTTTCATATGATATGAGGCACACTAATATTTATCGATACAAATATTTCATACATTATCCCACTAGGCTCATATTCTTCTCATTATTCACAATGGAGGTAACAAATATACGAATCATCATAATAAGTCCTCTTAAAATGAGTATTATCTTTGACGTATCACGATACATTATGTATCTCAAACTTGTAACCTAATGAATAAACCTTATGTTCATTCAAGGTCCAATTTGACATTTCTCATATCAATAAATTTGCATGCAATAAAATATGAGAAAATATCATCTCAGGGTTTCTAATTTGTTTTCATAGTGAAAATACTTGAAGGAACCAAGTCTCCTTTTTTCAATATGATCCTTAAAATCCAATGGTGGCATGTCTTTTTAGTCAAAGGATCGGCAATCATTCAATGATAATGTATTCGATAACCACAGTATTATCTTTAACACATTTTGTTATGGCTAAATAATTAATATCAACGTGTTTACTTAGACTACCACTTTTGTTATTTTTAGTGATGAAGACAAAGTTAAATTCTCACAATATATCCTTAATGGCCTATGTCAGAATCTAAAAATCCCAACATGCTATCCAGTTAAATTCTTTTTTCACCTTATTTGTTTCTCCATGAGTAACCAAGGTCTTGAATTCCAAACTAAGGTATACCTAGAATTACGAATAATGTCATTATGTATCTTGATGTCAATGACATAATATGCATCACATATCCTTCATATCAAAGCTTTTAGAGAGGAATTGTTTCACCTCATACAACAAAATCTTATCATTGGTTAAGTAAAATATCATCTACATATAGAATAAGGAAAAAATCTTACTCCCGCTGACCTTCGGGTATATACATTGATCCATGATATACTCAACAAATCCAAATGAAGAGGTAACATTGTGAAAAATTTCAAATACCATTGACAAAAAAGACTTTTCAATCCATAAATGGATTTCCTCAGCTTGCGTACCAATTGCACAACATTACTAGAGAAGAATACTTTGGGTTATTTCATGTAAACCACTTCCTCTATATTTCTATTGGGATCGAAAAGATAGTTGAATTAACAGCTTGAGAGTTTGGGGGGGGGGTTTGAACAAACTCCTTCACAATTTTTCACGAAAATCCTTTTAAAACAATTTTACAAGCCTTTGGCTTTACTTTGAACTGAGTTACCAGCTTGGAGGATCTCAGCGTGATCTACTCGCTCGAGTAACAAAACAATATGTGCGGAATGAACTCGATTGAACAGTGAATAGATTAAAAAATGAAAGCAACAAAAGATAAAGAGACTAGAATTTGTTTATGGAAGTTCGGAGCTGAACTCCTACGTCTCCACTTCTTCCTTGTTCAGGAAGGACTTCACTAGAAGAATTTGATTTTTATAGCTCCTGCAATAACCCAATCCCAACTGCCTCAACTGTGATAACTCCTAGCACTCTATGGCAGATTACAGACATGCGATCTATTCTGTTATTATAGTTACCAGCTCTGAGCTGATTAAGCTACGCTTGCTATGCACACTCTGTTTTTTATTTACACTTTAATATGCGGACACTACAGAGTATGGTTATTTAGAAAAATGACTTTGAAGCTTTTGGGAGCAAATTCAAAATGAAGAAGATGAGTGAATAGTGAGGTTTCAGTGGGCGATTGATTTCTCAAGAGTACAGTCTGTTTACATGCTCGTCGTTCGTCACCTCTTCTTCTATTTATAGATCTTCTGATTTGATCCATCCTTTGATTGATTTGATCTTCTGGATGATTGATATTGTTTCCATTTTTGAAAGACTTACCTTGATACATATCGGAATTATTGGAAGGTTACCGTTAGGTACAGAAATAGATTCCAGAAATTTAGCTACTAATTGAGTGCTTCAATTTCTCTGGTCTGATATGAGATACTTCATCGCTAAGCTGAGATCCTGAGCTGTGCAAAATTTTCTCTAATCGGAATACTTTGTAAGCTCTGAGCTGTTTGTTGTACGCGAGATCTGGAAAATTGTTCTTGGGATCTGATCCAGAGCTGAACGTTTCCCAGTATAATCTGATGCTCAATTCAAGGTGATCTGGAAACGCTCCTCTAATCTGATTCGATTCTTCTGAAAACTGAACATTTTTAAATACTATCCTTGAGAACCGATCTCTTCACGCTTTGATCTGAAAACTTATACGCTCTAAGCTGAAAGATTTTCGTGAGGTCTGAGCTATTCTCTGAGCTAATGTTTGCCTCTGTTCTGTTCTATTTCCATAATCTACTTCAAGCTATTCTTTCTACGAAGCTCCGATCTGAATCTACTTTAATCTGATTTGTTCTTAAGCTATGATCTGATCTGTTTCGCTTGCTTTCCTCTGATCTGATTACAAAGTTTCAATCTGATATGATCTATGTAACTCTAATTTGATCGATTTTCTCTGAGATGATAGGTGATGTTCTGAGATGATCGAAATGCTCTGAGCTGATTGGCGATGCTCTATTCAGGCCTCGTGCACAACATAGAGTTTAACCACGCAAACACATAGCGGAAGCAATAAAATAGTGGCTAAAATTTTTCGTTTTTGGCCTGACTGAAAGATATACTAAAATACTCAAAATATCCCGGTTTTTTAAATAACTCAGTACAATAGTACAGCATGCAACAGATACAAGCACTACAGAATCAACTGGAATACAATAAAGCATAGGGCACTCCCCTGCTAACAGGGCTTATACATATATGCTATATGCTAACTGGGACACTCTAACCACCTCCTGGGGCACCTCTAGCTGGGTCAACTCCATGACCAGCTGAGTAACCATGGTAACCTGAAAACACATGCAAAGGCAAACAAAAGCAGCCTCAGAGGGACATGGGGTCAAACCCCAGTACGAAGAGCAACAGAAAAACAGAAAATGGAAAGCAACAGATAATATGCAAATGCTATGCATGAACAGCTGAGTACTGACGGAAGGCTACAACCAATGGAAGGGAGCCAGAATCTCAAAGCTGATCAAGAACAGATACAACTGAATAACAGTGTCCACGGGGTGTGTGAGTATATGGGAGCTACCCACTCGTCTCAACACACGGCACCAGATGCAAAACACATCTCAACCCGCTGTTGCCCAACTCATGAGGCGTGGGAGCTACTCACTCCGCTCATAGTGGCTAACAGATACCAGCAGGGAGATGAGGTACGGGAGTAACCCGCTCGGCCTCCAACAACATCCTCGTACGCACAGATCAATACAAAAAGGCACAAAAGGCACGGCTACAATAGATCTGAGCTCAATATGATAAATGCGTGCATGCAACAGATAAAATTTCCAACACAGAACATATGCAACGAAGCAAAGCATACACAGCAGCAAGCATAATCACCCATGCTCAATCCCAAGCTGTAAAACAAGCTCACATCTGTACCTCATGTCTTCTGAGCTATAATTACAATAAAGCAGTCCTGAGCAACACAGATCTCACATCTGCTGAACCAAACACAGATACTAGCTCAGGGACAGTAGCACAGAAAATACGAATTTGGAGCTACGAGCTCAACCAAATCTGTCCTACCTTCTAACACAACAGAAGGCTCTAAACGAAGCACAAGGTAGGATCTTAACGCTTACTCAACAAGCTACCTGAACGGCAAAATCAAAGCCACGCTTATGCTAACAGACTACAGAAGGGAGATGTCTTCGCCATCTCACCAAGCTTCACGCAAGCTTCCAAAAGCTGCACCCACCGAAGCGTCTCAATAAGAGGAGTCCAGCGCTACCACTCTTACTTCAGTCGGTGCTGTCTACCGTCGGCAATCGGAGAATATAAGGTTCGGTGAACAGTAGCTAGGGTATCGCGACATGATTTGCTATCGGGAAATATTCTAAGTGTGAAAGCTGAAATAATAAAGAACAAAGGCAAAGTCCTCTACTAAAAGGTCAAATCTTCTCAAATATGATGAACAGTACCTACCGACAACTTAAGTCTCAATGCTGAATTCCCACTCGGGTCTGAATCTCACATCAGATATAACTCTACGCCAAAACAGATCCCGACTTAACCAAACGACGTCGCATAGAGTCTACTGCCGCTTCTGGACACGTCACCCGCTACTCGAATCTGAAATGCTAGGAAGCATCACAAACGCTCAGATCCTACTCAAATCTGAAGACTAACGCTACTCACATATGAGTCTCCCCCGCTAAGCCAAAACGTTGTCGTTCCAACTAATCCAAATGACGTAGTTTAGCTACTCGCTACAGAAACATGCTGGCTCACATCTGAACACCTACGATACCAGATTTCATCACCACAACTGAGCGCGATCACCAGCGCTAACCAACAGTCAAAGCTGACTCATCCCAGATCTGTTCAAACCCAAATCTGGTCTATGTTAAACCCGATTAATTAACTAAATTAATCTTATAAACTCTTGGGTCTCACATTCCTCCCCCACTAAAACAGGATTTCGTCCTCGAAATCAAAAAACTCCAGAACTGAACCAAAAACAATCCGCAGAAAACTAAACACTCAACGAGAGGCAACTGACCAAGAGTTCAAGATAACTGGAACAAACAACACAATCAAATCTAGCTACTGGAGACAAATGCAACATCTACTCAAACAGATGAGGCCACTCACGCTGCATTTTCTCTTCCAGCTCCCACGTAGCTTCCTATCTACCATGTTTGCTCCATTGGACCATCACCAAAGGAATGGTCTTATTCCTCAGTTGTTTCTCTTTTCTATCCAAGATCTGCAAGGGATACTAAACATCCGATCTAGCTCTACCTTGAGTTCTCAATACATGCGAAGGATCTGGCTCATACTTCCTCAACATCGACACATGAAAAACATCATGTAAGGAAGACACATCTGGCGGAAACAAAAGCCGATAAGCCAAAGGACCAATTCTCTCAGCAATCTCATATGGTCCAACATAACGAGGAGCCAACTTTCCCTTGAGACCAAATCTCATAACACTGCGAAAAAGAGAAACTTTCAGGAAAACCAGATCACCAACCTGAAACTCTAAAGGTCTATGCCTCTTATTCGCATAATTGGCTTGGCGATCTTGTGCAGCTTTCATTCGCTGGCGAATCAGATCTACTTGATCTCCCATCTGCTGCACGAATTCTGGAGAAGACAGCTGCTTCTCCCACTTCTTCCAACATACAGGCGATCTACACTTCCTACCATACAAAGCTTCAAATGGTGCCATACCAATCATGACCTGATAGTTGTTATTGTAGGAAAACTCAACCAAAGACAACGAATCTTGCCAGCTACCACTAAAATCCATCACAACAGCTCTCAACATATCATCTAAAATCTGGATATTTCTCTCAGATTGGCCATCTGTCTGGGGATGATATGTTGTACTCATCGCCTGTGAGGATTGAGATTCGATAATTAGTGATTAATCGGATTTGGTTAAGGATTAGTAATGGTAGATGTGATTATCGAATTTCGGACTTGAGGATTTTGGTCAAATCTGGTTGATGATTTTTTAGGTTTGACAAAGAGTTGTTCAGCTTTGAGTCGCTAGTTCCTATCGAGTGAAATCTGCGTCGAATTTGGAGTTGTTTTGTTTTGTTTTACATTGGGATATGATTCCAGTAATAATTCAGATTTGAGGCCTATCGCTGGAAGAATATAAGCTTTTAGAATTTTTGTGCGGGAATTAGCGAGAATCAGATTTGAGGTATACTGGTGGTTCATATCTGAGGGAACAGATTCGAGTATTCAGATTTGACGCGGGTAGTGATGCGATGTCGTTTCGCATTATCAGAGGAGACGTTGGCGAGAGAAATCTGTTTCAGATGTGAGGCAGTGCGTTGTCGTTTGATTAGTTATGCTTGTGTTTAGTGTTAGTGTTGAGAACTCAGATTTGAGTGAACGCTTGAAACAGATTCGAGGACTTCTGCCTTAGCGATGGGATCTGATGCTGAGATCTGTATATGTTGGTGTTTACCTCCATGTAGAATTTTACTAAGGGATTTAAATATAAGCGTTGCCCAGCACTTAGTGTACTTCGAACCCGATATGTCCCTGTCGTCTTCCCCGATAACCTCGAAACCCTTACTGTTCACCGAGCACTATTTCTCCGGATTGCCGTCGATTTCCGCCGTTGTGTGGAGCAAGGTGGGTGGCGCTGAACTCGTCTCCCTTATATCTTTCGATTGTTTCTATTTAGGAGACCTGAGTCGACATGTAGAAGGAGTGCGAAGTATTTACAGTGTTCAAAGAATTTCGCGACAGTGAACCTGAGAGTTCGTCGGTTCTTCTGGGCTTCTGGATAAGGGATTTCTTACCGTTTCTAGCTTAGCTCTAGTTGTTAGAACCTGCATTGAGAGGTAGAACCAGATTTGAGTTCTGACCGTAGGCAGTAAGTTATAGAAGTTCAGATTTGAGCTGAATTATAGGATGCCTTGACAGATTTGAGCTCCCAGGCAGTTCCTGCTGTGGTTGCTGAGGCCAGCGAGGAAGAAGTTTTGAGCAGGCTGAGGTTGTCGTGCCCTGGTGAGATCTGTTGAGGTAGAATCTGAGATTGGAGATACGAATTGAACTTCTGTTAACAGCTTTGGGCATAAGAGTGTTAGTATTTTGATGCATGCTTTGTGTTCTGTGATTTACGTGAACAGATTTGGCTCATTGTTTGATTTATATGTTATGTTTACGTAAGTTATGCATGTTGAAATCAGATTTGAATTTCTTGGCATTCATGCATACATATGATGATTAATTGATTACCTGTTGAGAGCCACATTGTGACCGGCCGGCAGATGAGTCGCGCCTGAAAGGCACAATGCTATCATCGGAGTGGTGACCGACTGATTTGTCGTGTCAGAATACCACCGAGCTGTGATGGTTAATTGAGTGGCCACACCTGAATATCATGGACCAATGATTTCCCCGGCTGATTGGCTGTGCATGGTATAGAGGCTCGCCTGATTTGCCAGCTGACTCATTGGCCTATATGACCGATTCTTTGACAGCCCTCATGCATTTCATGTTTCTAGATATTGCATGTTTATGATTGGATGTTGTCTTAGTGCTCTTCTTACTGAGGTTTGACCTCGTATTTCTTTTCCTGCTTTTGTGTTTCTTGGGTCTGTGTTGCCCATTGCAGGAGTGGCAGGTAATCTGGCTGGGTAAAGTGGAGCTCAAGCTGGTAGATCCTCGTTTGATTGAGTCCCAGTATTTGTATTATGTATCGAACCAGGGGATGCACTGAGTTTCTATGTATTTTGGGGATCTGTTAATTGAGTTTATTTGATTACCTATTTGTTCTTGGATTTGAGTAAATCCTATTTTGAGTATGGATATTTTGAATGATGATTTTAATCGTTCGGGTCCAAACATTTGAAAAAGTTTTAAGCTCTATTTTTATGCTTCCGCAATTATGTGCTTAATTGTGTTGTTAATCTCTGTTGTTTAGCACGGGGCCTGACATCGCCAATCTGGTACCCAAAGTTGTTTGCAGACTCTTCCAAAACCTGGAAGTAAACCTCGGATCATGATCTGAAACGATAGAAACCGACACACCATGCAATCTCACCACAAAATCTATGTATAGCTTCGCCATCTTCTTCAAAGAATAGGTCAAACTGTAGGGAATGAAGTGAGCAGACTTCGACAATCTATCGATAACAACCCACACAGCATCACACCCTCTGCTGGAACAAGGAAAATGTGTGACAAAGTTCATAGCTATGTGCTCCCAATTCCATTGGGGAATCTCCAAACTCTGCAACAACCACCAGGTATCATCCTTTCAGCCTTGACCTGCTGACAATTCAGACAACGGGCTATAAAATCAGCAACATCACTCTTCAAACCTGCCCACCAGTAATGCTGCTTCAAGGCATAATACATCTTCCTCACACCAGGATGAACACTATGTCTACTACAGTGCGCATCTCTTAAAATTTCATCCTTCAAATCAATCAGATTTGGCACAACCGACCTGCCATGAAATCTCAAACAACCATCAGACGAGACGATGTAATCCTCTAACTGCCCAGCTCTAACCTTCAGCTTCAACTCATGGATGGATGGATCTGTCCTATAAGCTGCTCTAACATTCGCAACAATATGTGGCTTAACTTGAAAAGAAGACACCACAACATAATCCTCACCTGGGTAAAATCGCCAACCAGTAGTGCTTAGATGCTCATGGACCTACGAAATCTGCAACGAAGCCAGCATCGGCACTTGAGCCTTTCTGCTCAATGCCCCAACAAATACATTCATCTTCCCAGGCTGATATTGGATCTCACAATCAAAATCTTTAAGCAGCTCCATCCACCTACGCTGTCTCATGTTCAAATCTGACTGAGAAAATAGATACTGAAGGCTCTTGTGGTCTGAGTGCACCAAAAACTGCTCGCCATACAGATAGTGACGCCAAATCTTCAAGGAAAAAACCACTGCTTCCAAATCCAAATCATGAACTGGGTAACGTGTCTCATGCGGTTTCAACTGACGAGAAGCATACGCAATGACTCGACCATTCTGCATCAACACACAATCCAATCCATTTAACGAAGCATCCGCACAAACCACAAAACCACCTGAACCACACGGTAAAGCTAACACAGGCGCAGAAGTTAGCTTCTCTTTGATCAACAGAAAGCTGTTCTCACACTGCTCAGCCCAAACAAACCTCTTGTCTTTCTGAGTCAACTGCGTCATAGGCTTAGCTATACTAGAAAATCCCTCTATAAATCGACGATAATAGCCACCCAAACCCAAGAAACTACGAATCTCAGCAACATTCTTGGGACGCTCCCAGTTAACAATTGCCTCAACTTTACTGGATCCACAGAAATACCTACAGCTGAAACAACATGACCCAGAAATATAACTCTGTCTAACCGAAACTCGCACTTGGAAAACTTAGCATACAGCTGCGAGTCTCGAAGCGTCTGAAGAACAAACTTCAAATGCTCTTTGTGCTGCATCAGAGTCTTAGAGTATACCAAAATATCATCGATAAAAACAATCACAAACTGATCGATGAATTCCCTAAAGACTCGATTCATCAATTCCATGAAAACTGCGGGGGCATTCGTCAAACCAAAAGGCATAACTAAAAACTCATAATGCCCGTACCTCGTGCGAAAAGAAGTTTTCACAATATCTTGCTCTCGAATTCGCAACTGATGGTACCCCGAACTCAGATCGATCTTAGAAAACACAGTCGAACCCTGAAGCTGATCAAACAGGTCATTGATCCTCGGCAAATGGTACTTATTCTTCACGGTTGCCTTATTCAACTGTCTAAAGTCGATGCACTTCCTCATAGACCCGTCCTTCTTCTTTACAAACAAGATAGGCGCTCCCCAAGGTGACATGCTAGGTCTAATGAAACCCTTCTCCAACAAGCCGCTAAGCTGTACCTTAAGCTCCCTCAACTCAGCAGACGCTAAATGATAGGGGGCTCTCGAGATAGGAGTTGTATCAGGTACCAACTCAATGCTTAAGTCTATCTCCATTTTTGGAGGAAAACCGGGAATCTCCTCCGAAAACACATCCGGGAAATTGCGAACAACAGGGACGTCGCTAATCTTCACACACGACGAAGAAGACACATGCAAAGCATATATCATAAATCCATCGTTCTCCAACGACAACAGGCTAAACATATCCATCGCAGAGACTAAAGGAATCTTCTATCGGGAATCAAAACCATAGAAGTCCCACTTCTCGCCAAATTGGGGCTAAAACACAGAACTCCATGAAAACAGTCCACAGTGGCCCTATAACCAAACAACACATCCATTCCCACTATGCAATCGAAATCCCACATCACAAGCCTAATCAGATTGGCTAACAACACGTACTCACCAAACCTAAGAATGCCATTCAACAAAATTTCTTGGGAGTACAGGCTCGCACCGACAAGGGGTGCAACAGACACAACATCACTCAAAGAAGTGGTATGCAAACCATGCTCAACCACAAATGCATTAGAGATAAACGAATGCGATGCTCGTGTATCAAATAACACCACGCGCAGGAAAATCAAAGACAAAGCAAGTACCTGCGATCACTCCTGTTGGCGTGCCCTCCGCTTTCTCCCTCGTCATGGCATTCACCTGGGCAAACTGAGGTCCTGAAAACTGGGCGGAAGACTGTCCAAACCGCGAAGTACCAGGCTGCCGGAACGGCCAATACTGAGGCTCTCCCAACCTCTGCTGCTGAACAGGAAAAGAACGACCTCTAGACGATCCACCTCGACCCTGCGGTGGGGCGGCGGTATGCTGAGATCCAGACAAAGGACACACTCTCGCAAAGTGTCCATACTATACAAGACATACTACGAGACCTTGCACACCTACACACTGCGCTGTAGGATGCCTTCCTCCACATTGGCCTAAAAACTCAACCTTGGAACTACTGTCGCTGCTAGAACTGTCCGAGCCAGAAGAACTAGAACCAGACTTCTTCTTGAACTGACGACCACGAGGTCTAAACCTAGGTGTCCAAGCTTTTGGGCTACCTGCTGCTGGGGTGTCAGGCCCTGTGCTAATCAACAAGGATTAACAACACAATGAAGCACATAAACGTGGAAGCATAAAAATAGAGCTTAAAAATTTTTCAAATGTTTGGCCTGAACAATAAAACAGTCATTCAAATATTCATATTCAAAATAGAATTTACTCAAATCCAACAACAAACAGGTGATCAAATAAACTCAAATAACAGATCCCCAAAATACATAGAAACTCAGGGCATCCCCTAGTTCGATACATAATACAAATAAACTGGGACTCAACCCAACGGGGATCTACTAACTGAAGCTCCACTCTGCCCAGCCAGATTACCTGTAGCTCCAGCATTGGGCAACACAGGCCCAAGAACACAAAAGCAGGAAAAGAAATACGAGGTCAAACCTCAGTACGAAGAGCACTAAGACAACAAAAAATCATAAACATGCAGTATCTTAAAACATGAAATGCATGAAGGCTGTCAAAGAATCGGTCATCTAGGCCAACAAGTCAGCTGGCTAAAACAGGCGAGCCTCTATACCATGCACAACCAATCAGCCGGGGAAATCATCGGTCCGTGATATTCAGGTCTGGCCACTCAAATTAACCATCACAGCTCCGCGGTATTCAGACACGACGAGTCAGTCGGTCACCACTCCGATGATAGCATTGTGTCTTTCAGGCGCGACACATCTACCGGCCGGTCACAATGTGGCTCTCAATCGGTAATCAATCAAATCTCACGCTCAATATGGATTCATGAATGCCATTAAATTCAAATCTGATTTAAACATACATAACTCACGTAAACAGAACATATAAATCAAATAATGAGCAAACTCTGTTCACGTAAATCACAGAACACAAATCATGCCTCAAAATACTAACACGCTTATGCCCAAAGCTGTTAACAGAAGCTCAATTCGTACCTCGAATCTCAGTATCTACCTCAACAGATCTCACCAGGGCACGACAACCTCGGCCTGCTCAAAACTGCTTCCTCGCTGGCCTCAGCAACCACAGCAGGAACTGCCTGGGAGCTCAAATATGTCAAGGAATCTTATACCTCAGCTCAAATATGAACTTCTATAACTTACTGCCTACGTTCAGAACTCAAATCTGGTTCTACCTCTCAACGTAGGTTCTAACAACTAGAACTAAGCTAGAAACGGTAAGAAATCACTTACCCAGAAGCTCAAACGAACTAAAAAACCTTTGTTTTCACTGTTGCTAAAATCTTCGAACACTGTAAATCCTTCGCGCTCCTTCTACATGTCGACTCAGGTCTCCTAACTGGCAACAATCGAAAGAACTAAGGGAGATGAGTTCAGCGCCACCCACCTTGCTCCAAACAATGATGGAAATCCACGGCAAATCGGAGAAATAGTGCTCGGTGGACAGAAAGGGTTTCGAGGTTATCGGGGAAGACGACAGGTAATATCGGGTTCGAAATACGCTAAGTGCTGGGCAACACTTATATTCAAATCCCAGGGTCAAACTCTACTTGGAAGTCAACAACGACGTATACATGTCTCAGCATCAGATCCCAACACTAAGACACAAGTCCTCGAATCCGTTTCCAGCGTTAACTCAAATCTGAGTTCTCAACGCTAACGCTAAACACAAGCGTAAAACGATGACGCATTGCCTCACATCAAAGATATTTCTCTCGCTAACATCATCTCTGATAATGCGAACGATATCGCATCACTACCCCCGTCAAATCTAAATACTTGAATCTGTTCCCTCAGATCTGAACCACCAGTATACCTCAAATCTGATTCTCGCTAATTCCCGCGAAAGAATTCTAAAAGCTTATCTTCTTCCAGCGATAGGCCTCAAATCTGAATTCCTACTTGAATCAGATCCCGATGGAAAACAAAACAAAACAACTCCAAATTCGACGCAGATTTCACCCGATAGGAACTAGCGACTCAAAGCTGAACAGCTCTTTTTCAAATCTGAAAAATCACCACCCACATTTGACCAAAATCCTCAAGTCCGAAATTCGATAATCACATCTACCGTGAATAATCCTTAACCAAATCCGATTAATCACTAATTTCAATCTCACATTATCCCCACTTTAAGAGATTTCGTCCTCAAAATCAAAGGCAAACACCTGGCAGAAATCAAAAAAACACTAAAACTACCAACACAACTCCACTGTCAAAGCTCAAACAGATGAGGCCACTCTTGTCTCATCTTCTCTTCCACTTCCCAAGTAGCTTCTTCTCGGCCATGCTTACTCCATTGTACCATCACCAACGGAATCATCTTATTCCTCAACTGCTACTCCTTCCTATCCAAAATCTGCACTGGATATTCAACATAGCTCAGGGTCTGATCCAGCTCCACTTCGTCGATTTTCAACACATGGGACGGATCTGGCTCATACTTTCTTAACATTGACACATGAAAAACATAATGTATCACTGCTAACTCATCAGGCAGCTGCAATCTATACGCCAACTGTCCAATCCTCTCAACAATCTCGAAAGGACCAACAAATTTGGGAGCTAAGTTTCCATTGAATCTAAACCTCATCACGCTCTTGAAAGGAGAAATCTTGAGAAATACTCGATCACCAACCTCAAAACTCCAACAGTCGGCGCCTTCTGTTAGCATAGCTAGTGAAGCGATATCATGCAGATTTCATTCATCTTCGAATCAATGAAATATGATCTCTCATGTGCTGCACAAATTCAGGGGTAGAAAGCTGTTTCTCACCAACTTCTTCCCAACAGATCGGAGATCTACACTTACGACCATACAACGCTTCAAATGGTGCCATCCCAATAGTCACTTAAATATGATCTCTCATGTGCTGCACAAATTCAGGGGTAGAAAGCTGTTTCTCACCAACTTCTTCCCAACAGATCGGAGATCTACACTTACGACCATACAACGCTTCAAATGGTGCCATCCCAATAGTCACTTGGAAGCTGTTGTTATAAGAAAACTCAACCAAGGATAGCGAATCCTGCCAGCCACCACTGAAATCCATCACAATTGCTCGCAGCACATCTTCTAAAGTCTGAATGGTCCTCTCAGATTGGCCATCTGTCTGAGGGTGATAAGTTGTACTCATAGCCAATCTCGAACCCATAGCTTCTTGCAAACTCTTCCAAAATCGAGATGTGAATCTTGGATCTCTATCTGACACTATCGAAATAGGCACTCCATGCAATCTAACTACATGGTCGATGTACAGTCTCGCCATTTTCTTCATCGAACATCTCACATCATGGGGAATGAAATGGGCTGACTTTGAAAGTCTATCAATCACCACCCAAATCGCATCACATCTCCTACTCGATTGAGGTAAATGAGTCACAAAGTACATGGCTATGTGCTCCCAATTCCATTGAGGCACTTCTAAACTCTGAAACAATCCACCAGGTCTCATCCTTTCGGCCTTAACCTGTTGACAGTTCAAACACCTAGCAATAAATCCAGAAATGTTGCTCTTCATTCCTTCCCACCAGTAATGAGACTTCAAAGCATGGTACATCTTTCTCTCGCCCGGATGCACACTATATCGACTACAATGCGCTTCATTCAGGATAGTCTCTTTCAAATCAACCAGATTAGGAACCACCAATCTTCCTCGAAATCTCAAACACCCATCAGAAGCAACAGTAAAATATTCAGACTGACCATTCTGAGCCTTAATCTTCAATTCATGGATATAAGGACAGTCCTCTGTGCCTCTCTGATGTCAATCACAATCTGTGGTTCAACCCGAATAGAAGAAACTGTGAAACATGATCACTCGACTGGAATCGCCAACCAAAAGTACCCAAATGCTCGTGAACTATCGAGATACTCAAATATGTTAGTATCACAGGCTGGGCTTTCCTACTCAAAGCATCGGCTACTAAGTTCACCCGCCCAGGCTGATATTGAATCTCACAATCAAAATCTTTGAGCAACTCCATCCAACGACGCTGTATCATATTCAGATCTGACTGAGTGAAGATATACTTCAAACTCTTGTGGTCGGTGTACATCACAAACTCCTCACCATATAGGTAGTGACGCCAGATCTTCAAGGTAAAAAAAATCGCTGCCAATTCCAAATCATGAACGGGGTACCTCGTCTCATGGGGCTTCAACTGTCAAGACGCATACGCAATCACATACCTGTTCTGCATCAAAACACATCCCAATCCACTCAGAGAAGCATCGAAGCAAACAACGAAACCTCCGGAACCAGAAGGTAAAGCCAAAATAGGAGCAGTAGTCAACTTCTCCTTAAGTGTCTGAAAACTCGACTCGCACTCATCTGTCCAAACAACTTCCTATCCTTCTGAGTCAACTGTGTCATAGGTCTTGCTATCGAAGAAAACTTCTCAATGAAACGCCTATAGTAGCCGGCCAAACCCAAGAAGAAATATTCCTAGGTCGCTCCTAGTTAAGAACTGCTTCGACCTTACTCGGATCCACTGACATTCCTTGTGCAGAGATGACATGACCAAAAAAGATCACTCTATCCAGCCAAAATTCACATTTGCTGAACTTGGCATACAACTGCGAGTCTCTCAACTTCTGCAATACCAATCTCAGGTGCTCCTTATGCTCTCTGAAACTCCTTGAATACACCAAGATGTCATCTATGAAGACAATCACGAATCGATCAATATATTCGCTAAAGACGCGATTCATCAAATCCATGAAAACAGCAGGGGCATTTGTCAACTCAAACGGCATCTGAAGACAATCACGAATCGATCAATATATTCGCTAAAGACGCGATTCATCAAATCCATGAAAACAGCAGGGGCATTTGTCAACTCAAACGGCATCACAAGGAACTCATAATGCCCGTATCTAGTCCGAAAAGCTGTCTTCGCTACATCAGTGTCTCTAATTCGCAACTGATGATAGCCAGAGCGCAAGTAAATCTTTGAGTATACGACCGATCCTTGCAACTGATCAAAGAAGTCATCAATCCTCGGCAACGGATACTTATTCTTGATCGTTGCTTTGTTCAACTGCCTAAAAACCATGCACATCCTCATAGATCCATCTTTCTTCTTTACGAACAAAATCGGAGCTCCCCAAGGCGACATGCTCGGTCTGATGAAGCCTTTCTCAAGAAGATCTCTCAACTGATCCTTGAGTTCTTTCAACTCTTCTGGCACCAAACGATACGAAGTTCTAGAAATCGGGGCTGTCCCTGGCACCAACTCGATACTGAAATCGATCTCTCTCCACGGAGGGAATCCTGGAATCTCATCTGGAAACATGTCTGGAAACTCTCGGACAATTGGAATATCGCTCAACTCCAATCGCGACTCTTGGGAAACATCGAGCGCGTAGATCATAAATCCAACGTTACCCAGCGACAACAGACTAAACATCTCCATGACGGACACTAGTGGAATCTTCGAGCGTGAATCAGCACCATAGAAATACCACTTCTCACTCGACTTGGGGAAAAATCTCACCACACCATAAAAACAATCAACTGTAGCCTTATAACTGGACAATACATCCATCCCCAAGATGCAATCAAAATCCCTCATCTCCAAAGAGATCAAATTCGCCACTACCACATTCTGATCAAACCGAATCACATAGTCCTTCACAATCTCACGGGACAACAACCACACACCAGCAGGAGTAGACACAGATACAACATCACACAGTGGGTAACTCTCAACCCACACTCATGCACAAACCATGCAGAAACAAAGGAGTGTGATTCTCCTGTATCCAATAAAACTCTCGCAGGAAAATCAAAGATAGAGCATGTACCTGCGATAAATCCACTAGGTATCTCTTCAGCCTGCTCCCTCGACAATGCATTCACCTGGACCTGCTTTGGTCCCGGAAACTGAGGTCTCGAAGGTCCTCCAAACCTAGACGGTTCACGGGGTTGGAATCTAGATCGTTGAGTCGGGGCAGGAGGTTGCGGCCTCTACGAAAAACCACCAGCCGAACCTTGCTGCGAAGGAATCGAAGATTGTCCCCTCAACAAAGGACACACTCTCTGAAAGTGTCCAGGCTGCCCACAGTTGTGGCAAGTCCCCTAAACTCCACGGCATTGCGAAGTCATGTGCTTACCACCGCACTGTCCACAAGACACTCCTCCCGATCCACTGCCACCAGAGCTCACAAAACCAGAGGAACTAGAATTCGAATTTCTCTTAAACTGCTTCACGAGGCCTGAACCTCTGATGGTTCGATTTCTACAAGGTTTGAGGAGACTGGGAAGTATGCGTCCCTTCAGGTGCAGGGTAGTAACCTCGTCCAACTATCATCGGAACCTACGTCGGCACATCCAACAAACTCTCTTCAATATCAACTGCTCGATCCACAGCCTCAGCATACGTCGATGGGGCTCCAGCCAACACCAACTGAAACAACTCTGACTTCAATCCCTTAATAAACTTGTTCCTCTTCGTTCGCTCCTGGTTGGCAACGTGAGGGACATACGCCAGAAGTGAAGAAAACTATCTGGCATATTCAGCAACCTTCAAATTCCCTTGCTTCAGGTTGTCAAACTCCCTCTCTCGGTAATTGAAGTACGACTCTAGGGTATACTCCTGTTGGAACGCGGCACAGAAGCTCTCCCAAGAAACCAATACTCCGATCTCTCTCATCACTCTAGAAGTACCCGTCCACCAACGTTGAGCATGCTCCCTCAACTGCAAAACGGCCAACTTCAATCTCCGCTCTGCGGCGTACTCCAAAGTATCGAACAAGTCCTCCATGTGCTCCAACCAGCCTTCAGCCTAAATACCACCCTCGGCGCCAGTGAAATTAGGGGGATTTCTTCTCTGGAACCTAGCCAACACTAGCTCCATCTCGCCTATCTTTCTCGTCACATCCTCCACCTCTGTCTGTCTCTCTCTACGACGCAAAGGTATATTCTGCTGAACATCCTCGTCGCTCTCCGATGCCCTAGACTCCTCAGCGGTACGTCTAACAGTCCTACCTCTACCTCTCCTTGGCGGCATCTCTAAAAGACACTCAGGGTAAGGAATAACAGCAGATAAATCACAGAGGCATGTAATAAAAGAACATAAGCCACAGAGTCAATAAAAATCAAATCTAAACTCTATGCCTAGACTCGAGTGTGATAGAAAAGAAATGAGCTTATTCCAGTTAAAACTCTGATACCAAAAATGTCAGGCCCGGTGCTAATCAACAAGGATTAACAACACAATGAAGCACATAAACGTGGAGCATAAAAATAAGAGCTTAAAAATTTTTCAAATGTTTGGCCTGAACAATAAAACAGTCATTCAAAATATTCATATTCAAAATAGAATTTACTCAAATCCAACAACAAACAGGTAATCAAATAAACTCAAATAACAAATCCCCAAAATACATAGAAACTCAGGGCATCCCCTGGTTCGATACATAATACAAATAAACTGGGACTCAACCCAACGGAGATCTACTAGCTGAAGCTCCACACTGCCCAGCCAGATTACCTGCAGCTCCTGCATTGGGCAACACAGTCCCAAGAACACAAAATCAGGAAAATAAATACGAGGTCAAACCTCAGTACAAAGAGCACTAAGGCAACAGCAAATCATAAACATGAAGTATCCTAAAACATGAAATGCATGAGGACTGTCAAATAATCGGTCATTTAGGCCAACAAGTCAGCTGGCAAAAATAGGCGAGCCTCTATACCACGCACAGCCAATCAGCCGAGAAAATCATCGGTCCGTGATATTCAGATCTGGACACTCAAATTAACCATCGCAGTTCGGTGGTATTCAGACACGTCGAGTCAGTCGGTCACCACTCCGATGATAGCATTGTGCCTTTCAAGCGCGACACATCTGCCGGCCGGTCACAATGTGGCCCTCAATCGGTCAATCAAATCTTAGGCTCAAGATGTATGTATGAATGCCATTAAATTCAAATCTGATTTAAACATTCATAACTCACGTAAAAAGAACATATAAATCAAACAATGATCCAAATATGTTCACGTAAATCACAGAATATACTCAAAATATATCTCAGTTTATAAAAACAACGAAACATGGCTACCAGACAACAATGCACAGTATGGCATAACCACAACAACATGTATCAGACTCCAACAACAAAATACAACGACAAAGCGCAGGGCATCCCCTGGCTAACTGTACTGATACATATAAATATGCTATACGCTACTGGGATACTCAACCACCTCTTGGGTCACCACCATATGTGTTAAAACCATGACCAGCTGTAAAACCTGGATTCCCTGAAAACAACACAAACAAGGAAAAACAACCAAGCCCCAGAGGGACATGGGGTCAAACCCCAGTACGGAGAGCAACTGAAATAGCTAAATAAATTGCATAAGATAAAATGCAGATGCTATGCATGAGACACCGGATAACACAACTGAAATAGCTAAATAAATTGCATAAGATAAAATGCAGATGCTATGCATGAGACACCGGATAACAACTGAAGGCTACAATCGAGCAGGGAGCCAAGGACTCAAACCTAGCTCCACAAGATCAGCAACAATCAGTGGCCACGGGGTGTGTTCAAAGTGTGGTAATGAGCCACTCGCCTTGACACAACACCCAATACCAGATGCATCAAACAACTCAACCTGCCGTTGCCTCGCCCATGAACTGTGGTAGTTAACCACTCGGCGCATGGTGGCTAACAATCCCAGCAGGGAGATTTGAGTGCGGTATTGCCGCTCGCCCTCGCATCCTGGTAAGAAACAACAGCAATATACAAGATACGAAGCTTCAAAATACAATACAAGAGGGATCTGAAACAATGCATGAACAATGCGTGTATTCACATCAATAAAACAGCTAGCATAAACACAAATGCTCAGCAAGAAATACACAGCCATGGTCACCGAAACATCCCAACAGCCTCACATTAAATCGCACGCCAATTCCAAGCTACATCAAGCTCAAATCCATACCTTGTACTTTCTGTGCAACAATTACTACAAAACAGGCCCGAGAGATCTGGATTGCAACCTGCTAAATACACACAACAGATCTCAGGCTCAACACAGAAGGTCACGGCCAATTATAGAAACTCACGGCTGGGAGTCATTCACTCCACCAGCGATCAAATCCAACAATACCACTATCAGGAAGCTAAAACAAAGGCTAATACTAATATCTCAACAACAATTCGAAGTTCTACCTCAACGACACAACACACGGCCAAAGACAGAAACTTCGCGATCTCGCTCTCGCCAACGACAGCCTCCAAGAATGGTATAGAAAGGAAGAGTTTCTCGAGAGGAATCCAACGCTACCTCAAACGTGCTAAGCGGTGGCCGGAAACGATGGGAATTGCCGGAGAAAAGCTACGGTGAACAGTATCTAAGGTTCGAAGCGAAGAACACAATCGGGGAAAATATCGCTAAGTATGGGATCTGGTACTTGAAATCGAAGAGAGGAATCCAACGCTACCTCAAACGTGCTAAGCGGTGGCCGGAAACGATGGGAATTGCCGGAGAAAAGCTACGGTGAACAGTATTCTAAGGTTCGAAGCGAAGAACACAATCGGGGAAAATATCGCTAAGTATGGGATCTGGTACTTGAAATCGAAGGCCAAGTCTTCCTTAAATACACACGTGAAAGCTGGTTAAAAAGTCCACCGACAAAACCAAACGACGCATAACAACCCAACGACTGGTTCTCAAATCCAAAAGCTGGATTGCCTAACACCCAAAAGCGGGTAACAGACGTTGCATCAAAACGCTGCATTCCAACTTAATAAAACGGCATCGCATAATCCCAATGTCTGGATTCCTTAGCACTAGCCAAAACGATGTCGCACCTCCTACGTCATCCAGACGCTAACTCTCGCGCGAAACAACGAGACGCAAGCTACAGGAGCGTTGACGGGCGTTGACGTCTTCTCTTGACTGCTCAACCAGACGCAACAAATTCCTCGCAGCTCGTACCAGACGTAACAATCAAAACGGCGTCGCTCCAACTTAACTAAACGCTGTCGTTTTGCCATTGGATACAAACACACAAATGCAACGGCTGGATATAAAACACGCTACCAGACTTCATAGAAACGACGGCGTATCGAGATCTCGCGCTACCAATTAAACGTTGAGACTAAATTTACCACCGACCAGCTCCCACAACAAAACTAGATTTCTCCTCAAAATACCAAAATTACGAAAACTTCCAGAATTGCTCTAAATGTGAAATCTGACCCGAAAATACAAACAAAACATCCAAACAGAGATCTGAATCACCATAAATCTCTAAACCGATTAATTCCAGCCAAATTAATCTTAATACAATTCCAGGTCTCACATTTCTCCCCTACTAAAAAGGATTTCGTCCTCGAAATCGAACAACAATCTGGAAATACAACTCAACAACAGCAAGTCAAAACAGAACTTCGCTTAACACAAGCCAAGAGTTCAAGATAACTGAGCAAACAATTAACAACAACTAGGGAATAAATACAACAAAAAGCTACAAACTACTGGAAATTTAGCTCAACAGCTACTCAAACAGATGCGGCCACTCGCGCTGCATCTTTTCTTCCAGCTCCCAAGTAGCTTCTTCCCTTCCGTGTTTGCTCCATTGCACCATCACCAACGGAATGGTCTTATTCCTCAACTGTTTCTATTTTCTGCCAAGGATCTGCAATGGATATTCTTGATAACTCAACGTTTTGTCTAGCTCAACCTCGTCAGTCCTAAGCACGTGAGACGGATCTGGCTCATACTTCCTCAACATGGAAACATGAAAGACGTCATGTAGAGAAGACAACTCTGGCGGCAACAACAGCCGATACGCTAAAGGGCCAATCCTCTCAACAATCTCATACGGTCCGACGTAACGAGGGGCTAACTTTCCCTTGCGTCCAAAGCGCATAACACTACGAAACGGAGAAACTTTGAGAAAAACTTGATCACCAACCTGAAACGCGAGAGGCCGACGCCTCTTATTCGCATAACTGGCTTGGCAATCCTGGGAAGCTTTCATCCGCTGTCGAATAAGATCTACATGATCTTTCATTTGCTGCACAAAGTCAGGGGAAGATAGCTGCTTCTACCCCCACTTCTTCCCAACATACCGGCGATCTACACTTTCTACCATACAAAGCCTCAAATGGCACCATGCCAATCGTTACTTGATAGCTGTTATTGTAGGAAAACTCCACCAAAGACAACGAATCTTCCAAAACCTGGAAGTAAACCTCGGATCTCGGTCGAAAATGATCGAAACAGGCACACCGTGCAGTCTAACAACAAAATCAACGTACAGCTTCGTCATTTTCTTCAACGAGAAGGTCATCCCATAGGGAATAAAATGTGCAGACTTCGACAATCGGTCTATAACCACCCAAATAGCATCGCATCCTCTGCTGGTACGAGGCAGATGTGTCACGAAATCCATAGCTATGTGCTCCCAATTCCATTGGGGCACTTCCAAACTCTGCAACAGACCACCAGGTCTCATCCTTTCAGCCTTAACCATCTGACAGTCCAAACACCGAGCGACAAAACCAGCAACGTCGCTCTTTAGTCCAGCCCACCAAAAGTGCGGCTTCAACGCATGGTACATCTTCCGTGCACCAGGATGAACACTATGTCTGCTGCAGTGCGCTTCCCGAAGGATCTCCTCCTTCAAATCAATGAGGTTAGGCACAACAAACCTGCCACAAAACCTCAAACACCCATCGGACGAGACAGAATAATCCACAAGTTCGCCAGCCCTGACCTTTAACTTCAACTCGTGGATGGAAGGATCAGTCTTTTGAGCTGCTCGAATAGTCGAAACAATCTGTGGATCCACTTGGAACGATGAAACCACAACGCAATCCTCAGTTGGGTAGAATCTCCAACCAGTAGTATTAATATGCTCCTGATCCTTAGAGATGTACATTGAAGAAAGCATCTCACTAGCCTTCCTGCTCAAAGCATCGGCCACTACGTTCGATTTCCCAGCCTGGTACTTGATCTCACAATCAAAGTCCTTTAGCAGCTCCATCCAACGATGTTGTCTCATGTTCAATTCAGGCTGCGAAAACAGATACTGTAAACTCTTGTGGTTCGAGTACACCAAAAATTGCTCGCCATACAGGTAATGACGCCAGATCTTCAGCGCAAAAAACACCGCTGCTAACTCCAAATCATGGAGTGGGTAACGAGTCTCGTGCGGTTTCAACTGCTGCGAGGCATACGCAATGACTCGACCATTTTGCATCAACACACAACCCAATCCATTGAGCGAAGCGTCAGAACAAACAACGAATCCACCCGATCCAGATGGCAGAGCCAACACAGGCGCAGTAGTCAGCTTCTCCTTAATCAGTTGAAAGGCATTCTCGCACTGCTCAGACCACACAAACCGCTTGTCCTTCTGGGTCAATTGAGTCATCGGCTTTGCTATACTAGAGAATCCCTCAATGAAACGACTGTAATAGCCAGCCAGACCAAAGAAACTGCGAATCTCGGACACATTTCTGGGACGCTCCTAGTTCAGAACAGCATCAACCTTACTGGGATCCACAAAAATCCCCTCGGCTGAAATAACTTGACCCAGAAATACAACGCGATCCAACCAAAACTCGCACTTGGATAATTTAGCATACAACTGCTGTTCTCTCAACCTCTGAAGGACAATTCCCAAGTGCTCCTTGTGCTCCCTTGGAGTCTTAGAGTAAATCAAGATGTCGTCAATTAAAACAATCACAAACTGGTCTATGAACTCTCTGAAAACCCAGTTCATCAGTGTTAGAGTAGATGCCCAACTAGCCAACTTGTGGCGTGTGGGTTTTATTGACTCTTGTACAAACGATCTTTATATATGATATTCGCATTCTTTTATATGGCATTCTTTACTTTCATTATGTGTGTAATGATTTACAATTGTGTTGAGTAAAGACCTAGAATACACTAAAGCGTATGTTAGATGTGATAGTGGGTATGACGGCTATCATGAAACACATCTAATAGTCGCTGTGTATTTCATAACCTAGCCCTACTAAGCAAAACCTAGCCGCCCCTCTCCTCTCTTCTCTCGCCGCCGCCGCCGCCGCCGTGCGCCGCCGCCGCCGCTAACTTCGCCGGAATTTGTTCCGGCCTAGTTTTTCGAGGAGTATTCGTTCGTTCTGATCTCGTCAGGGCTTCTAGTGCAGCCTGACGAAGGAGTCTTGGATCTGGTCGTGGACCGGATTGGCGTATCTACCGCAATCTACCGAGAAGAGCCGGTTATTGTAATCACGGTTGGAGCCAGGCACAAGTGCCAGCAAGGTAATCCGCTTAAACATCCTATGAATGTCGTAGTATGTAGATTGATTTTTCGTATTGATCGCCTCCCGGTTCTATAATTTTGTTCTTCCGCTGCCTGACCGGGGGGCGGATCCGGATCCACCAACAATCAGATCCATAAAGACTGCAGGCGCGTTGGTCAACCCAAACGGCATCACCAAAAACTCAAAGTGTCCGTACCTCGTACGAAACGTAGTCTTCGCGACATCCTGATCTCTCACTCTCAGCTGATGGTACTCAAACGAAGATCAATCTTTGAATACACCACAGAACCTTGCAACTGATCAAACAGATCATCTATTCTCGGAAACGGGTACTTGTTCTTGACAGTAGCTTTGTTCAGCTGGCGGAAATCAATGCACATCCGCATTGAGCCATCCTTCTTCTTCACAAACAAGATGGGCGCTCCCCACGGCGACATACTAGGTCGGATAAAACCTTTCTCCAGCAAATCATCTAACTGCACCTTGAGCTCTCTCAGCTCCACAAGCGCCAGTCGATACGGGGCACAAGAAATTGGAGCTGTGCCAGGCACCAGCTCTATGCTGAAGTCTATCTCCCGTCTCGGAGGAAAACAAATCAATGCACATCCGCATTGAGCCATCCTTCTTCTTCACAAACAAGATGGGCGCTCCCCACGGCGACATACTAGGTCGGATAAAACCTTTCTCCAGCAAATCATCTAACTGCACCTTGAGCTCTCTCAGCTCCACAAGCGCCAGTCGATACGGGGCACAAGAAATTGGAGCTGTGCCAGGCACCAGCTCTATGCTGAAGTCTATCTCCCGTCTCGGAGGAAAACCAGAAATCTCCTCCGGAAATACGTCGGGAAAATGCCGCACCACAGGAACGTCGCTAAGCTGAACACGAGAAGAAGAAGACGCATCCAAAGCTTAGATAAAGAAACCAGCATTCCCTAAGGACAACAAGCTGAACATCTCCATCGCTGAGACCAACGGGATCTTCGATCGAGAATCCTGGCCGTAGAAGTCCCACTTCTCGCCAGACATAGGCCTAAAGCGCACAATCCCATGGAAACAGTCCACGGAGGCCCTATACTTGGACAACACGTCCATCCCAACTATACAATCAAAGTCCCACAACATCAAACGGATCAAGCTCGCCACCAACACATGCTCACCAAACCACAACAAGCCATCCAACAAAACCTCCTGGGAGAACAGGCTCACACCACCAGGGGTAGAAACAGAAACAGCATCGCGCAAAGGGATGGTACACAGACCATGCTCAACAACATACGAATCAGAAACAAAAGAATGCGATGCACCGGTATCAAACAACACACGCGTAGGAAAATCGAAAACAAGGCAAGTACCTGCGATCACCCGACTCGGCGTCTCCTCGGCCTGCTCTCTAGTGATGGCGTTAACCTGAGCATGCTGGGGTCCAGAGAAGAAAGGCTGAGACGACTGCCCAAAACGCGAAGGTCCAGGCTGCTGAAAAGGCCTGAACTGAGTCTCACCCAACCGGGGCTGCTGAAACTGAGGGAAACGACCCCTAGACTGACCTCCACGACCCTGAGGCTGGGCCGCGATCTGCTGTGATCCAGCTGACAGACACACTCTGGCAAAATGCCCGTACTGACCACAAAGGTTGCAGGAGCCCTGCACACCAACACACTACGTAGAAGGATGCTTTCCACCGCAAAACCCACAAAACTCAGCACGAGAACCACTGGTACTCGAGCTTCCTGAACCAGAAGAGCCAGAACCCGACTTCTTCTTGAACTGCTGACCGCGGGGACGGAACCTCTGACGGCCAGACTGCTGTGCCACCTGTGGCTGCTTCTGCTGCTGTTAGGACTGATAGGCTGACTGGGAGGACTGTGAAGACTGCGCTCCTTGAATAGTATGATGACCACCCAGCGCTACCTGCTGCCTACGAGCACGACGACTGCGCAAGCCCTCCTCAATTTCGATAGCAGCATCCACGGCCTCAGCATAACTCTTGGGCTTACTAGTCAACACCATCTGATACAACTCTTCATTCAAGCCCTCAAGAAATCTAGTCCGGTTGGCCCTCTCGCGGCCAGAAACATGGGGAACGTACGCCAACAAAGAAGAGAACTGCCGAGCATACTCACTAACAGTCATGGAGCCCTGCTCCAGATGGTCGAACTCCCGCTCCCGGGCGTTCACATAGGACTCGGGCACATACTCCTGCCGGAATGTCTCGCAAAAACTGCCCCAAGAGATCCCAACGCCGGTCTCCAGCAAGGTACTCGAAGCGCCTCGCCACCAGCACTCTGCCGCCTTCCTAAGCAAGAGGGTCACTAAACTCAGTCGAAGATCATCATCATACTGAACCCGATCGAAAAGACCGATAATATTCCGGAGCCACGAGTCTGCATTTTCACTGGACTCATCACCATTGAAGACTGGAGGGTTCATCCTCTGAAACCATGCTATCACGACATCCATCCTCTCCACAGGAGGTTCCGCAACCTCAACTTCCTCCTCGTCGCTAACACGAGTACAACTGCGAGCACTACGCCTATCCTCATTCTGTACTGCTGATTCCTCAAACTGCCCCTACCTCTACCACGACGTCTAGGCGGCATCTACGAAAACACTCAATAGGATCAAGCAAAATAGAACAGATACAACATATATAGCACATAAGTCAGGCCTCGTGCTCTCAACAGAGTAAAATCATACAAACACACGGGGAAGCTATCAAAAAGCGGGTAAAATTTTTGCTTTTGGCCTGACGGTTTAAAACAATATAATTTAAAATAATACGATACTCAAAATATATCCCAGTTTATAAATCAACCAAACGCGGCTACCAGCCAACAATGCACAGTATGGCATAACCACAACAACATGTATCAGACTCCAACAACAAAATACAACGACAAAGCGCAGGGCATCCCCTGGCTAACTGTACTGATACATATAAATATGCTATACGCTACTGGGATACTCAACCACCTCCTGGGGCACCACTAGCTGGGTTAAAATCACGACCAGCTGTAAAACCTGGATTCCCTGAAAACAACACAAACAAGGAAAAACAACCAAGCCCCAGAGGGACATGGGGTCAAACCCCAGTACGGAGAGCAACTGAAATAGCTAAAGAAAATCCATAAGATAAAATGCAGATGCTATGCATGAGACACCGGATAACAACTGAAGGCTACAACCGAGCAGGGAGCCAAGGACTCAAACCTAGCTCCACAAGATCAGCAACAATCAGTGGCCACGGGGTGTGTTGAAAGTGTGGTAATGAGCCACTCGCCTTGACACAACACCCAATACCAGATGCATCAAACAACTCAACCTGCCGTTGCCTCGCCCATGAACTCTGGTAGTTAACCACTCGGCGCATGGTGGCTAACAATCCCAGCAGGGAGATTAGAGTGCGGTATTGCCGCTCGCCCTCGCATCCTGGTAAGAAACAACAGCAATATACAAGATACAAAGCTTCAAAATACAATACACGAGGGATCTGAAACAATGCATGAACAATGCGTGTATGAACATCAATAAAACAGCTAGCATAAACACAAATGCTCAGCAAGCAATACACAGCCATGTTCACCGAAACATCCCAACAGCCTCACATTAAATCTCACGCCAATTCCAAGCTACATCAAGCTCAAATCCGTACCTTGTACTTTCTGTGCAACAATTACTACAAAACAGGCCCGAGAGATCTAGATTGCAACCTGCTAAATACACACAACACAGGCTCAACACAGAAGGTCACGGCCAATTATAGAAACTCACGGCTGGGAGTCATTCACTCCACCAGCGATCAAATCCAACAATACCACTATCAGGAAGCTAAACAAAGGCTAATACTAAGATCTCAACAACAATTCGAAGTTCTACCTCAACGACACAAACACGGCCGAAGACAGCAACTTTGCGATCTCACTCTCACCAACGAAAGCCTCCAAGAATGGTATAGAAAGGAAGAGTTTCTCGAGAGGAGTCCAACGCTACCTCAAACGTGCTAAGCGGTGGCCGGAAACGACGGGAATTGCCGGAGAAAAGCTACGGTGAACAGTACTCTAGGGTTCGATCGGGGAAAATATCGCTAAGTATGGGATCTGGTACTTGAAATCGAAGACCAAGTCTTCCTTAAATACACGCGGAAAGCTGGTTAAAAAGTCCACCGACAAAACCAGACGACGCATAACAACCCAACGACTGGTTCTCAAATCCAAAAGCTGGATTGCCTAACACCCAAAAGCTGGTACCAGACGTTGCATCAAAACGCTGCGTTCCAACTTAATAAAACGGCGTCGCATAATCCCAACGTCTGGATTCCTTAGAGCTAGCCAAAACGACGTCGCACCTCCTACGTCATCCAGATGCTAACTCTTGCGCGAAACAACGAGACGCAAGTTACAGGAGCGTTGACGGGCATTGACGTCTGCTCTTGACTGCTCAACCAGACGCAACAAACTCCTCGCAGCTGGTACCAGACATAACAACCAAAACGGCGTCGCTCAAACTTAACTAAACGCTGTCGTTTTGCCATTGGATACAAACACACAAATGCAACGGCTGGATAAAAAACACGCTACCAGACTTCATAGAAACGACGGCGTATTGAGATCTCGCGCTACCAATTAAACGTTGCGACTGGATTTACCACCGACCATCTCCCACAACAAAACTAGATTTCTCATCAAAATACCAAAATTACGAAAACTTCCAGAATTGCTCTAAATGTGAAATCTGACCCGAAAATACAAACAAAACATCCAAACAGAGATCTGAATCACCAGGAATCTCTAAACCGATTAAATCCATCCAAATTAATCTTAATACAATTCCAGGTCTCACAATTCGTACCTCAAATCTCAGTATCTACCTCAACAGATCTCACCAGGGCACGCAAACCTTGGCCTGCTCAAAACTGATTCCTCGTTGGCCTCAACAACCACAACAGGAACTGCCTGGGAGCTCAAATCTGTCAAGGAATCTTATACCTCAGCTCAAATCTGAACTTCTATAACTTACTGGCTACTGTCAAAACTCAAATCTGGTTCTACCTCTCAACGCAGGTTCTAACAACTAGAACTAAGCTAGAAACGGTAAGAAATCACTTACCCAGAAGCTCAAACGAACTGAAGAACTTTCGAGTTCACTGTTGCTAAAATCTTCGAACACTATAAATCCTTCACGCTCCTTCTACACATCGACTCAGGTCTCCTAAATGGCAACAATTGAAAGAGCTAAGGGAGACGAGTTCAGCACCACCCACCTTGCTCCAAACAACGGTGGAAATCAACGGCAAATCGGAGAAAAGTGCTCGGTGGACAGTGTGAGACCTGATTTTTTATTAAGGATTAATTGTTGGAATTAATCGGTTGATCATGATATTTTGTGGGTTAGATCTCTGTTTTGAGTTGCATTTTCGGGTTCCATTTCATGTGTTGAACAATTCTGGATGCTTTCGTGTTTTTGAGTTTTTGAGGCGAAATCTGGTCGGTGGAGAAAACAGTCGTAGCTTGTTTTGGTAGCGCAGGGCATGAAACGCCGTCGTTTGAGATGTTGCGACTGGTCGTGCACTGTAGCTGCGACTGGTTTTATGCGAGGAGTTGTTGCGTCTGGATGAGCAGTCGAGAGCTATGGTCAACGCGGGTCAGCGCTCCTGTGCTTGCGACTGGTTGTGTTGGTACGTTGCGACTGGTACCAGACGAGGGAAGCGTTGTGCGTTGTTTTTGTTTTGCGTCTGGATGACCAGCAGCTGGTATTAAGGAGTGAGAATCCTATGCGACGTCCTCTGGATAAGTTGGTGCGACGCCGTTTTGAGGACCAGTCGATGGTTTGCCTTGTGATTGATTTTAGCGTCCGGTCGACTGGCTGTCCAGCTTTTGTATTTTGAATCAGCGTCTGGTTGTCCAGCTGCGAGAGATTGTTCTCTACGGTAGCTTGCAGCTGGTGATGATCACTGTAGTTAGCGACTGGATTTGTTTAGTGTGGCTCGAGATTTCTTCAGCTGTTGGTTCTTGCGTCTGCTGGTTTTGGAAATTGTTAGTGTCGACTGGTTTTGTCGGTGGACAATTATTTGAAGTGATTCCAGTCGTTGCTAGTGCTATTCATAGGAAGACTTGGTCTTCGAATTGTGATATCTTTTCCCATACTTAGCATATATTTCCAGCCTTTCATTCCTTATCTTTCGAACCCTAGAACACTGTTCAGCCATGAGCTTTTCCGGCGATTTCTCGTCGTTTCGGTGGTTGTTTTGGCTCGTGCGAGGTAGCGTTGGACTCATCTTTAGAAGCTCTTCCAATTCATACCAGTTTTAGAAGCTGTAATTGGCTAGTCGAGGAACGCGAAGTTGCTGCCGTTCGAGTGTTGCATCGATTTGGAAGAACTACGTTCTGGTTTTCGGTGAGACCTTGTTCCTAGCCTTAGTTTTTAAGCTTTCTATGTAACTGTTGAGGTATATTGGGCAGCTGGTCGAGTGAGACTCCCATCCGTGAGCTTGATTAGCAACCTGTTAGATTTACGTTGTGTATGCCGTGTGTTTAACAGGCTTTTACCAGAGTCTTCGGGATTTCTCGCAGGGTTAGTTGTTGCTCAGTATAAGGTACGGATTTGAGCTTGTTTTACAGCGAAGTTATGGCTTGGATGAATTGTAGTCGCTGGTATGTGGAATTTCCGTGCCTGCTGGTTGTGTTCTGTTGAGAATTGTGTATGCTATTTGTGTATTTGCTGCGTTGCATATGTTTATATGCTTGCATCCCCGCATGTGGCATACACGCATGGTATTCCCTTCCAGTTTTGGTAGTCTTTGTACCATTGTTGCATTGTTATTGTTTTCTTACCAGGATGTGAGGGCGAGCGGCAATACCGCACTCTCATCTCCCTGCTGGGATTTTATTCCTTGCTGTTATTTCTGTTGTATTATTGATCTCCGTACTGGAGTTTGACCCCATGTCCCTCCGGGGCTTGGTTTGTTTCTTTGTTGCGTTGTTTTCAGGAAACCCAGGTTCTACAGCTGGTCGTGGTTTCAACCCAGCTGGTGGTGCCCCAGGAGGTGGCTAGTGTGTCCCAGTAGCATATAGCATATATATATATATGTATCAGTTAGCCAGGGGGATGCCCTGCGCTTTGTTGTTGTACCCGTAGGGGGAATATGATACATGTTGGACTTATGTATGCTTTGTTGTTGAATGTTTATGACTTGGGAACTTATTTTAAGTATTTTTGTATTTTAAATTATACGTTTAAAACCGTCGGGCCTAAAAGCGAAAATTTTACCCACTTTTTGATAGCTTCCGCATGTGTTTATCTGTTGTGAGCACGAGGCCTGACATTTTTGGTATCAGAGCTTAAACTGGGATAAGCTCAATTCCTTTGATCACACTTGAGTCTAGGCACAGTGTTGCGTGTTGCATGTGTCTGACTTATGTGACTACGTGCTGCATATTTTGTGTTATATGCTTTCTTTGCTGTATCTGTTCTGTTTTCCTTATCCTGTTGAGTGTTTTAGATGACGCCTAGACGTCGTGGTCGTAGTAGGGGTCTATTCCAGGAATCAGGAGGACAGAATGAGGATCAGTCTAGTGCGCCTAGTCATACTCTTGAGAGTAGTGGAGAGGAGGAGGCTGTAGCTCCGCCGGCTCCGGTAGAGAGAATGGATGTGGTCATAGCTCGGTTTCAGAGGATGAGTCCTCCTATCTTCAATGGCGATGAGTCGAGTGAGGACACGGATTCTTGGCTCCGTAGCGTCATACATCTGTTTGATCGAGCCTAGTATGACGACGATCTCCGGTTGAGGTTGGTGACCCTACTGTTGAGGAAGTCCACAGAGCGTTGGTGGAGAGGTACGTCTAGTACCTTACTGGAGACTGGTGTTGGCATTACTTGGGACACTTTCTACCAGGTCTTCAGGCAGGAGTATGTCCCCGACTCCTATGTAGCTGCCCGTGAGCGGGAGTTCGAGTTCTTGGAGCAAGGTTCGTTGTCTGTACGCGAGTACGCTCGCAAGTTTTCTGCTTTGTTGGCGTATGTTCCGCATGTTGCTGGCCGGGAGAGGGCCAAGAGCACCAGGTTCGTGGAGGGCTTGAATGGGGATCTGTACCAGAGCGTTTTGACAAGCAAGCCCAAGTCTTATGCTGAGGCCGTGGATACTGCTATCCACATCGAGGAGGGCATGAAGAGCCGTAGTGCGCGTAGAGCGCAGGTGGCACAAGCGATGCAGGGTGGTAGGCCCGCTGTTCAGGGAGCTCAGTCGTCCCAGAGTTCTCAGTCCGTGCATTTTCCCCAGCAGCAGCAGCAGGTAGCTCAGCAGTCTGGCCGTCAGACGGTTTCGACCCCG
>KV015589.1:36654-65374 GCA_001598015.1 Dorcoceras hygrometricum
GCTGCCCTGTTTTGTTGCCTGTTGAGGCTGTGGTTTGGGTTTGCCGTGTGTTATATGGTGTATGTTGCTGGTTTTGTTATTGTTGCGCATATGTTGATATGCTTGTTGTTGTCCAGCATGTGCATACACGCATTTTCATCTTTCTTTAGCCATCGTTGCTTCGTTGTTGTTCTGTTTTCTTATCAGGTTCGAGGGCGAGCGGCAATACCGCACTCTCATTTTCCCTGCTGGTTTTGTTAGTCTCTATGCTCCGAGTGGCTAACTACCACAGTGCATAGGTAGGACAACAGCAGGGAAGTTGTTGTTACATCTGGTATTCGGGTGTGTGTCTGGGCGAGTGGTTAGCTACCACACTTGGCACACACCCAGTGGCCACCATTTGTTGCAGATTCATTTGAGCTATGCATTGATTCTTTGACGTCCATTCTCGGTTGGAGTCATCCGTTGTTGTCCAGCATATCATGCATAGCATCTACCTTTCATTCTTGCTGCTTATTTGCTGTTTTATTAGTTGCTCTCCGTACTGGGGTTTGACCCCATGTCCCTCCGGGGCTTGGTTTGTTTCCGTGTTTGTGTATTTGCAGGAATCCCAGGTAATACAGCTGGTCGTGGTTTTAACCCAGCTGGTGGTGCCCCGGGAGGTGGCTAGTGTGTCCCAGTCGCCTATAGCATACGTATATTATGTATCAGTGTTATGCCAGGGGATGCCCTGTGCTTTGTCCTTGTATCCAGTGTTTGGAGTCTGATACATGTTTTCTTTGTATTGTATGCTATTATTTGTTGGCAGGTCGCCTTATTGGTTTTAAACTGGGATCTTATTTTGAGTATCGCATTATTTTAACTTATATCGTTTTAAACTGTCGGGCCTAAAAGCGAAAATTTTATCCACTTTTTGATAGCTTCCGCATGTGTTTATCTGTTGTGAGCACGAGGCCTGACATTGCTCTCCGTACTGGGGTTTGACCCCATGTCCCTCCGGGGCTTGGTTTGTTTCCGTGTTTGTGCTTTTGCAGGAAACCCAGGTAATACAGCTGGTCGTGGTTTTAACCCAGCTGGTGGTGCCCCGGGAGGTGGCTAGTGTGTCCCAGTCGCCTATAGCATACGTATATTATGTATCAGTGTTATGCCAGGGGATGCCCTGTGCTTTGTCATTGTGACCAGTGTTTGGAGTCCGATACATGTTTTCTTGGTACTGTATGCTATTATTTGTTGGCAGGTTGCCTTATTGGTTTTAAACTGGGATCTTATTTTGAGTATCGCATTATTTTAACTTATATCGTTTTAAACCGTCGGGCCTAAAAGCGAAAATTTTACCCACTTTTTTTTGTTAGCTTCCGCATGTGTTTATTCGTTGTGAGCACGAGGCCTGACAATATTTGTCTGGTTTATTTAGCTAGATAACTATTTCTCACAATATGGTTCAAAAAATCATGAGGGAAATCCAAGCCTACAGAGATATCAAGGATTCTCTGTGTGGTAGATAGAAAATTCGGTCCTAAGAAGCAGAAATCTTCATTTGATCTCTAAGGTTTCTAGAAGAGAAATGACAATCCCAATAGAACTCACAGGAAATCGAATGGAGATGCAGCTAATTCCTTTTGAAGAAATAAACGAGGATTACAAAAACTCAAGACGGAAGTAGCACAAACAACGTCCTGGATTCATATCGGAGCAGTCCAGATCATGATAAAAGCGACTTTCAAGGAAGGAATTGATTCACCCATTGATATTTCCATATGCGATAAACGGATGGGCAGTATACAAGATTCAATACTAGGTACTATCTTTGGACACCTATGTGCCGGAAAAATTGAGTAATTTATCCAAGAATTGGGTACAATTTAGAAGGATGGGATTTCAGTCGAGCTCTGACACTACATCAAAACTAAAATACAAGAGACTGATGAAAGAAGATAATGGACTATTCTATTACATACCAAGTTTCACATGCTCTTTCTAATACACATCATTCAGAATAAAAGAGACTGATGAAAGAAGATAATGGACTATGTTCTGTTACATACCAAGTTTCATATGCTCTTTCTAATACACATCATTCAGAATTGTTTATTAGGAATGAGTTTGTTGAAATAACAGGGATATTCGGAGAAGTAGCTCAAGCTATTTATATGAAAAGATTGAGTTTCCAGTAACACAGGAAACAAATATAAAGATCCAAGATAAACCAATCCTACAAAGAAGTCAAAGTTTGAGGTTGGAACCAAGGAGAATATCCTTTCAGAGGGATAGAATTACAAGTTCTAGATGGAAAAACCCCTTATCCAAGAAATTCAAATGATATTAAGGAGATTCTCTACATTAGAGAAACTTAAATGTCCTGAGGGATGAAAAATATTGAGGTTGTATTTGATATTGCAAGCCCAAGAAAGAAATTTCCTTGCAATACGATATACTATTTAGAGTAACCAGTGATAGTAACCTACCACAGAGTAATAAGTATAAAAAATTTGGAGGCCTGTCTCTATTAAAGGAATCCCAAGGAAAGAACCAGATTGACTGATTCTTGGACTAGAGTTTTTGGAGGAACACAAGCCTTGTAAACGACTTGAAAATGGAACGGAATTCATGGTGAAAGATCATATTTTGAATTTCCAATGACTACTAGTCCATTATCAATATACATTCCAGTGGGAATGTTATACGGGCAATATAAGGCCGAATATTTCACCAATTATATTGATTCAAAAGCCGGTACAGCAAAAGGAGGAGTATTCCCAAATGAATTACAAGACGATCTACCTCAAATTGTTGGAAGAGATTTCTCAAAGAGAATTTTAATCCTCACAAAAGGAATTAAACAGGCAGAATCCTAGTCGGAGGTGCAGGGCAAACACTTTGGTATAAATTAAAGACACCAACGATTATTTTCATGATACAGTAGCAGACATCTTTCTAGGAAAAAATTTCTTACAAATTTTTAAACGCTACACACAAGAAAACTCGGAACTCGTGTTCACTACACCGTGTAATCAAAAAATCATGGTTCAACGATTACAAGACGCATTTTATCGAAAAATGCCAATTCAATTTCATAGCAAGCATGGTGATGAAGGAAAACTTTTGCACCAAAAAATGAAGGATTCCAGATGATCTGGAGATACAATGTTCCAACTAAGGTCTGGACAAAAGCTTCAGCCAAAAGAACTCGAATTCCTTAAAATATTCTTACATCAAAAGGATATAGAGATGGAATCTAAAGTGTCCCTTGAAGATGTCAAGTGAAGAATTCGAGAAAACTATAATGAGAAACCCTTGGCGTGGTGGAACAAGAATCAACTCAAAGCAAACCCTTCAGATTAAGGAAGGAAAATAATATGAGTTTGTAAGATGCAAGCCTATCCCAAGGAATATATACGATCAAAAGGATATGAAAGAGATTATTAAGAAACATTTGAATCTTGATCTAATCAAAGCAGGTGTATCACCATACAGAAATCTAGGCTTTCTTGTATGAAATCATGGTGAGCTAAAAGAGGTAAACCCAGGTTAGTCATAAATTATCAACAAATTAATAAGATTTTAGAATTTTATTCTTTTTTATACCCAGTAGATATCATTTAATCAATTGCATCCTCAATGCTAGGATGTTCTCTAAATTCGATTGTAAATCGAGATTTTATCAAATACGAATGGAGGAAAAAAATAAAAAGTTTACAGCTTTCCCACGCCACTAGGCCATTATATTTGGGAAGTATAGCCCATGGGATTGGCTAATGCACCCCAAATATTTCAAAGGAAAATGGATAATTTATTTAAAGATTATCTTGAATTTATGTTTGTCTATATTGATGATATTCTGATAGTTTCTAAAAATATGGAGGAGCATCTGAAATATTTATAAATATTTTCTAAGGTTTGCAAGAAAGAGGGACTTGTTCTCTCGAAAAAAAAACGCTTGTTGGCACAAGAAAAATTGAATTCCTTGGAATAAAAATTGATGAATCAGGAATAACTATACAAAATCGTATTTTGGAAAAAGTGCAGAATTTCCTGGAGAAATTGACAAACAAGAAGCAACTTTAAATTTTTATTGTTTAAATTTTTTTAGGAGTTATTAATTTTGTTGGAATGTTTATAAATAATCTAGCAAAATATAGAAAGGCATTCAGTCCATTACTAAAAAAGGATGCATGATTTTTATGAATAGATGAACATAGTAACGGTCTTAGCCATTTAAAAGAAATTTGATGAAATCTACTGAAGATGGCTATACCTCAAGATGAAGATGACCTGGTGTTATATATCGATGCCAGGATCATTGGTGGGCGATGGTCCTTGCAAAGCGCACCCCAAATGGAGAACAACCATATAGATATCCTAATAAACTATTCTCCGACACAGAAGCCATACAATGGCATATCAACGAGAAAGAGTTTTATGCAGTAAAAGAGATTTTGAAAAATGACCTTTATTTTTACTTGCAAAAATGTTTACTTTGAAAATTGATAACGCTCAAGTTAAAGCTTTCTTAAGAAATAAAATTGAATCTAAACAAGAGAAATTTAGAATAATAAGATGGAAAGCTTTATGTCAAAATTACCTTTGATGTTATGATTATTAAATCTCTCATGAATTATTCTTGCAGTTTTTTAACAAGAGATGGAGAGCACTGGTCGATGCCATCACGAAAATAGATGCATTTGAGGGAACACCTTGAAATACTTCAAAACGAGTTCAACAAGCTTGCTATCAATGCGGAAGTTGCAGGGAGGATACAACAAGCTGATAAGAGCAGAGGTTCAGATCGAATTACAGGATGTTTACAGGCTTACACCTAGCTGTGATCTTTAATACAAAGGCCAATCCTCCAGGTCATACAGAAGCCATTTGTTTCTAAAGTGGAGAACATTAGAATACATGACTCTACACCTGGAGCAGGGGATTCAAGTGCCCCTAGAAAAATTCTAAGTCGGGATCATCTTGCGATGATTCGGTCCAAGAAAAATCTGAGACTCCGGATCCTTGTCCCGAGTCCTCAAGTCAACCCTTTGTCTCGGGGATTGAAGAGGAAGAGATCAACCTTAGACCTCAAACTGACAAGGACAAAAATAAGGTTGTTACTAACAAGATTGCAATTTGTCCATTTCAAGTTTATCAACATAAGTGGGAAAAATTGATATCTAGGACAAGAATTAATCCGACAACATGTAGGGTTGATATAATAGGAAAATATCCAAGGATTTTTGTTAGAGTTAATTTCTGAAGTTTTGGTGATGAAAATTAAAAGAGCTTAATCAGCTCAAAATGACAAGATATGGACGAAGCTTACTAATTTGGACGTAGAAACCAGATCGGAGCAGAGTCAAGCTGGTTAAGGTCAAACCAGCTCAAGCTATTTAGGTGCGCTGGTTGAGGAAAAACCAACAAAGGTAATTTGGTTAAGATGGTTAAGGTTAAACCAGTCCAAAGATGCTTAGCTGGATAAGGACATTTCAGTTGAGAGAATTCGAAGAATTTGAAACAGAGAGCATTGAGATGAAGAGCAACAAAACAGTGGTTTACAGTTGAGAAAAAAGATCACAAGTGGTAGTGATAAGTGGTATAATAGACCAGCTGGAGTATACGTAGAATAACAGACCAGCTGAAAGATCAGTTAAGTAAACCAGCTCGAAGCAGAATGACTTCACAAGTGCTATAATACTGAAAAATGAGTGTACAAAGATGAATATCTAAATCAGTACAGAACAAAGAAATGAGAAGAATATTTCAAAGCAGTTTGGATCCAATCAAGCTCAGAACCCGATCAAGAAAAGCAGCTCAATGTTCAGAAACCAGATCGGGAGACCAGCTGAGTCAAGACAACGTAGCAAATTGAATTTTGGAATGTTTGAAGCTACGTACAGTTTGATATGAGACATTTGACATCTCTGCAGTGATTTGTAGTCGTTGGAACTACTTTGAGCTAATACTAGATATGCAGAGATACGATTCAAACTGAAGACAGTGCATAGTTGCTAAAAAGGGCAATGCATTTAATGGAGATATACTTTCATCGTACAAACATTTATGAGACCGCAAAAAATTCAATTTGGATACACTCAACGTGTCTACTGGTTACATTTATTACCGTTGTATCCAAAGGTTATAAATAGAAGAGAAGAGCAGCTGTGAAGAGTTTACGGACTACAACAAGATTATCAAACATACGAGCTAACCAGACCTTCATGAGCAAAAGAAGAGTTCATCTTGAACCAGTTCACAGCAAGTGACACAAGCACAGATTGATTATTCACTTCATTGTGTCACAATATCTTCTATACACACACTCTGTAGTGTTGAAAGTTTATTGTAAATCATAAACAAAGAGTGTAGAGTGATAGATTAGTACAACCAGCGCAATGCTTAGTTCTTTGTATTGCGAACCAGATCACGGGTCTGGATTCGTTGGTTGATTGCTAGGATTTCTTGCAGCCGTAGGCTGTTGGATCGGGTTTGTACAAGTGGTTATATAAATCAAATCTTCTAGTGGAAATCCTTCCCATTGAGGAAGAAGGGGAGACGTATGAGAATTTTCTCCGAACTTCTAGAAAAAACCTCTCGTCTCTACATCTTTTACATTCACACATTGGTTTAAATTGTTCACTGTTCAATCATGTTGTTTCCGCATAAAAATCATTTTATTACAAGAGACAACAACAGTCACTGAGAAACCTCTAAGTTGGTAACTCGGCTGGAGGTTTGCGTCGAGCGATAAAATCTTTTGAAACAAGTTTTAAAACAAAGTTATCAAAGGAGTTCATTCACCCCCCCTCTGAACTCTCGAGATTTTTTCGATCCTAACTAGTGGTATCAGAGCAGGTTTCTCAATGTTTGAAAGATTTATTCATTTATATTCATTAAATATTTCAATTTCTCACAACAAGATCCTATGTTTTCCAAGGAAGAATACGAAGTCTGGAAGATCCGGATGCAGATGCACCTAGCAGCACAAGACGATGACATGTGGTTCGTGATAACTAACGGGCCGATGCAAATAATGAAAATGAATACTGCTGTGTATATAACTGCTGGTTCACCTCAGTGGATAGAAAAGCCTAGACTGGAGAGGACCTCTGAGGACAAGAAGAAAGCAAATCTGGATAATGTCGCCAAGGACATACTGTACAAGACGCTAGACAACAACTTGTTTAGCAAAATCCAGACGTGCACAACCGCGAAAGAGATCTGGGAGAAGTTAACCTAGTTTTGGGAGGGAAATGAAGAAACGAAAGAGAACAAGTTGACTGTGGCCCTGCAAAAGTTCGAATTGATCAAGATGAAGCCCGAGGAAACCATGGCCAAATTAGATGAACGGTTAGCTCATTGGTGATTGAGCTAGACAGACTGGGAAAATCCTACAGAAACAGGGAGCTAGCCCTAAAACTGATGAGAGAACTTCCCAAGGAGTGGATGTGAAAGTCGAAGAACTTGAATAAACTGGAGTTACACGACCTGTTTGCAAATCTAAAAGCATATGAGTTTGATCTGGAAACGAGAGCAGAGTCTGAGGCATCTACTTCTCAACCAAACAGAGCTCTCGCTGGTACAATTATAGAACAGAGTCCATGTTCTACCAGCAGCAGATTGACAGAGGAGATGAGCAAGGATTCTATGTCCTTGTTAATTAAGATTTCGGAAAATTTATGCGGAAGCATAATACTAAACCCTCTTCTTTTGATTCTCCCAAGAAAATTGCTAACTATCCTTTTGATGATAAATGTTACAATTGTGGCAGTCCTGGTCACTTCATGGCTGATTATAGGAAGCTAAGAAGAGATGCAAATAAGAGACTAGATCCTAGCGCCAGCAAAGACAAGAAGGAGAAGAAACTTTAACAAAAGGGGAGAACCGAAAAATCAATGGTGGCTGAAGAAAATAAGAGTGCTTGGGCTGACTCAGACCCAGAGGAATCTAGCTCTGGAACTTCCTCATCCAGCGAAAGCGAAGATGAATAACAGTTCGGGATTTACACGTGAGGACCTTGTCAAAGCACTTAACGACATGGTCCTAGAATATAAGAAACTTGCTCAATCATTCAGGGAAGTTAAAGACGAAAGAGAGAGCTGTGCAACGAACACTGAGCAGGTTAGCTCAAGTAATATGCAGCCTGCTCTAAGTAAGCTTGTGACTGAGAATGAAGAATTGAGAAGCAGGTCCGAGGAGATGCATCATGAAAATCAGCGGTTGGCTGATTAATAAGCTCCTGGACCAGGTCTTATACCTCACTACAAAAACAACATGGGGCTACAAAGCCATTTGGTGATAAAATCGGATTGGGCTATAATAGCGATGAAGGAAGTACCGCAGAAACCAGTAGTACCCAAAGGCCGGAAAGAACAAAGTTTCAAACTATAACTTTTGTAAAATCTAAGCATGGGACAGCCTGAAGAGGCACAATCCGATGACGAAATCATATCAGCCAAGCCTCCGATCTGGAAAGGTAGATTTTATGGGCTGGGGTATACTACTCTTGAGAAGTCTCGGGAAAGCTGGCTTAACAAAAGAGTTGAACAGATGTAGGGTAAATCCAAATCTGGTGGTATAAAACAAGGTCAGTTCTCTCGATCTTCAATGAAGGATAGGCAGTACCAGCATCAATATCGTAAGTCCAGATCGAGTGGTTCATATGTTGCTCATCAAGACCCATCCAGATCAAAGAACACACATGGACCACACAAGTTCTTTGATGCACACACTGGTAAATGGGTTAAGATTATCCAAATGTGGGTTTCGAAAGGTCTAATCGAACTCGGACCCAAATAAATAAAAGGGTACCAAATTTTCTTGACTTGTGATTGTAGGAACAACAGGTATCAAGATTGGATCCATAAACGTCGTATCTGGATAGTGGATGTGCAAGGCACATGACTGGAGATGCCAAAATGCTTACGAATATCAAATCTTGCAACGGACCCAAGATCACCTTCGGTGATAATTCAACGGCAACACCGTGGGTAAGGGTAAGCTTACACATGGTAATTTTACTGTCAACAACGTTCTCCTTGTTGAGAACTTGTGTTACAACTTGATCAGTATCAGTTAGTTGTGTGACAGTAACTACTCTGTTAAATTTCATAAGCACACATGCACGGTTCTAAATCCGGAAGGTCTGACTATGATAGTAGGTTATCGATCTAGAAACACCTACAAAGTTGATAGGTCGGTTCAACCGCATACAGAACAAACATGACTAGTAGCTGACTCTTCAAAGAGTTGGTTATGGCATCAGCGGATGAATCGTCTAAATTTCAAAATAATTGCAAACTTGAGCAAGCGTGAGTTGGTTGATGGCTTGCCCAAGCTAAAATTTTCAAAAGACAATATTTGCTCTGCATGTCAGAACATTTAAAATCAACTTTCAAAACTAGAGGCAGTGATAAAACCTCACGAAAGCTGGATCTTTTTGGTCTGATACTCGTAACCAGCTTAGGGGGAATGAAATACACCATTGTCGTTTGTTGATGACTTTTCCAAATTTACTTGGGTGTTGTTTTTAAAATCAAAAGATCAAACTGCCGATTAGCTGATCAAGTGTGAGGACTAGAAATTTTTTAATTGGTGATCAATCGGTTAATCAGATCTGGATGAGGATTAACTAATTGAGACGTAAACCATAGGGTTTTCAGATTTGAAAGAATTGTTTAATCTGCTGGTGATATTCAGATTTGACGTAGAATAGATCAGATGTGAGTTGTTGGTCACTATCGGATGGCTTGGAATAGATCCGATTTGCGCAAGAGGATTTGGGTAGATCGCATTCGAGTATGATTTGTTTTGTGTATCAAGTTGAGTGTCTATCGGGAATTAGTATCGGAAGATATCAGATTTGAGGTGAATCTCTTGGAGACGATTAGCCATTAGGATTCCCACGTGAGTACTATCGAGGATTAGATTTGAGATGTTATGGAGACTCTGAGCTGAGGGAACATATTTGAGTAGTTGAACCTAGAGTGAGAGGTAATGCGACGTCATATCATGTTACCAGATTTGACGCTGGTTGAGTGAAATCTGTTCAGCGGGTGTGAGCAGATGGGCAAGTCAACTTGGGGGAAGTTACGTGTTGGTCAATGGTACTGTGTGGACCAATCGAGTTCGTGATTTTTGTGTAGATCGGTACGGTTCATGGATTTTCAGATTTGACCAGATCTGGATGAGCGTGAGTGGGTCTATGTCGCGAGATCTGTTTGTTCTGAGTGGGACTCCTAAGTGACATCGTTTGGTGATCGCGAGCTAGTATAGCGTGGAGAAGTCAGATCTAATGTAGCGCTAAGATCTGAGTGCTGGTATCAGCTTTGACCTGAGTGGTTGACTTTCACTGTAGCTTTGACTGGAAGATATATATATATATATATATATATACTAGTGTCGATCAACACTTAGAGAAATTGAGACCCGATATTTCTTATCATCTTCTCGAGAACCTTTCAAACCATTACGGTTCACTCAAACCCTATTTCTTGAGATTGCTATCAATTTACGCCGCCATTTGGAGCAAGATTGGTGGTGCTGAGCTCGTCTCTTCTAGATCTTTTGATTGATACCTTTTTTGAGACTTCAGTCGACGAGTTGAGGGAGTGCGAAGTAGTTGCAATGTTCGTATATCTTCGCGATTTCTGGACAGCAGTTCTTCTATTCTTTAGCAGCTTTGTGTAAGTGATTTATTACTGATTTAAGCTTCGATTTAGACTTGGATAGTGCTCTGTAGGATTGAGGTAGCTGATATATGCTACGAGGCTTTAGATTATAAGCTTTTATGAGCTCAGATTTGAGCTGATTTGTTAGATGTATTGATAGATTTGGGCTTTTAGGCATCTTTCGTTGAGTTTCTGGCGAGCTAATAGAGCAGTAGATTTTAGCAGGCTGCTGGTGCCGTGTACTCCTGTGAGATATGTTGAGATAGTAGAGGTGTGGAGACTGAGGTACGGATTGAGCTCGTGTTTACAACTTTGAGATGAACATGAGAACGTATTATGTGTGTGTTTACGTGCTGTGTACCATGCCTGAGTTGTGCTGGTCTTATCTGTGTGTGACTTACAACTGATAGAGTGTGCTGTTATGTTATATTGCATTGTTCTATGATCTGTTTAGCATGGGCATACACGCATTTCATATTGATCTTGATTTACTTGTGAACCGAATTCATTTACGCGTTGTGATCGGCCGGTTGAGCCGTCGTGCCTGAAAGATCCAACGTTGTTATTGATGTGGTGGCCAGCTGAGTTGTCGTGCCTGAATACCACTAGACTGTGATGGGCGGCTGATTTGTCGTACCTGAATATCACAGGATCTACTTATGCACATCTGAGTTGTTGTGCCTTGCTTACCGTTGATTCGTTGGTAACCCTCATGCATGACACGACATCATATGTTGCATGTGTATCTGATAGTTGTTATACATTGCTCTTCGTACTGAGGTTTGACCTCCTTTTATTTTCCCGTTTTTGGGCTGCTTTGGTCTGTGTTGCCCTTTGTAGGATCTGTCAGGATCGATTTACCCCTCTATACACTTGTCATTTTGACAATAATTGGCACTTAGAGGGTGTAACCAGATCGAATGATAAGACGCAGGATTCAGCAAGACATTGAAGCCGGGTTGCGATAACCAACTGGTTCCAGCTGGTTGTTGAAACCAGCTTGATACAAAGCAAGCGCTAAACATGTTGGTTCCATCTGGATGCTGAAACCAGCTCGACACACAGTCTAACGATCTGGTTAACTTATCTTGAGCTGCAATAGCTCAGTGTTCTTGAATACTTTGTGCACCGATATACAGATTGAGTAATGAATATAAATCATCGAAAATAACTCAAACTGCACTCTAAATTCAAAAGCTCGATTAAACAGTTTTGTGCGTTAAACAGATATGCAATGCGTGAGTATGCAAGTACTGAAAACAGTAAAGAAAAATACGCTGATTTGTTTATGGAAGTTCGGAGCTCAATCTCCTACGTCTCCCTTTCTTTCGCAACGGGAAGGATCCACTAAAAGACTTTGATTACAACGACCCTCGCTGCAACCCACTCCTACGACCCGCAGTCGCAAGAAATACTAGCCACACCACTACACACCAGCCCGCAAGATGCGTGTGACTGACTCACTTCTTTACTGCCTCAGTGTGAAAGACAACAAGGACTTGTTTAACGTCTCTGTCCAAAGACTACATACACTTGTTTAATGTCTCAGTGTGAAAGACAACTAGACTTGTTTAACGTCTCTGTCCAAAAACTACAATGGAGAGTATTGAATCACATTCACTCTTATCTTTCTCGCTCAACTCTTGAATGTGAGTGAATGTGTGTGTGTGAGATTTACAGTTTAAGCACAATCTCTCAATAATTAAATCTCACACACTCTGGGAAGTGCTCCTAGTTCGAGCTGGTTTTCTGCTTATCTTCCCAGTTTCAGTGTTGTGCGTTTCTTGATTTTCTGTTTGGACTTCACACAACTATACTCCCTCTGTTTTTGCGCATGCTTCTTCTGTTCCATTACTCCTGTATATAAAGCCTCTGCCTGGATTTATCCGTTGGACACAAAGTTGTAGCCGTTCTGAAAAGTCTTCTGACGCATATGTACTTTGTATCCTTTGGCTTTTAATGCGTTACAGGCTTTATATGAGAGCTCTTTTCGTCGGAACTGCTGCAGCCTTTGATCTCTTCGAGCTCTGTTTGCTTGTGCCTGATGTGGGCAAGACAAAACAAATCAATTTGAACCAATTAATTTGGTCTTCGTAAGATTGTTCAAACTGCTTTGTTTGACCAGATTGATTTGTCTGGATCTGATCTTTCAGCTGGTTTCTCTGTTAAGCTGGTTGCTTCCACGGCTCCTACAGAGCTCTCTCCTTATCCACACCAGCTTTTTTGTTCTCATCTTCAAGCTGATCTTCTTCTGGAGAAGCTTCTGAATCTGCGCCTCTTTTTGTCTGCAGCTGAGCTTGTTCTGTTCTTTCCTGCTCTTGAGCTGCTTCGAGGCTCCAGCTTGCTCCATTCCCAGCTGATCACCAACCAGCTGGTTGATATATCTGTGAGATCAAGCTTCTCACAGATATCATACGGCCAGCTGGTTTGTCTGCTCCCGGCTGGTCCTCTTAACTTCAATCTGGTTTGTCCTTAACCAGCTGGGCTCTATTATTCTTGTCAAGAGCCCTAGTTTTGCTTTCTTGTCCTTTTGATCCATTCAGACACCTCATCCAAATCATCCGCAAGAAAACTGTTAAGCAGTTCTGATTCAGTCTACCCAAGGACTGAAATCCCTCTGATGAACTGCTTATTGCCGTGTTCAATGATCAAGCATGCACTTGATCACTGCTCTTGTATACGGCTTCGCACTCAATCACTGCTCTTGTACACTGCCATTCTGCACTTCATCATTCTTCTTTTAAACTTCTGCTCTTCATTATGCGGTTGATCATCGTGCTGCTTCTGCATCAAGCTGGTGAATCAGCTTGATGTTCTCTGCACTTCTGGAAGTAAACTCTGTTGTACCAGCTTGGACGTCCCCTTACTGTTCCAGCTAGATATCTTCGACCAGTCCAGCTCAGGCGTCCCATCATAGTTCTAGTTTGGATATCTTTGCGTCTACTCCAGTCTTAGCAAGCTGCGCATGTCATGCAGAGCGTTAGTACAATAGAAGAAGATTTTGTGTGAATCAAAACTTAGATTCTGATCTGTAAACCAGATCCAACAGGATCTTCAGGTAATCCAGCTGGACTGAGTGGAGCGTCAGCTGGTAGATCCCCATTTTGAGTCCCAGTTAATTATACTATGTATTGAACCAGGGGATGTCCTGCGTGAATATTGTATTTGGGGATTTGTGTGTATCGCATACTTGATTATGTGTTGAGGATTGTTGGATTTTCGAGTTAAAATCTCTATTTTTGAGTATGCTTGTATTTTTAAGGGTTGATTTTGGTTCAGGCCCAAATCTAAAATTTTAGCCCATATTTTTATGTTTCCGCACGTTTGTGATTAATTGAGTAATTAATCCTCTGATTAGAGCATCGGTCCTGACACTTTGGTATCAGAGCTTAAAATGGGATAAGCTCGATTCTTTTTCATCAAACTCGAGTCTTGGCACAGAGTTTAGTTTTTTATTTTGATTGAATCTGTGATTTGTGTGATTTGTATCTGCCTCTGTGATTACTGGCTTTTGGTCTTTACCTTTGAGCTTTGTTAGATGCCGCCGAGGAGAGGTATAGGTAGAGTGACTAGGCAGACAGTTGGGGAGTCTAGAGCCCCGGGCAGTGATGAAGATGTTGAGCAGCAGAGTGTGCCTTTGCGTCGTTGAGCTAGATAGACAGAGGTGGTGATGTGACTAGGCATATTGGCGAGATGGAACTAGTGTTGGCTAGGTTCTAGAGGAAGAATCCTCCTACGTTCACTGGCGCCGAGGGTGGTTTGATGGCTGAGGGCTGGTTGGAACACATGGAAGAGTTGTTTGATGCGGTAGAGTATTCTCAGGAGAGGAGACTGAAGTTGGCCGTTTTGCAGTTGAGGGATAATGCTCAACGTTGGTGGAAAGGTAATTCCCGAGTCATGAGAGAGAGTGGGGCTTTGATTTCTTGGGAGAGCTTCTGTGCAGCTTTTTGTCAGGAGTATACCCCTGAGTCCTACTACAATAACCGTGAGAGGGAGTTTGATAACCTGAAACAAGGGAACATGAGGGTGGCTGAGTATGCTGGACAGTTTTCTTCGCTTCGGTCGTATGTTCCCCATGTTGCTAACCAGGAGAGGACGAAGAGGAACAAGTTTCTGAGAGGGTTGAGGCCCCATTTGTTCTGTATGGTGTTGGCTGGTTCTCTGTGACTTATGCCGAGACAGTGGGTAGGGCGGTGGACATTGAGGAGTGTCTGTTGGAAGCGCAGAATCAGGTTCTGCCGACAGCTGGATGCATCTTTCAACCTGTGCTAGAGGTGACACAACCATTTCAGCCTCCTCAAGTGTCGCAGCAATCCAATCGTCAGATGTTCAAGCCTCGAGGAAAGCAGTTTAAGAGATAGTCGAATTTGAGTTCTTCTGGTTCTATTAGTTCCGGTGGTAGTGGCTCTGGAGGAGTGACGTGTGGTTAGTGCGGAGGTAGGCACATGACTTCGCAGTGCCGTGGAGTTCAGGGTCTTTGTCATAAGTGTGAGAGCCGAAAGCTGATAGGATTAATTGAGTTAATTAATCGGGTTTTGTTGAGATCAGCTTTGAGTTGTTGCGCTTGGAGAAGCTATCGGGTTCTGTTTGTTCTTAGAACAGATTTGGTTAGTTGAGTTCTTTTGCGGAAGCTGTTCAGTAGTTAGCGCAGGTCATCGCTGAATGTTGGCGTTCAACAGTGGTGACGTCAACAGCTATCGCTGAGTGATTGTTTCAGCAGTCGTAGCGAGATCAGCAGTCGCTGAGCAGTAGCGAGTGCGCTATCATGTTTCATTTAGCGGGTGATTGTACGTCGTCGTTTGGATTAGTTGGAACGACAACATTTTGGATTAGTGAAGAAGAATCAGCTGTGAGTTGCGTTAACGTCAGCTGTGTGAGAGATCTGTTGTAGCATTGCTAACAGATGTTGGTTAGTGTTCAGCAGTGAGTAGCGGGTGACGTGTCCAGTTGCGACAGTAGTTCTCTGCGACGTCGTTTGAGTTAGTAGTGATCGTTGTTTTGGCTTAGTGAGAGATCTGTTGCAAGATCTGTTTACGAGCGGGAATATCAATTGCGATAGCTTAAGTTGTCGGTGGAGCTGTTCCCATTTTCTGTCAGCAGTGAGATTAAATAGGGAGCTTGGCCTTGTTCCCTATTATTGTTCGCGACACTTAGAATATTTTCCCGATTGTCAAATTCTGTCGCGATACCCTAGCTACTGTTCACGAACCTTATCTTCTTCAATTGCCGATGGTAGATAGCTCCGACGAGAGTGAGAGTGGTAGCGTTGGACTCCTCTTGCTGAGACGCTTCGTTTGGTGGTGCTTTACGGACGTTTACTTGAAGCTGGTGAGGTGTGCGAAGACATCTCCCTTGTGTAGTCTGTTAGCATAAGCGTCGGATTTCGCTCCTAGCTTGTTGTGGTAAGTTCAGTTCCTGCCTTTAAGCTTGTTAGAGCTTTCTGTGGTGTTTGATGAGGTAGGATAGCGCTGGTTGAGTTGTAGTTCCCAGCTGTTGCTTTTCTGTGCTTCGGTATTTGAGCAGTTGTTGTGTTGCCGTTGAGCAGGTGGTGGATCTGTGTCATTGTGGCAATCTGCTTGTAGTAATTGTTGCCCAGAGATTTGAGGTACGGATGTGAGCTTGTTTACAGCTTAGGATTGAGCATGTATTATATGCTTGGCTGTGTGTGTGCTCCGTGCTGTTATTACTTGTGCCTGTGTTATAATATCAGCTGTTGCATTGCATACACGCATATTGCTGTCGAGCCCTGTTTTGCTAGCTATTCCTGTTTTGTTGAATTGTGTACCAGGATGCTATGTTCAAGGACGAGAGGGTAGTTCCCGTATATCTTGAAGGTTGAGCGGGTAACTCCCGTACCTCATTCTCCCTGCTGGGTTTGTTAGCTGCTATGAGCGGAGTGGGTAGCTCCCACATTTCATGAGCGAGCAACAGCAGGTGGAGCTGGTTGTTAGCATCTGGTATGGTGTACTGGAGATGAGTGGGTAGCTCACATGTGCTCAGTATACCCGTGGCCACGAACTGATTATCGTTCCTTTGATCAGATCTTGCTGCTGAGCTATTGTTGCGATCCTTTGGCTCCCTGCTTTCGGTTGTAGCTTTGCTCCCTTGCATAGCATTTGCATATTTATCTGTGTTTTCCTTATGCTGTTTATGCTGCTCTCCGTACTGGGGTTTGACCCCGAGGTGCTCTGGGACTGGTGTTGTTGCCTGTGTGTTGTTTTCAGGTTTCCCAGGTTTCTCTGCTGGTCGTGGCTTTGACCCAGCTGGAGGTGCCCCTGGAGGTGGATAGAGTGTCCCAGTTAGCGTATAGAATATATGTACTAGTACCGTTAGCCGGGGAATGCCCTGTGCTTATGGGATTGTGTTATCTGTTGTAGTACTGGTATTTGTGTTTGTATAAATGCTGTACTGTTGTATCGTGTATTTGTAAACTGGGATATTTTAAGTATGATTGTATTTTAAATTATATTTTTTAAACCGTCAGGCCAAAAGCGAAAATTTTAAGCCACTTTTTGTATGCTTCCGCTATGTTTGCGTGATTTAACTCTGAGTAGAGCACGAGGCCTGAAATTTTTATATCAGAGCTTAAGCTGGAATAAGCTCGATTTCTTCGATCACACTTGAGTCTAGGCACGGTGTTGTGTATTGCATGTGCTTGACTATGTGATCTATATGCTGCCTTTATTTGTGCTGTATTGTTTTGTTGTGATCTTACCCTCTTAGTGTTTCTTAGATGCCGCCTAGACATAGGGGTAGAGGTAGAGGGCAGATTCCGGAAGAGTCTGAAGGTCAGACAGAAGGTGATCAGCGTAGTTTTCCCCGTCGTGATCGCGGTAGGCACGTCGATGATGAGGTTGATGAGTTGGGTGCCCGAGTGAATGACATGGAGCTTGTCATGGCGAGGTTTCAGCGTATGAACCCTCAGGTTTTCAATGGGTATGAGTCTAGTGCTGACGCAGATTCGTGGTTGCAGCATGTCACGAGTTTGTTTAACCGTGTGCAGTATGATGATGATCTCAAGTTGAGTCTGGCTACTTTCCAGTTGAGGAAAGGTGCGGAGCGTTGGTGGAGAGGCGCTTCGAGACTTTGGAAGAGACTGGCGTAGGGATTACGTGGGACGGTTTTTTCATTGCTTTCCGTCAGAAGTATGTCCCGGAGTCCTACGTGAACGCACGTGAGCGTGAGTTCGATAATTTGGAGCAGGGCAGTATGTCTGATAGAGAGTATTCCCGTAGGTTTTCTTCCCTTCTTGCGTACGTGCCGCATGTTTCTGGCCGGCAGAGAGCGAAGAGAACTAGGTTTCTTGAGGGGTTGAACGAGGAGTTGTATTCCTTGGTTTTGGCTAGCTCGCCGAAGAGCTATCAGAGGCGGTTGACATCGAGGAAGGTTTGAGGAACCGTCGGTGCCGTGGTAGGCCGCAGGTGGCACAGAGTAGTCGTCCAATGGTTCAGGGAGCGCAACCTTCCCAGTCTGTGCAGTCGTCTCAGCCACCCCAACAGCAGCAACAGGTAGACCAACAGTTTGGTCATCAGAGGTTTAGACCCGTGGTAAGCAGTTTAAGAAGAAGTCTGGTTCGAGTTCTTCTGGTTCTGGTAGCTCCAGCAGCGGTGGTACCAAGGTGGAGTATTGTGGCCAGTGTGGTGGAAAGCACCCTACAGCGCGGTGTGCAGAGTTCTTGTAATGTCTGTGGTCAGTACGGACACTTTGCCAGAGTGTGTCCTTTGCCTGGATCGCAGCATACCGCAGTTCCACCGTAGGGTCGAGGTGGATCGTCTAGAGGTTGTTCTGCTTTTCCTGTTCAGCAGCAGAGGTTGGGGGAGCCTCAGTTTAGGCCATTTCAGCAGCCTGGTCCTTCGCGGTTTGGACAATCTTCCCACCCTCAGTTTTCTGGACCTCAGTTTGCCCAAGTGAACGCCATAACCAAGGAGCAAGCTGAAGGCACACCGGGCGCGGGATTATCCAAGGTACTTGCTTTGTTTTTGATTTTCCTACGCGTGTGTTGTAGCAGCCTGGTCCTTCGCGGTTTGGACAATCTTCCCACCCTCAGTTTTCTGGACCTCAGTTTGCCCAAGTGAACGCCATAACCAAGGAGCAAGCTGAAGGCACACCGGGCGGCGGGATTATCCAAGGTACTTGCTTTGTTTTTGATTTTCCTACGCGTGTGTTGTTTGATACAGGAGCGTCGCATTCTTTTATTTCTGATGAATTTGTGGTTGAGCATGGTTTGCATACCACTCCTTTGTGTGATATTGTATCTGTTGCGACTCCTGCCGGTGCGAGCCTGTTCTCCCAGGAGATTTTGTTGAATGGTGTTCTTAGGTTTGGCGAGAGTGTGTTGTTAGCCAACCTGATCAGGCTTGTGATGTGGGATTTAGACTGTATAGTGGGAATAGACGTGTTTTCTAGCTATAGGGCCACTGTGGATTGTTTCCACTGCGTTGTGCGATTTATGCCCCAGTCTGGCGAGAAATGAAATTTCTACGGCCAAGATTGAAAGTTGAAGATTCCTTTAGTGTCTGCGATGGAGATGTTTAGCCTGTTGTCGCTGGAGAATGTTGGTTTTATGATCTATGCCTTAGATGCGTCTTCTTCTTCGAGCGTAGAGCTTAGTAGAGTCCCTGTGATTCGACATTTCCCGGATGTGTTTCCTGAGGAGATTCCTGGTTTTCCTCCGAGGCGGGAGATAGACTTCAGCATTGAGTTGGTTCCTGGTACATCTCCGATTTCACGTGCTCCGTATCGTTTAGCGCCTGCTGAGTTGAGGGAGCTTAAGGAGCAGCTTAGTGATTTGCTGGAGAAGGGATTCATTAGGCCTAGCATGTCCCCGTGGGGAGCGCCTATCTTGTTTGTTAAGAAGAAGGACGGGTCGATGAGGATGTGTATCGACTTTAGGCAGTTGAACAAAGCGACAGTGAAGAATAAGTACCATTTGCCTAGGATCGATGATCTTTTTGACCAGTTGCAAGGGTCTGACGTGTTTTCGAAGATCGATCTGCGTTATGGGTATCATCAGTTACGCATCCGTGAGCAGGATGTTGAGAAGACTGCGTTTCGTATGAGGTATGGGCATTACGAGTTTCTAGTTATGCCTTTTAGTTTGAAGAATGCTCCCGCAATTTTCATGGACTTGATGAATAGAGTCTTTAGAGAGTTCATCGATCAGTTTGTGATTGTGTTTATCGATGACATTTTGGTGTACTCTAAGACTCGTTGCAGCATAAAGAGCATTTGATGCTAGTTCTTCAGAATCTTCGAGACTCGCAGCTGTATGATAAGTTTTCCAAGTGCGAGTTTTGGTTGGACCGAGTTGTGTTTCTGGGTCATATGATTTCTGTTGATGGTATTTCTGTGGCTCCCAGTAAGGTTGAGGCTGTTCTTAACTGGGAGCGTCCCAAGAATGTTGCTGAGATTCGTAGTTTCTTGGGTTTGGCTGGCTATTACCGTCGTTTTATCGAAGGATTCTCTAGTATAGCTAAGCCAATGACGCAGTTGACTCAGAAAGACAAGAGGTTTGTATGGACTGAGCAATGCGAGAGTAGTTTTCTGTTGCTCAAAGAGAAGCTAACTACTGCGCCTGTCTGCGCCTGTGTTAGCCTTGCCGTGTGGTTCAGGTGGTTTTGTGGTCTGTGTAGATGCTTCCTTGAATGGATTGGGTTGTGTGTTGATGCAGAATGGTCGAGTCATTGCTTATGCCTCTCGACAGTTGAAGCCGCATGAGACTCGTTACCCAGTTCATGATTTGGAGTTAGCAGCAGTGGTTTTTGCTTTGAAGATTTGGCGCCACTACCCGTATGGTGAGCAGTTTGTGGTGTACTCCGACCACAAGAGTCTTCAGTATCTGTTTTCTCAGTCAGATTTGAACATGAGACAGCGTAGATGGATGAAGCTGCTAAAGGATTTTGATTGTGAGATCAAATAACAGCCAGGGAAGATGAATGTGGTTGCTGATGCATTGAGCAGAAAGGCTCAAGTGGCGATGCTGGCTTCGATGCAGATTTCGAAGGTCCATGAGCATCTTATCACTACTGGTTGGAGGTTTTACCCCGCTGAGGATTATGTTGTGGTGTCTTCTTTTCAAGTTGAGCCACAACTTGTTTCTAGCATTAGAGCAGCTCAGAGGACAGATCCTTCCATCCATGAGTTGAAGCTGAAGGTGAGAGCTGGACAGTTGGAAGACTATACTGTCTCTTCTGATGGTTGTTTGAGGTTTCGTGGCAGGCTTGTTGTGCCAAATTTGATTGATCTTAAGGAAGAGATTTTGCGTGAAGCACATTGCAGTAGATACAATGTTCATCCTGGTGCAAGGAACATGTAGCAGTATTGAAGGGTGATGTTGCTGATTTTGTAGCCCGATGTCTGAATTGTCAGCAAGTCAAGGCAGAGAGGATGAGACCTGGTGGTTTGTTGCATAGCTTAGAGGTGCCCCAATGGAATTGGGAGCACATAGCTATGGATTTTGTCACGCATTTGCCCCGTTCCAGCAGCGGCTGTGATGCTGTGTGGGTTGTGCTGCGCACTTCATTCCCTACAACATGAGCTATTATTTGAAGAAGATGGCAAAGCTGTACATTTTTTTTGTTGTGCGTCTGCATGGTGTGCCAGTTTCGATTGTTTCAGATCGTGATCCTCGATTTACTTCCAGGTTTTGGAAGAGTTTGCAAACAGCTTTGGGTACTAGATTGGCTATGAGTACAGCATATCACCCTCAAACAGATGGCCAATCGAAGAGAACTATCCAGATTTTAGAGGATATGTTCAGAGCTGTGGTGATGGATTTTAGTGGTAGCTGGCAAGACTCGTTGTCTTTGGTTGAGTTTTCCTACAATAACAGCTATCAGGTGACGATTGGCATGTCACTGTTTGAAGCTTTGTATGGCAGAAAGTGTAGATCGCCAGTGTGTTGGGAAGAAGTGGGGGAGAAGCAGCTGTCTTCCCCGAGAGTTTGTGAGTTCAGAGCTGTGGTGATGGATTTTAGTGGTAGCTGGCAAGACTCGTTGTCTTTGGTTGAGTTTTCCTACAATAACAGCTATCAGGTGACGATTGGCATGTCACTGTTTGAAGCTTTGTATGGCAGAAAGTGTAGATCGCCAGTGTGTTGGGAAGAAGTGGGGGAGAAGCAGCTGTCTTCCCCAGAGTTTGTGCAGCAGATGAGATCAGGTGGACTTGATTCGTCAAATAATGAAAGCTGCTCAAGATCGCCAAGCCAGTTATGCGAATAAGAGGCGTAGGCCTTTAGAATTTGAGGTTGGTGATCTAGTTTTCCTTAAGGTTTCTCCTTTCCGCAGTGTTATGAGATTTGGTCTCAAGGGTAAGTTAGCTCCTCGCTATGTTGGTCCTTATGAGATCTTAGAGAGGATTGGTCCTTTGGCTTATCGGCTGTTGTTGCCACCAGATTTGTCTTCTTTACATGATGTGTTTCATGTTTCGATGCTGAGGAAGTATGAGCCAGATCCCTCGCATGTGTTGAGAATTGACGAGGTTTTGTTAGATCGGACTTTGAGCTATGTTGAGTATCCCTTGCAGATCTTGGATAGAAAAGAGAAACAACTGAGGAATAAAACCATTCCCTTAGTGATGGTTCAGTGGAGCAAGCACGGTAGAGAAGAAGATACTTGGGAACTGGAAGAAAAGATGCAACGTGAGTGGCCGCATCTGTTTGAGTAATGTTGTTTTAGTTCCAGTAGTTCCTCGTAATTCTTTCCCCAATTATCTTGAACTCTTGTTTTGGAGTTGATCGATTTCGAGGATGAAATCCTGTTTTAGTGGGGGAGAGATGTGAGACCCGAAAGCTGATAAGATTAATTGAGTTAATTAATCGGGTTTTGTTGAGATCAGCTTTGAGTTGTTGCGCTTGGAGAAGCTATCGGGTTCTGTTTGTTCTTAGACCAGCTTTGGTTAGTTGAGTTCTTTCGCGGAAGCTGTTCAGTAGTTAGCACAGGTCCTCGCTGAATGTTGGCGTTCAGCAGTGGTGACGTCAGCAGCTATCGCTGAGTGATTGTTTCAGCAGTCGTAGCGAGATCAGAAGTCGCTGAGCAGTAGCGAGTGCGCTAGCGTGTTTCAGTAGCGGGTGCTTGTACGTCGTCGTTTGGATTAGTTTGAACGACAACGTTATGGATTAGTGAAGAAGAATCAGCTGTGAGTTTCGTTAACGTCAGGTGTGTGAGAGATCTGTTGTAGCGTTGCTAACAGATGTTGGTTAGTGTTCAGCAGTGAGTAGCGGGTGACGTGTCCAGTTGCGACAGTAGTTCTCTGCGACGTCGTTTGAGTTAGTAGCGATCACTGTTTTGGCTTAGTGAGAGATCTGTTGAAAGATCTGTTTGCGAGCGGGAATATCAGTTGCGATAGCTTAAGTTTTCGGTGGAGCTGTTCCCATTTTCTGTCAGTAGTGAGATTAAATAGGGAGCTTGGCCTTGTTCTCTATTATTGTTCCCGACACTTAGAATATTTTCCCGATTTCCAAATTCTGTCGCGATACCCTAGCTACTGTTCACCGAACCTTATCTTCTTCAATTGCCAGTGGTAGATAGCTCCAACGAGAGTGAGAGTGGTAGCGTTGGACTCGTCTTGCTGATGGTGCTTTACGGACGTTTACTTGAAGCTGGTCAGGTGTGCGAAGACATCTCCCTTGTGTAGTCTGTTAGCATAAGCGTCGGATTTCGCTCCTAGCTTGTTGGGGTAAGTTCAGTTCCCGCCTTCAAGCTTGTTAGAGCTTTCTGTGGTGTTTGATGAGGTAGGATAGTGCTGGTTGAGTTGTAGCTCCCGGCTGTTGCTTTTCTGTGCTTCGGTCTTTGAGCAGTTGTTGTGTTGCCGTTGAGCAGGTGGTGGATCTGCGTCATTGTGGCAATCTGCTTGTAGTAATTGTTGCCCAGAGATTTGAGGTACGGATGCGAGCTTGTTTACAGCTTAGGATTGAGCATGGATTATATGCTTGGCTGTGTGTGTGCTCTGTGCTGTTGTGCCTGTGTTATAATATCAGCTGTTGCATTGCATACACGCATATTGTGTCGAGCCCTATTTTGCTAGCTATGCCTGTTTTGTTGAATTGTGTACCAGGATGCTATGTTCAAGGACGAGCGGGTAGTTCCTGTATACCTTGGAGGTTGAGCGGGCATCTGGTATGGTGTACTGGAGATGAGTGGGTAGCTCCCATGTTCTCAGTATACCCGTGGCCACGAACTGATTAATCGTTCCTTTGATCAGATCTTGCTGTTGAGCTGTTGTTGCGATCCTTTGGCTCCCTGCTTTCGGTTGTAGCTTTGATCCCTTTCATAGCATTTGCATATTTATCTGTGTTTTCCTTATGCTGTTTATGCTGCTCTCCGTGCTGGGGTTTGACCCGAGGTCCCTCTGAGGCTGGTGTTGTTGCCTGTCTGTTGTTTTCAGGTTTCCCAGGTTTCTCTGCTGGTCGTGGCTTTGACCCAGCTGGAGGTGCCCCAGGAGGTGGATAGTGTGTCCCAGTTAGCGTATAGCATATATGTACTAGTATTGTTAGCCGGGGAATGCCCTGTGCTTGTGGGATTGTGTTATCCGTTGTAGTACTGGTATTTGTGTTTGTATAAATGCTGTACTGTTGTATCGTGTATTTGTAAACTGGGATATTTTAAGTATGATTGTATTTTAAATTATATGTTTTAAACCGTCATGCCAAAAGCGAAAATTTTAAGCCACTTTTTGTATGCTTCCGCTATGTTTGCGTGGTTTAACTCTGAGTAGAGCACGAGGCCTGACAATAAGTGTGGGCAGTCGGGACATTTAGCTAGAGTGTGCCCTACGATGGGTGGACAGCCCTTGAATCAATCGCAACAAGGTTCTGCTGGTGGTTCTTTGCAGAGACCGCAACCGTTTGTTCAGTCTCAACGATCAGGATTCCAACCACGAGAACCATCTAAGGTTGGAGGATCTTCTAGACCTCAGTTTTCGGTACCGCAGCAATCTCAGGTGAACGCCTTGACGAGAGAGCAAGCTGAAGATATACCTGGATGAGTTATTGCAGGTACTTGTGCGATTTTGATTTTCATGCACGAGTTTTGTTTGATACTGGAGCATCACACTCCTTTATATTTAATTTTTTTGTGCATGAGTGTGGGTTGAGCTCTTCCCCACTGTGTGATGTTGTCTCTGTATCTACCCCTTCTGGCGTGAGTTTGTTGTCCCGTGAGGTGGTATTGGATTGTGTTATTAGATTTGAGGAGCATGTGTTGGTGACTAACCTGATTGTCTTGGAGATTAGAGATTTTGATTGTATCTTGGGTATGGATGTGTTGTCGGTGTATAGAGCGACGGTTGATTGTTTCCATGGTGTAGTGAGGTTTAGGCCTCAGTGTCAGCGTCGTTCTCAATTACAGAGTTTAACCACGCAAACACATAGCGGAAACAATAAAATAATGGCTAAAATTTTCGCTTTGGCCTGACTGAAAGATTACATAATTTAAAATACTGTAATACTCAAAATATCCCAGTAATTAAAATAACTACATCATTCAATAGATACAAGCACTATAGAAAACAACTGAAATACAATAAAGCACAGGGAATTCCCCGGCTATCAGTGCTTATACATATATGCTATACGCTAACTGGGACACTCTAACCACCTCCTGGGACAGCTCCAGCTGGGTCTACTCCACGACCAGCAGAGTAACCATGATAACCTGAAAACACATACACAGGCAAACAACACCAGCCCCAGAGGGACATGGGGTCAAACCCAGTACGGAGAGCAACATAAAACTGCTAATGGAAAGCAATAGATAAATATGCGAATGCTATGCATGAACAGATGAGCACAACATAAGGCTACAACCAACGGCAGGGAGCCAGAATCTCGAAGGCAACTCAAAGCTGATCAAGAACCGATAGCAACGAATAACAGATGTCAGTGGCCACGGGGTGTGTGAGTATATGGGAGCTACCCACTCGTCTCAACGCACGGCACCAGATGCAACACATGGCTCAACCTGCTGTTGCCCAACTCATGAGGTGTGGGAGCTACCCACTCCGCCCATAGTGGCTAACAGATCCCAGCAGGGAGATGAGGTACGGGAGTTACCCGCTCAGCCAACAGCATCCTGGTACGCTCAGAGCAATAAACAAGGAACGACTAGAAAACAGATCTGAGCTCAAGAGATAAATGCGTGTATGCAATAGATGCAATGTTCAACACAGAAACATATACAATACGCAAGGCATACACAGCAGCAAGCATAATCACCCATGCTCAATCCAAAGCGGTAAAACAAGCTCACATCCGTACCTCAAATATTCTGTGCTACAATTACTACAACAGGGTCCCGAGCAACACAGATCTCACACCTGCTAAGCCAAATACAGATACTAACTCAGGGACAGTAACACAGAAATCACGAATTGGGAGCTACAAGCTCAACCCAATCCTGTCCTACTCTTCTAATACAACAGAGAGCTCCAACCAAACACAAGGTAGGGTCTGAAAACTTACCCCAACAAGCTAGGATGGAACGCTAACATACTACACAAGGGAGATGTCTTAGCACACCTCACCAGCTTCAAGCAAGCGTCCACAAGCAATACCCAAACGAAGCATCTCAACAAGAGGAGTCCACCGCTACCACTCTTACTTCAATCGGAGATATCTATCGTCGGCTATAAGGTTCGGTGAACAGTAGCTAGGGTATCGCGACAGAGTTCGCTATCGGGAAATATTCTAAGTGTCGAAACAATAATAGAGAACAAAGGCAAAAGTCCTCTATATACTTAAATCTATCCACGCTTGCTGAACAGATCCCACTGACAACTTAAGCTACAAAAGCTGATATTCCCGTTCAGATCTGAATCTCGCTATCGGGAAATATTCTAAGTGTCGAAACAATAATAGAGAACAAAGGCAAAGTCCTCTATATACTTAAATCTATCCACGCTTGCTGAACAGATCCCACTGACAACTTAAGCTACAAAGCTGATATTCCCGTTCAGATCTGAATCTCTCAACAGATCTCTCTCTACAGCAAACAGATCTCGACTAACTCAAACGACGTCGCACCGCCTCTACTGTCGCATCTAGACACGTCACCTGCTACTCAGATCTGAATCGCTAGCGCAAGATAAATCTGAAACCCAAAACGGCGTCGCTCTCTAACGCTCAGATCTCTCTCAAATCTGAAGACCAACGCTGCTCACTACTGAGTCTCGCCCGCTAAACCAAAACGCTGTCGTTCCAACTAATCCAAACGACGTAGTTTAGCTACTCGCTGATGAAAAAAGTTAGCTCGCTCTCTTCTGCTCGGCGACAACAGATTCCACCATGACTGCTGGACACAACCACTCAGTGATGACCAACACCCGCAACAAAACTCTAACTCTCCAGATCTATTCTAAGGACTTATACAAAACCCGATAGCTTCTCCAAGCATATTGACTCAAAGATGATTCATCCCAGATCCGCTCAAGCTCGGATCTGGTCTATGTTAACCCGATTAATTAACTCAATTAATCCTTCTAAACTTTCGGGGCTCACATCTCTCCCCCACTAAAACAGGATTTCGTCCTCGAAATCAATCAACTCCAAATCAAGAGTTCAAGATAACTGGGGAAATGAACTTAAGCAAACATCTACCGAGAATTAACAAAGAACAAAATACTGGAATCTGATACAGTACTCACTCAAACAGATGCGGCCACTCACGCTGCATCTTTTCTTCTAGTTCCCAAGTAGCTTCCTCTCTACCATGTTTGCTCCACTGAACCATCACCAAGGGAATTGTCTTATTCCTCAGCCGTTTCTCTTTTCTATCCAAGATCTGCAAGGGGTACTCAACATAGCTCAAAGTTCTATCTAGCTCCACCTCATCAGTTCTCAACACATGCGAGGGATCTGGCTCATATTTCCTCAATGTCGAAACATGAAACACATCATGTAAGGAAGACAAATCTGGCGGCAACAGCAAACGATATGCCAACGGGCCAATCCTCTCAGCTATCTCATAAGGACCAACATAACGAGGAGCTAACTTTCCCTTGAGACCAAATCTCATAACACTGCGAAGAGGAGAAACTTTAAGGAAAACTAGATCACCAACCTCAAATTCTAAAGGTCTACGCCTCTTATTCGCACAACTTTCTTGGCGATCTTGTGCAACTTTCATTCGCTGGCGAATCAAATCCACCTGATCTCTCATCTGCTGCACAAATTCTGGAGAAGACAACTGATTCTCCCCCACTTCTTCCCAACATATTGGTGATCTGCACTTCCTGCCATACAAAGCCTCAAACGGTGCCGTTCCAATCGTGACCTGGTAGCTATTATTGTAGGAAAACTCAACCAGAGACAACGAGTCTTGCCAGCTACCACTAAAATACATCACAACAGCTCTCAACATATCCTATAAAATCTGGATAGTCCTCTCTGATCGGACATCTGTTTGGGGGTGATACGCTGTACTCATAGCTAATCTAGTACCCAAAGCTGTTTGCAAACTCTTACAAAACCTGGAAGTAAATCTTGGATCACGATCTGAAACAATAGAAACAGGCACACCATGAAAACGCACCACAAAATCTACGTACAGCTTCGCCATCTTCTTCAACGAATAGGTCATGTTGTAGGGAATGAAGTGCGCAGACTTCGACAATCTGTCTATCACAACCCAAACCGCATCACAACCTCTGCTGGAAAGAGGCAAATGCGTGACAAAATCCATAGTTATGTGCTCCCAATTCTATTGGGGCACCTCTAAGCTTTGCAACAAACCACCAGGTCTCATCCTCTCCGCCTTGACTTGCTGACAATTCAGACATCGGGCTACAAAATCAGCAACATCACTCTTCAATCCTGCCCACCAGTAATGCTGCTTCAAGGCATGATACATATTCCTTGCACCAGGATGGATACTAAGTCTACTGCAATGCGCTTCTCTCAAGATCTCCTCCTTCAGATCAATCAGATTTGGCACAACCAGCCTGCCACGAAACCTCAAACAACCATATGATGAAACAGAGTAGTCCTCCAACTGACCAGCTTTCACCTTCAGTTTCAACTCATGGATAGATGGATCAGCCCTCTGCGCTGCCTTAATACTAGCAACAACCTGTGGCTCAACTTGAAAAGAAGA
>KV015589.1:65831-91449 GCA_001598015.1 Dorcoceras hygrometricum
CATTGCTCAGTCCACACAAACCTCTTGTCTTTCTGAGTCAACTGCGTCATTGGCTTAGCTATACTAGAGAATCCCTCTATAAAGCACCGATAATAGCCAGCCAAACCTAAGAAACTACGAATCTCAGCAACATTCTTGGGACGCTCCCAGTTAATCACAACCTCTACCTTACTGGGATCCACAGAAATACCATCGACTGAAATCACATGACCCAGAAACACAACTCGGTCTAACCAAAACTCGCACTTGGAGAACTTAGCATACAGCTGTGAGTCCCGAAGCGTCTGAAGAACCAACTTCAAATGCTCTTTGTGCTGCATCGGAGTCTTAGAGTACACCAAAATGTCATCGATAAACACAATCACAAACTGATCGATGAATTATCTAAAGACTCTATTCATCAAGTCCATGAAAACTACAGGAGCATTCGTCAAACCAAAAGGCATAACTAGAAACTCATAATGCCCATACCTTGTACGAAACGCAGTCTTCTCAAAATCCTGCTCACGGATGCGCAACTGATGGTACCCTGAACGAAGATCGATCTTAGAAAACACAGCTGAACCCTGAAGCTGATCAAACAAATTATCGATCCTAGGCAAAGGGTACTTATTCTTTACTGTCGCCTTATTCAACTCTCTAAAGTCGATGCACATCCTCATCGACCCGTCCTTCTTAACAAACAAGATAGGCGCTCCCCACGGGGACATGCTAGGACTAATGAATCCCTTCTTCAGCAAATCACTAAGCTGAACCTTAAGCTCCCTCAACTCAGCAGGCGCTAAACGATACGGAGCTCTCGAAATCGGGGCTGTACCAGGTACAACTCAATGCTGAAATCTATCTCCCTCCTCGGAGGAAAACCAGGAATATCCTCCGAAAACACATCCGAGAAATGTCGAACCACGGGAACCCTACTAAGCTCTACGCTAGAAGAAGAAGACACATCTAAGGCATAGATCATAAAACCTGCATTCTCTAGCGACAACAGGCTAAACATTTCCATCGCAGAAACTAAAGGAATATTTGACTGGGAATCTTGTCCATAGAAATTCCATTTCTCGCCAGACTGGGGCCTAAATCGCACAACTCCATGGAAACAATCCACAGTGGCCCCATAGCTAGACAACATGTCCATTCCCACTATACAATCGAAATTCCACATCACTAGCCTGATCAGGTTGGCTAACAACACACTCTCACCAAACCTAAGAGCGCCATTCAACAAAATATCTTGGGAGAACAAGCTAGAGCCGACAGGAGTCACTACAGACACAACATCACACAAATATGTGGTATGCAAAACCATGCTCAACCACAAATGCATCAGCAATAAACGAATGTGATGCTCCTGTATCAAACAACACACGTGCAGATAAATCAAAAACAAAGCAAGTAGCTGAGATCACTCCTCCGCCTGGCGTGCCCTCCGCTTGCTCCCTAGTCATGGCATTTGTGAGACCCTCAAGTTTAAGAAGATTAATGGAGTTAATTAATCGAATTTTAAGAATTCAGATTTGTGCATGGACAAATCTGGTTGATCAGCGTTCCGTTGGAAGGCTTTGCGAATATTTTTGGGTCAGATTTCATGTTTGGAGCAACTTTGGAAATTTTGAATATTTTCGAGTAGCGATCAGGTGAGATCTGTTCAGATTTGTATGAGAAATCTGTTATTGTTGGGCGCTTGGATGTTTGTATCATGTATTTGTTGGGCAATACGCTGTCGTTTTGTGGCATTCAGATGTCTCGCTTGGAGATGAAATCTGGTTGATGTTGAATCGGATGTCAACACGTATTCAACCTTTCCTGTAGCGCGGATTGCTGGTGCACGAGACAGCGGGTAGTGCTGGTATTCAGATGGCTTGGATACGTAGCCATTGTGGGTTTAGAGCTAGAGTCTGCTCACGTGTTTTTGTGTTGATTTCAAAACAACCAGCTGTTGGGTTTGTTAACGTGTTTCTTAGTGGGGGATCAAAACTACATCGTTTTGGGAATTCAGCGGTTGGTGTGTTTCCTCTAGTAGCGATCAGCTGTTGGGTTATGCGATGCCGTTTGCATTTAGTTGAAATGCAGCATTTTTGGTATCGCGTCTGGTACCAGTTGCAAGGATCTGTTGCGGTATTTTATCCAGTCGCTGGTTTGGTTGATCAGCTGTCGACAGATATGATGACGTGTCCTGTACGATGTTTGGTTAAGATGATGCAACGCCGTTTTGCTTAGAGTTGTTTGAGAATTCAGTCGCTGGTTGAGTGAACAGCGTTGTCGACTGGTTTTGTTGGTAATATCTGCTCGCAGCAAGTTCCTGTAGCGAGTGCAAAAAACGCCGTCGTTTATATTAGTGGAGACCACGCCGTATTGTTTTAGCTCTAGCGATCGCTGTTGCGGGCGTTTAGTTCAACAGATATGATGACGTGGGTTGTGCGACGTCGTATTGACTTTATATGGATTCTGTTGTAGCGTAGCGCTTTGATCAGATTTGCTGACGTGTCTGGAGCAACGTCGTTTTGATTAGCGCTCGTTGTGTTGCATTGCGGTTGCTGGCGTGAGCTTCGAACTGTTGAGGAATCTGTTGTGTTTTAGTTTTTTGCGTCTGCTGAAATTGTCGATGGGCCTTCCTTCATCAGCAGCTGCGTACTGTTCACATTGCTGTTGGCAGCTTGTGATTTATGTTCATGGCGTTGGAAGCTGTTTTTGTCGGTGTATGTTTTTAAGCAGATTTCTCACGTGTATATATATTAGAAGCTTTGGCCTTCGATCATTTTATCAGATTCCATACTTAGCGATATCTTTTCCCGATTTCATTCTTCGTCATGAACCCTAGAGCACTGTTCATCGTGCTGGTTTACTGTTATTTTCCGGTGATTGACGGATCTGTTGGAAGAAAGGGTGGTGGTTTTGGACTCCCCTTGTTGCGGCGCATCGTTTGATAGCTCTTTTGGGGGCTGTGGTTGGCTGGAGTGAAATTGCGAAGTTGCTGCCTCGTTCGTGCGTTCGTGTAGGCAGGTAGAACTTCGAATTAGTTGTTAAGATTTTACCTCTAGTCGTTATTTAAACTTCCTGTTGAGTTATTAGGAAGGTTAGTTGCTGGTTGAGCTTTGTTCCCCAAACTGTGAATCGTCGGGACTTCCTGTTAGCATTCCTGAGATATTGTGTGTATTGTTCAGCAGGTTCGTGCGTCTTTGTATTTCCATTCGATAGCTCTCCAGGTCTGGGTGAGCTTCAGGGTAAGTGATTTCTTGCCATTTCTAAGCGTAGGTCCTACTGTTGAGTTTTGATATAGTAATAGGACCAGGTTTCAGCTCATGGCCGTAGGTTGTGATGTTTAGAAATTCAGTTGTTGAACTGATTTGCTAGATGCTTTAACAGATTCGAGCCTTTGAGTAGCTTCGTGGAGTTTTGCAGTGAACTCGTGAGGAAGCATAGTTGAGCAGGTTGTTGGTACCGTGCCTTGTTGGAATCTGGTTGAGGTAGTTTCCATGTAAAGGTACGAATTGAGCTTGTAATTCATCTTCGAGATAGGCATGGGAATGTGTTATGTGTGTATTGTACAGCTACGTCTGGTATTGGTGTTGAGGCGTAGTTGTGTGTATTCTGTAATGTCTATTGACTGAATTGTCGTGCTTATTGCTCGTTGTAGCTTGAGTTGGTTGTATCCTGCATGGTTATATTCTTATTGTGCGGCCATATATGCGTATTACAGTATGTTGTTGTATGTAGTTATTGGCATTGCAAGCATCCATTTCATGTTGAGCATTGTAATGCATCTGCATAGCATATTGGGCCCTTGATTTCTTTGACAGCCATACTATATATATACATGTTGCTCTGTTGGAGCTCTTCTCTCGTGGTGCGGTGCGGTGTTGCATAACCATGATTGAGTGCATCTGGAGGGTGCGGTGAGCCGTTCTCATAGCCCTCAGTTGCAGTGACCTGGATAGAGGTTGGCGGGTGGTTGTGTTTCCACTAGCTATTCCGTGCAACCCGGTGGGTGGCTCCCGTGCGTGTGTTGACGATGAGCCACTCTATTTTCCACGGGGTGCGATCGGGTAGCTTCCGAAGCCCGGTGATGTGTCACATTTGCTGTTGTACCGTTCGTTTGGCATTCTGGTTGTTACCGATGTTCTTCGTACCGCTCATGCATTTGCACGACATGATACATTGTATGCTGTATCTGATTGCTGTTTTATGTTGCTCTTCGTACTGGGGTTTGACCCCGATGTCCCTCTGGGGCTGGTTGTTTTGTTGGCCTGCTTGTTTTCCAGGTTATTCCGCTGGTATTGGTGTTGATCCACCTGGAGGTGCCCCGGATGGTGTTTAGAGTGTCCCAGTTAGCGTATAGCATATATGTATCAGTTCTATTAGCCGGGGAGTGTCATGTGCTTTGTGTATTCTGTCGTTGTATTGGGTGACTGATACTTGTTTAATGCTGTACTGTTATATTAGGGCTTTTTGCGTTGTGTATCTTTATCAAACTGGGATATTTTGAGGTATCGTGGTATTTTAAAATTATGTTTTCTTTGTCAGGCCAAAAGCGAAAAATTTTAGCCACTTTTTAAAGTGTTTTACGTGATTTAACTCTGTGTTGTGCACGAGGCATGACATTTTTGGTATCAGAGCTTAAACTGGGATAAGCTCTATTTCTTTGATCACATGTGAGTCTAGGCACAGTAGTTGTTCTTTGGTTTGTGCTTGAATACTTGAATTACTTGCTTGCGTGCTTACCTTTGAGTGTCTTGTAGAGATACCGCTTTGGGGTAGAGGTAGAGTTAGTAGGCAAGCGGTGATTGATTCGAGGACTCCGGTTAGTGCTGATAGAGAGGATGCCTCTCAACCGAGTGTTCCTTTGGAATATAGTGAGAGTCAGTCTTCAGCCAACTCAGGTGGACGCGACAACTGTAGAGCGAGATGATGCCTTGACCGGAGAAGGTTGTTCAGGTAGTTGTTCTTTACTTATTAACTCTGTGTGAGTTTGGTTTGGCGCGTGTTCATCGCACTCGTTTCCTGTTGTATTTAATTGTGGTTGGTGTGCGAGGTTTGTTTCCACCCCATCTTGTTATGTGATGCTGTGTCTTTGTTACTTCTGCCAGTCTAGAAGTTGTCATTTCGCGAGCGATGCTGAGTTAGGTTGTAAGCAAGTTCTGGTAGGAGGTTGTTTGTTTTGAGAGTGGTTAGATTCCCGTTGTTGAGAGGATAGTTGCTACTTGTTGGGATACAATATCCGAACTATAGTTTTGGGTTGGTGATCTCCCTTGTTCGAGAATTTCTTCCCTGTTGTGTTTCAGTTGAGATTCTCCTGATTTCCTTGTAATCTTTAGTAGTGTGGGTATCCTCTTTGATTTCTTTCGTCCGGATAGCAGAATTGCGGTATTTAAACTCCATTGGCTTTCTGCTGGTTGTGTCCCCAGCTGTGGAGTTGATTCGCGAGCCCCATGATTTCCAGCTGTTGAGTGTGCCTGAGAGCTTTGGGCCTCCGGCTGTTGAGTTGTTGCGGTGGGCTTCGTTTCTCCAGCTAAGGGTTGTCTCTGTGGTTATATCTCCAGCTGTTGAGATGTGTTTCTTGCGTCTCTAGCTGTTGAGTTTTCTTAGTAAGTTCCTTTGACCCTGTGCGATTGTTGCTTTGAACTCAGTTGGTCCTTATTGTTGTAGTCTCAGGCGGTTGAGATGTTTTGCGAGTTGCGTGCATCCAGCTGTTGAAATCCAATTCGCATAATCGTGTCTTTTTTTATCCTGTTCAGTTCAGCTGTTGTAGCCGTGCTTTGTTGTTGCTGTTGTTCTTTACCAGGATGCGAGGGCGAGCGGTGATACCGCACTCTCATCTCCCTGCTGGGATCTGTTAGCCCTCATGCATCGAGTGGTTAACTACCACAGTTCATGGGTTGGGCAACGACAGGTTGAGCTATTTGATGCATCTGGTATTCGGGTGTGGTGTAAAGTTGAGCGGTTGATCCTCATACGCTTGTACACGCATCGTGGCTACATCTATTCGTTGATCTTTGCTTTCGATTTTTGATCAGCCTTGAGTTGTTGAGCTCCTGTGGACTCCTTGTTTCGGTTGTAGTCCCTTCCATTGTATTATGCGAGGCATAGGTGTTTTCCGATTAGTGGAGACCTTGCTAGATGAGATGCCCCACCTTTGTCTTGGCGCTGGAAGTTGTTGTGGTTACCTTGGAGTTCTGGCGTGCATTTTAAGGTGGAGAGCGGTTAGCGAGCTCTGTCTTCACTCAGTTAGGCTTGTTCGCATGATATTGCTTTTGGTTGGATCTAGTTAAAGATTTCAGATGTGAGTTTAACGTCTGCCTGCGTGAGAGAAGCTCGCTACTGATGATTTGTTGGAAGGACCATCCAGCAGTGCTAGTAGCGTTGAGTATATACAAGATGCCTTCGAGCATTTGGTAGTTTTTGTAGAGCTTCCTTGTTTGTTCCGAGTGTCAGTTTAGCGCGGGTAGTAAAAGTATGATTGTTGGATTGTCTATATCAGCCCATTTTGTCCTTGTGCTAAGGATTATGCTAGGAAACTGACAAGAGGATTTTGTGGTGATCCTGTTGCGAGATTTCATAGTTTTCTGGTGTCTGTGATGGCTGGTAAGTACTCTAAGCTTTTCGCTCCGAAGTTGGAAAAGTCTGTGGATGTTTTTGGGTCTTGAGGGACTGCGAGTTTATCGTTTTTCTCGGATCAGATGCTTAATCCGGGAGACCATATCGAGGATTGGCAGAATTTGCGTGTGGAATTCGTTGCCAAGTGAGGTTTGGTATAACCTTCATTGAGATTTTGTACGGTGGGAAGTACAAATTTTTGCTTAGCGATTAGAAGAAAGTGAGGAACTTAGTGGTTTTCATCAGAGGTTGTGTAGTAGGTGGATGACCTAAAAGATCTGGTTTCATCGAGAGCAAAGGGTGAGCGTGACCTTTTGACCAGATTTTGATTTTAAGCGTGGAATTTTGAACCTCAGTTGTGAACCAGGTGCTTCTTGTGAGTTCTCCTTCTTGGTTTACGCTGGATTTGAGAATTAAGGGTAGGTCCGCTCTTAGATTCATCAGGTTGTTTGAATGTTTTGGGGTAAATTGGATCTTTGGTGTGCGATTTGCGAGTACCGGCTGTCTTGTTATGGACACGTAGTGTGTTTTATGTGTTCAAGCCGAGGAAATTGAGAATCAGATCCTTCTTTTGTGATAAATACTGATGGAATGAGTAGGACTGGACCCTAAATCAGACTGTTTGGCCAGTAAAAATCTTAGTTGGAAGGGAGAAACAGTGATAGATTGTTACCTTATCTGGGTTGCATTGCAGAGGGAATGGACATGTAAGAAGAAGGAATACTGAGAGACAGAACTATGATGAGTGGAGCGTGCCCTCATCCTCTTTGGAACGGTCTTTCATTCTTGTGTTTTGTTTCCTTCAGATTCAAGTTTCGTCCTTACCCAGTTGGTAACTGGTTGTTCTTTTGTCGAACCCTTCTAGACTGTGCGTGTTGTGACTTGGCCTTTAATTTTCAGCTGTTTTCGGCATAGCAGTGTAGTTGCAATGAGCTCCTCGTTATGTTTGATCTTTTGGATATCGTAGGAAGGTTTGTTTCTGTTTTAAGCTGGCAGTACCAACATGAACTATTCTCTTTGCATGGCATGTTTATGTTGAGGAAGTGAACCAAAATATTCATATATACTGCAAGTGTTGAGTCAGATTTATGTAGCTAATTGCTTGTTGCTGTTTCTCAGCAGTTGAGTGCTTTTAGTTGTGTTTTCCCGTTACCTTGAACTCTCGGTTAGTAGCCTTTGGGTTGAGAGTTGGAGTATCTTTGAGTGTTCTGTGTATAGCTTAAATTTCCGGAGTTGTTGTTTGATTTCGAGGACGAAATCTTTTAAGGTGGAGAGAGATGTGAGACCCTCAAGTTTAAGAAGATTAATGGAGTTAATTAATCGGATTTTAAGAATTCAGATTTGTGTGTGGACAAATCTGGTTGATCAGCGTTCCGTTGGAAGGCTTTGCGAATATTTTTGGGTCAGATTTCATGTTTGGAGCAACTCTAAAAAGATTGAATATTTTCGAGTAGCGATCAGGTGAGATCTGCTCAGATTTGTACGAGAAATCTGTTATTGCTGGGCGCTTGGATGTTTGCATCGTGTATTTGTTGCGTGAGGCAATACGCTATCGTTTTGCGGCATTCAGATGTCTCGCTTGGAGATGAAATCTGGTTGATGGTGAATCGGATGTCAACACGATTCAACCTTTCCTGTAGCGCGTGATTACTGGTGCGCTTTAAAACAGTTTTAAAATAGTTCACGCTATGATATCCTTTCGAAAGCCTGTCTATGCTGCAAATTTTTAAGCCCTTCAAAACTCATTTCATATGGATAGGAGGAGGAATGTCTATTGAATTGCAGAGAGATTTCCCGAAAGGAAAGAGAGGCAACATCTCTTCTGACGAGCTGGAAGATTGCGCGAGATCTGTGGACGCCAAGATCTCTAAGGCTGGGCGAGGCTAAGCCTTAGGGAAAAATGGAAGAGATTCTGTAAATTGAATCCTCTATTTCTCCTCTGGTCCATATATATGAGAACTTTTGAGTAGCATAGATTTTGTTTTCAAATATCATGCATGCATAATGTTTTCGACAAAATTTCTTCCTGTGCATAATGTTTTTGTTTCGAAAATAAAATTACCCCATGATCTGTTGAGGGGGAGTTTTGTTTAACTATTAAGGGGGAGACAAGATTTCAAGCCCTTTTTTATTCCCACAAAAAGGGGAAGAAATATCTTCAAGCATAAACATACCTGAATATGTTTATCTAGATTTTGTGTAAATCAAAAAGGGGGAGATTTTTGGATCTGTTTCTACAGATCAGAATCTAAGTTTTGATTCACACAAAATCTGCTACTATTGTATTAATGATCTACATGACATGCGCAGATTTCTAAGACTGGAATAGACATGAAAATATCCAAACTGGAACAATGAGGGGAAGCCTGAGCTGGACTGGTCGAAGATATCAAGCTGGAACAGTAAGGGGACGCCCAAGCTGGTACAATAGTTTACTTCTAGAAGTGCGGGGAACACCAAGCTGGTTCACCAGCTTGGAGTAGGAGCAGCACGAAGATCAAGCGTAGAGAATGAAGAGCAGAGTTCAAGTGCAGAGAGATGAAGTGCAGAGAAGCTCGAGCGTGGATCAAGTGCAGCGTAGCAGTGATTGAGTGAGAAGCCGTATAGAAGAGCAGTGATCAAGTGCACGCTTGATCCTTGAGAACGGCTATAATCAGTTCATCTTAAGGATCTCAGTCTTTGGGTAGACTGAATCAAGAACTGATTGACAGTGTGATTGCTGATGATTTGGATGAGGTGTCTGAATGGATCAAGTGGACAAGCAAGTAACACTGGGGCTCTCGACGAGAAGAATAGAGCCCAACTGGTTAAGGACAAACCAGCTTAAAGTTAAGAAGACCAGCCGAGAGCAGACAAACCAGCTGGCCGTATGATATCTGTAAGAAGCTTGATCTCCCAGATATATCAACCAGCTAGTTGGTAACCAGCTGGGAATGGAGCAAAGCTGGAGCCTCGAAGCAGCTCAAGAGCAGAAAAGAACAGAACAAGCTCAGCTGCAGACAAAAAGAGGCGCAGATGCAAAGTTTCTCAAGAACAGATTAAAGATGAAGAGAAACCAGCTTGATGAAGATGCCAGCTGAGGAACCAGATCTGGACAAGACCAACTCAGACAAACAAATCAGTTTGAATACAAACATACGAAGACAAAATTAATTGGTTCAAACTGATTTGTTTCCTCCTGTCCACATCAGGTACAAGCAAGCAGAGCTCGATGTTAGCAAAGGGTGCAGAATCTCCGATGAAAAGAGCTCAAGTCAAATAAAGCCTGCAATACATTAAAAGCCAAAGGACGCAAAGTACAAATAAGTCAGAAGACTTTTCAGAATGGCTATAACTTTGTGTCCAACGGACAAATCTGCTAAACGGCTTTATATACCAGGTGCAATGAAACAGAAGGAGTATGCGCCATAGCAGAGAGAGAGTGTTGTGCAAATCCAAAACAGAAAAACAGAAGAAAGCACAACCATGGGAAGATAACAGATAACCAGCTCGTATAGGAGCACTTCCCAGTGTGTGAGATTTCACATTTGAGAGATAGTGCCTACACTGTAAATCTCACACACATACAAATTCACTCATATTCATAAGATTGAGCGAAACAGATTAGAGTGAATGTAAATTGAAAACTCTCCATTGTAGTATTTGGACAGAGACGTTAAAAAATTCTATATGTCTTTCGCACTGAGACGTTAAAGAAGTGTGTGTAGTCTTTCGCACTGAGACAGTAAAGAAGTGTCGTCTTTCTCACTGAGGTAGTAAAGAAGTGAGTTAGACACATGCAGCTTGCAGGCTGGTGTGCAGTGGTGTGGCTAGGAGTTCTACGGCCGAGGGTCGTCGGAGTGAGTTGCAGCAGGGGTCGTTGTAATCAAAGTCTTCTAGTGGATCTTTTCCGTTGCGGAAGAAGGGGAGATGTATGAGATTGAGCTCTGAAATTTCATAAACAAATCAGCATATTACTTTACTGCTTTTCTGCATTCATTTATAGGCACTGCATATTTATAACTACGTTTAAAACCGTTTAAAGGGCTTTCGAATCTAAGAGTGCAATTTGAGTTATTTTCGCATGATTTAAATTCATTACTCAATCTGTATCTCGGTGCACAAAGTATTCAAGGACACTAAGCTATTGCAGCTCAACTAATACATAACTAGATCGCACAACTTTTCATTGACTTGGTTTCAGCGACCAGCTAGAACCAGGCTCTTGCACTGCGCTGGTTTAGCGCCGAGCTGTTCATACAAAAGTGATCCGATTTCAGCATCCAGCTGGAACCAGCTTAGTCATCGCAATCTGGTTTCAGAAACTAACTGGATCCTACGTCTTTTACGCGATCTGGTTATTTCCTCTAAGTATTTGTTATTGACTAAATAACCTCTGTATACAATAACGGAGGGTAAATAGATCATAACAAGTGGTATCAGATCAGTTGTTCTTGAATAGTGCAATTCTCTTCGAAATTTTTAAAACAGTTTTAAAATAGTTCACTCTCTGATATCCTTTTGAAAGCCTGTCTATGCTGCAAATTTTTAAGCCCTTCAAAACTCATTGCATATGGATAGGGGGAGAAATGTCTATTGAATTGCAGAGCGATTTCCCGAAAGGAAAGAGAGGCAACATCTCTTCTGACGAGCTGGAAGATTGCTTGATATCTGTGGACGCCAAGATCTCTAGGGCTGGGCGAGGCTAAGCCTTAGGAAAAAATGGAAGAGATTCTGTAAATTGAATTCTATATTGCTCCTCTGGTCCATATATATGAGAACTTTTGAGTAGCATAGATTTTGTTTTCAAAATATCATGCATGCATAATGTTTTCGACAAACTGTCTTCCTGTGCATAATGTTTTTGTTTCGAAAATAAAATTACCCCATGATCTGTTGAGGGGGAGTTTTGTTTAACTATTAAGGGGAGACAAGATTTCAAGCCCTTTTTGATTCCCACAAAAAGGGGAAGAAATGTCTTCAAGCATAAACATACCTGAATATGTTTATCCAGATTTTGTGTAAATCAAAAAGAGGGAGATTGTTGGATCTGTTTCTACAGATCAGAATCTAAGTTTTGATTCACAAAAAATCTGATACTACTGTACTAATGATCTACATGACATGCGCAGCTTTCTAAGACTGGAGTAGACATGAAAATATCCAAACTGGAACAATGAGGGGAAGCCTGAGCTGGACTGTCGAAGATATCACTACAGATCAGAATCAAGTTTTGATTCACAAAAAATCTGATACTACTGTACTAATGATCTACATGACATGCGCAGCTTTCTAAGACTGGAGTAGACATGAAAATATCCAAACTGGAACAATGAGGGGAAGCCTGAGCTGGACTGTCGAAGATATCAAGCTGGAACAGTAAGGGGACGCCCAAGCTGGTACAGAATTTTACTTCTAGAAGTGCAGGGAACACCAAGCTGGTTCACCAGCTTGGAGTAGGAGCAGCACGAAGATCGAATGTAGAGAATGAAGAGAAGAGTTCAAGTGCAGAGAGACAAAGTGCAGAGAATCTCAAGCGCGGATCAAGTGCAGTGTAGCAGTGATTGAGTGCGAAGCCGTATACAAGAGCAGTGATCAAGTGCACGCTTGATCCTTGAGAACGGCTATAATCAGTTCATCTTAAGGATCTCAGTCTTTGGGTAGACTGAATCAAGAACTGATTGACAGTGTGCTTGCTGATGATTTGGATGAGGTGTCTGAATGGATCAAGTGGACAAGCAAGTAACACTGGGGCTCTCGACGAGAAGAATAGAGCCCAGCTGGTTAAGGACAAACCAGCTTAAAGTTAAGAAGACCAGTCGGGAGCAGACAAACCAGCTGGCCGTATGATATCTGTGAGAAGCTTGATCTCATAGATATATCAACCAGCTAGTTGGTAACTAGCTGGGAATGGAGCAAAGCTGGAGCCTCGAAGCAGCTCAAGAGCAGAAAAGAACAGAACAAGCTCAGCTGCAGACAAAAAGAGGCGCAGATGCAAAGTTTCTCAAGAACAGATTAAATATGAAGAGAAACCAGCTTGATGAAGATGCCAGCTGAGGAACCAGATCTGGACAAGACCAACTCAGACAAACAAAGTAGTTTGAATACAAACATACGAAGACAAAATTAATTGGTTCAAACTGATTTGTTTCGTCCTGTCCACATCAGGTACAAGCAAGCAGAGCTCGATGTTAGAAAAGGGTGCAAAATCACCGATGAAAAGAGCTCAAGTCAATAAAGCCTGCAACGCATTAAAAGCCAAAGGACGCAAAGTACAAATACGTCAGAAGACTTTTCAGAAAGGCTACAACTTTGTGTCCAACGGACAAATCTGCTAAGCGGCTTTATATACCAGGTGCAATGAAACAGAAGGAGTATGCGCCATAGCAGAGAGAGAGTGTTGTGCAAATCCAAAACAGAAAAACAGAAGAAAGCACAACCATGGGAAGATAACAGATAACCAGCTCGTATAGGAGCACTTCCCAGTGTGTGAGATTTCACATTTGAGAGATAGTGCCTACACTGTAATCTCACACACATACAAATTCACTCATATTCATAAGATTGAGCGAAACAGATTAGAGTGAATGTAAATTGAAAACTCTCCATTGTAGTATTTGGACAGAGACGTTAAAAAATTCTATATGTCTTTCGCACTGAGACGTTAAAGAAGTGTGTGTAGTCTTTCGCACTGAAACAGTAAAGAAGTGTCGTCTTTCTCACTGAGGTAGTAAAGAAGTGAGTTAGACACATGCAGCTTGCAGGCTGGTGTGCAGTGGTGTGGCTAGGAGTTCTGCGGCCGAGGGTCGTCGGAGTGAGTTGCAGCAGGGGTCGTTGTAATCAAAGTCTTCTAGTGGATCCTTTCCGTTGCGGAAGAAGGGGAGATGTAAGAGATTGAGCTCCGAACTTCCATAAACAAATCAACGTATTACTTTACTGCTTTTCTGCATTCATTTATAGGCACTACATATTTATAACTACGTTTAAAACCGTTTAAAGGGCTTTCGAATCTAAGAGTGCAATTTGAGTTATTTTCGCATGATTTAAATTCATTACTCAATCTGTATCTCGGTGCACAAAGTATTCAAGGACACTAAGCTATTGCAGCTCAACTAATACATAACCAGATCGCACAACTTTTCATTGACTTGGTTTCAGCGACCAGCTAGAACCAGGCTCTTGCACTGCGCTGGTTTAGCTCCGAGTTGGTCATACAAAAGTGATCCGATTTCAGCATCCAGCTGGAACCATTAGTAATCTCAATCTGGTTTCAGCAACTAGCTGGATCCTGTGTATTTTACGCGATTTGGTTATTCCCTCTAAGTGCTGGTTATTGACTAAATAAGCTCTGTATACACTAACATAGGGTAAATCGATCCTAAAAGATTAACTGAGAGCCTCAAAGCTGGTCACTCAGCTTTTAGTTAAGCACAGGCTTGTAAAAAGTTTTTAAAAAGGATTTGAAACAGAAAAATCGACAGGAGTTCATTCAACCACCCCCCCATTCTGAACTCCTGGGCTTATTTTCGATCCTATTGATCCTATCAAAGGATCAACCAGATCAGCTGGAAGAGCGGGTTGAGGAGATTGCTCGGGTTGCACAAACTGTGGAGGAGATTGACGCCTTGAATTCTCAGGAGCATCAGGCTCAAGCGTAGGAGCGTCCGTCTCAGGGAGATGAGCAACTAGATCCTGAGCAACAGGCTCAAAACGAACCAGCTCCGGAAGCAGATCAGTCAGATGAGCGACAGGCTCAAGCTAGTTCCTCCCAATCTAGTCCAAGTAGTGGTTCCAGTTTTTCTGTACATTCTACTGCTTTAGTTAGGAATAATGAGAACCATCAGGGACCCAGTCCTTCTGGTTTATAGATAGTTCGGTATACTGCACAAAGAGAAGTAAATAACAACACAGATAACGAAGAGTATTTTACCCAAGCTGGTCTGCAGCGAACCATTTTTTCTGGACCCCAAGCTGATGTTGATACTGCTAAAGAGATCACATCTATGAAGGATCTTGTATCTTCCTTGGGCTCAAAGATCGATCGGATAGGGGTTGACACATATATTACGAAGCACACTACTTTGCAATTCATGCAACAGCTCGACGCCAAGATAGACGGGCTGGAGACTAGTCTGATTCGTCATTTTGCCGATAGCCAACAGAACCTTGCGGGTGATATTGCGTTATTAAAATCGAAGGTTGCTGAAATGGTTGAGTGTCTGTAACGCCTAAAAATTCCTGAATACGTAAAAATGATTGCAAGACTAGGAGGGAAATAATTTTAGATAATTACATACCATTTTATGTGATTTGTTTATGATTTTTATGCTGCATGGTGTGCATGTCATGTTTTCAACCTGTTTGAGTTACGGACGTGTGGACGAGACTAGGGACGACCGAGATGAAAATAATTTATGATTTTTAAGTTCTTGGATTTTTAAGAATAAATTTATTATTTTTAAGCGGCAATTTCTGAAAATTGGGGTTTTTATTATTTTGGTGGGAAACCCGTTTTTCGCCTATACGGGTTGTTTTAATGGATTTTAAGGTGTTTTAAAGTTTGAAGAACCTTTTATTTCGAAAATTGGGATTTTAAAAACTTGAGTTAGAGTTTTAATTATCTTATCAACTTAAAGGGAGGGGAAAACATGTCAAAAATTTCTTTTCCTTTCTTAATTAAAATTTAGGGGTCAAATTTGTCACCCCCACTTTTTCATAACTCAAAAATATTTCAAACATAACCTCTCCGTCTCTTGTAGCCGTTCCCTCCTCCCTCAAGAACAGCCCCTTCGAAATTTCAAAGATCTTGGTGATTCAAAGGTCGTCCGGTCCCGATCTCGTGTCCTCTACGTCGGTAACTCGCAGATCTCAATTTTATCCAAGACAGACATGTAATATCAATTCATTTTCTCACCATTTAAGCCGTATTAAACTATTTTTAATTTTCAATTCATGATTGGTATGGGATTTATTCAGATCTATGCATAATGTTTGAGATCCATGCATGGTTCATAGTTTTCAAAACGTATTTGATTCTTTTCTTGTGAAGCTTCGGTCATGGGCGGTTCATGGGGCTAGTTTTTGGTCTGAGGGTGGTCCTGATAGTTAGTCCATAAAGTTATAATCATGTAAGTCCAAACGTGAAGCGATTTGGTCAAGGAATGAATTAGTTACGAATTTTATGATCAGCACGTGTCCGGGCTTTTTGTCTGTAAGGCGATAGTAGAGTTGTTGGGGTCAGGTATGTCGATACATGTGGTATGTCTAGTCGAGGTTGATTGCAGGAGATATCCCATTGAGTTAGGGTCATGGAGGTCCAAACGGCTAGTGATTTGGTCGAGAAACGAATTAGTTATGAATTTTATGGCTAGCACATGTCCTGGTTGCAGTCTGCAAGCAGCAGTAGGCTTGCGGGCGTCGGGTTGGTCACGTACTGAATCATTTTTTAATTCCGTTTATTCCAGGGACTAGTATATTGAGTTAGGATGATGTGGGTCGAAACAGAAAGTGATTTGGTAAAGAAATGGATTTTTACCGTTTAGTCGCTTGAAATGAGCCTCGTCGGGTCATTTTTGTGAAAATTGAGATTTCGTGTCTTAGGGGCTGCCAAAGTTCGTGGATGACTTTTATTTGATGTTTTAAGCATATTTTAGATGTTTTATATCATTTTTTAGAATTCATTTGATTTATGGGATTTTTGTCAATGAAACTTTTATTTAGTCAAATTTTAATATTTGATTTCAAAGTGAAGGACTGGGTACTTTATAAATTTTTAAAGTTTAATTTTAAAGTTTAATGGGTCAAGTCATGTTTAGGGTTAAGTTTCATTTTAAGGTTAAGTTTCATTTTAAGGTTAAGTCTATGCTTTTGGGCTTAGAATTAGTGGGTCAGGCACCTGAACCAGTCTTTGATCGGAGGAGAAAATGTAGAAGGCCATGAATATATAATTAATAATATATGTAGTATTTTATGTATACGAATATGATGATGTTTGAATGAAAGAATTAAATATATATTGACGGACTAACCCTTTTAAATTGCATGTTTTTATGAAGTACACACATCATGAAAGTTTTATAAAATGTTAAGGCATGAAAGAAAAGAAAAATATTTTTGAGAGACTGAAGTGATTTGTGGCAAGTTTACGATGAGCGGAATCGGGATACCGGGCCCGATGAACCTCTGTTCATGTTATTACGAGCTTATGGATCCATGTGTTCACGACATGGTGAAGTGGCAGCATAGAGGTGTAAGGGATCCCGAGGATACATTGACGGGCTAAGATTTTAAATTGCATGATTTTAAGAAATGCACGCATCATGAGATTCTACGAAACGATCAGGCATGAACTTTTGTAAGATAAAACCCGAGGGATTGAAGTGATGTGGTAAAGTTTAATGATGAGAGCTAACCGGGTAGCCGGGCCCGGGGATCCCCCGTTTTAATGTATGATTATGAGCCTATGGATCCATGTGATCACGACATGGTGAAGTGGCAAGCATAGAGGTCACACTCCCGCTCACATTCACTGATACGACTCATACGTTTTCATGTTACGTTATGTCATACCTTATGTACGTTATATATTATGATTGTTATGAAATGTACGAACAAGGTTTTAAGATCATCCATGCATACATGTTTTAACGTTAGTTTATTATAAGTATGTGCTTCGTGTGACTTTATGTATATGTACCTTGTTATTTTAAAAGATAGAGCATGCTGAGCCTCTAGGCTCACTAGGTTTAAATGGTGCAGGTGATGATCCTATTGATTTCATGCCCGACCGATGGTGGGGACCTCTGAGCGCCTGTTGCAGCAATACCGGTGGGGATGAAGAAGGATATTGGGAGATTTGTGTCTGAGTGCTTGACTTGTGTTAGGATCGAATTTTTCCCTTCGGTTGGTGTATATAAAAGTTATTTAGTTAATAACCAGCACTCAGAGGGATAAACAGATTGCGTAAAAGACGCTGGATACAGCTAGACGCTGAAACAAGATTGCAATGACTAAGCTGGTTCCAGCTGGATGCTGAAACCGGATCGCTTTTGTATGACCAGCTAGGCGCTAATCCAACGCAGTGCAAGAGCCTGGTTTTTGAGACCAGCTCACTGAAAAGCCGTGCAATCTGATTATGTATTACTTGAGCTGCAATAGCTCAGTGTTCTTGAATACTTAGTGCACTGAGTTATAGATTGAGTAATGAATTAAATCATGTGGAAATAACTCAAACTGAACTCTTAGATTTCGAAAGCCTTTTTAAACACTTTTATGCATAGTGTAAATATGAGATGCGTATGTATGAATTCAGAAAAGCAGTAAGGAAATACGCTGATTTGTTTATGGAAGTTCGGAGCAAACTCTCCTACATCTCCCCTTATTCCGCAATCGGGAAGGGTCCACTAGAAGACTTTGATTACAACGACCCTCGCTGCAACCCACTCCGACGACCCTCGGCCGCAAGAACTCCTAGCATCTACCACCGCACACTAAGCCCGCAAGCTGTGTGACTAACAACACTTCTTTAACGCCTCAGTGAGAAAGGCTACACACACTTCTTTAACGTCTCAGTGCGAAAGACAACCCACACTTCTTTAACATCTAAGTGCAAAAGACAACTAGACTTGTTTAACGTCTCTGTCCAAAGACTACAATGGAGAGTATTGAATCACATTCACTCTAATCTTTTTTGCTCAACTCACGAATGTTAGTGAATGTGTTTGTGTGTGTGAGATTTATAGTGTAAGCATAATCTCTCAATAATTAAATCTCATATACACTGGGAAGTGCTCCTAGTCCGAGCTGGTTATCTGTTATCTTCCCATAGTTGTGCTTTCTTCTGGTTTTTGCTTTTTAGATTTGCACAACACTCACTCTCTACTATGGAGCTCTTACCTTCTGTTTCATTGCACCTGGTATATAAAGCCGCTTATCAGATTTGTCCGTTGGACACAAAGTTGTAGCCGTTTTGACAAGTTTTCTGACGTATTTGTACTTTGAATCCTTTGGCTTTTAATGCGTTGCAGGCTTTATTTGACTTGAGCTCTTTTCATCGGTGATTCTACAGCCTTTGATAACTTCGAGCTCTGTTTTCTTGTACCTGATGTGGACAAGACAAAACAAATAAGTTTGAACCAATTTAAATCAGTCTTCGAAAGATTGTTCAAACTGCTTTGTTTGACCAGATTGATTTGTTTGGATCTGGTTTCTCAGCTTGTTTCTTTGTCAAGCTGGTTGCTCTTCATATTTTAATCGCCTGATGTGGACAAGACAAAACAAATAAGTTTGAACCAATTTAAATCAGTCTTCGAAAGATTGTTCAAACTGCTTTGTTTGACCAGATTGATTTGTTTGGATCTGGTTTCTCAGCTTGTTTCTTTGTCAAGCTGGTTGCTCTTCATATTTAATCTGTTCTTTGAGCACTCTGCATCTGCGCCTCTTTTTGTCTGCAGCTGAGCTTGTTCTGTTCTTTCCTGCTCTTGAGCTGCTTCGAGGCTCTAGCTTTGCTCCATTTCCAGCTGGTTGCCAACCAGCTGCTCTTGGGCTGATTCGAGGCTCCAGCTTTGCTCCATTCCCAGCTGGTTGATATATCTGTGAGATCAAGCTTATCACAGATATCATAAGGCCAGCTGGTTTGTCTGCTCTCGGCTGGTCTTCTTAACTTCAAGCTGGTTTGTCCTTAACCAGCTGGGCTCTATTCTTCTCGTCAAGAGACCCAGTGTTACTTGCTTGTCCACTTGATCCATTCATACACCTCATCCAAATTATCAGCAAGCACACTGTCAATAAGTTCTTGATTCAGTCTACCGAAAGACTGAGATCCTTACGATGAACTAATTATAGTCGTTCTCAATGATCAAGCGTGCACTTGATCACAGCTCTTGTATACGGCTTCGCACTCAATCACTGCTCTTGTACTCTGCACTTGATCTACACTTGAGCCGTTCTGCACTTCAAACATTCTGCGCTTGAACTCTGCTCTTTATTCTCTGTGCTTGATCTTCGTGCTGCTCCTACTCCAAGCCGATGAACCAGCTTGGTGTTCCCTGCACTTCTGGAAGTAAACTGTTGTACTAGCTTGGGCGTCCCCTTACTGTTCGAGCTAGATATCTTCGACCAGTCCAGCTCAGGCGTCCCATCACTATTCTAGTTTAGATATCTTCACGTCTACTCCAGTCTTAGCAAGCTGTGTATGTCATGTAGAGCGTTAGTACAATAGAAGCAGATTTTGTGTGAATCAAAACTTAGATTCTGATCTCTAAAAACAGATCCAACAACTTATCAGCAGGTCAACGCAGAGCATCAGCAACCGGCAGGGTTGCTGCAGCTACTCCCTATTCCCGAGTGGAAGTGGGAGCATATCAGGATGGATTTTGTGGTTGGATTGCCCAGGAGTTCCAGAGGGTACACGGCGATATGGGTGATTGTGCAAAGACTCACCAAGTCAGTGCATTTCTTACCGGTGAAGAATACTTTCACCCTGATGCAGTACACAGAGCTTTACATCAGAGAGGTTGTCAGACTGCATGGCATACCACTCTCTATAGTGTTGTACAGAGATACCAGATTCACATCTGCGTTTTGGAGGAGCTTACATGCCGCTTTGGGGATGAGATTGGCGTTCAGCACTGCATTTCATACGCATACAAATGGCAGTCAGAGAGAGTCATCCAGATTCTGGAGGATTTACTGAGAGTCTGTGTGATTGATTTCCAGGGTACATGGGACTCGAGTTTGCCGCTGGTAGAGTTCACGTACAACAACAGCTTTCAGACATCGATTGAGATGGCTCCGTATGAGGAGTTGTACGGGACAGATGCATATCTCCCGTGCACTGGGATGAGGTTGGAGAGAGAGTGCTGACTGGGCCGGAGTTAGTGCAGCAGATAGCGGATATTATGACGAGGATTCGGGATCGGATGAGGACAGCCCAGATTCGTCAGAAGAGTTATGCCGACCAAAGACGACGAGATCTGGAGTTAGCTGTTGGAGATCATGTGTTTGTGAGGATATTGGCCATGAAGGGCGTGATGCGCTTTGGCCGAAGCAAGCTCAGTCCGAGGTTTATTGGACCATTTGAGATTTTGGAGAGGGTTGGTAATCTGGCATATAGAGTAGCGTTACCACCCAGTTTGTCAGCGGTCCATAATGTTTTCCACATTTCGATGCTACGGAAGTATGTTCCGAATCCATCACACGTGTTGGATTTTGAGCCGCTCCAGGCTCCAGTTGGCGCCAGACTTATCTTTTGAGGAGCGTCCAGTAGAGATTTTGGCTCGAGAGGAGCACAGGCTGAGAGCGCGGAGTATTCCGATGATCAAAGTCCGATGGCAGAATCACTCAGAGGATGAGGCTACCTGGGATACTGAGTCCGATACGTGGACGCGCTACCCGGAGTTATTTGGTACGTACTTAATTTCGGGGACGAAATTCCTATAAGGGAGGAGAGTTGTAATGCCTAAAAATTCCTTATGATTATGAGCCTATGGATCAATGTGATCATGACATGGTGAAGTGGCAAGCATAGAGGTGTGAGGGATCCCGAGGTAAGGTCGAGTGAACCGAACCGCCACGTACGTTGGTTATTTCGACTGATCAATCACACGCCCGCTCGCATTCACTGATACGACTCATACGTTTTTCATGTTACGTTATGGCATGCCTTATGTACGTTATATGTTATGTTTATGAAATGCAAGGTTTTAAGATCATCCATGCATACATGTTTTAACGTTAGTTTATTATAATTATGTGCTTGCGTGTGACTTTATGTATATGTACCTTATTATTTTAAAAGATAGAGCATGCTGAGCCTCTAGGCTCACTAGGTTTAAATGGTGCAGGTGATGATCCTGTTGATTTCATGCCCGACTGATGGTGAGGACCTCTGAGCGTCTGTTGCAGCTGTACCCCGTGACCACTATGATGTCTTTAGTTTGTTATGATACGCTTTTCAGGCATTACATGTTATGTTTCCGCACTTTTTCATACTCTGATTTTAACCAGCATTGACGATTTAATGTTTTCGAGGTATTGATTTTATTCATCTTATAAAATGATGATTTATAAAATGTTCAAAGGGAACGAGCCATAGTTTTTTTAGTTTAGTTATTCGCACATGATTTTTTAAAAAAAATCTAGAGTTGGGTTCGTTTCAGTGTCTGAAAGAGATACGTGATGCCAAAAAGGGAGAAGGACCGAGCAGTAAAAAGAGACGATTGTTGTAGGACTTAAGTCGGGCGCAAATCTGTATTCATGTATATAAGCTGATTTTGTACAAAGTTTTTATTATTAATAAAATCTTTTTTTATTCATAAGTTTTGTCATCACCAAAAAGGGGGAAATTGTTGAAGTAAATTTATAAGTTTTGGTGAAGACAAATAAAAGAGATAAATCAGCTCAGAAATGGATCGACCAGATCAAGACAGAGTATACTGCGTTGGTTATAGAAACCAAATCAGAGCAGAGCTAAGCTGGTTAAGGACAAACCAGCTCAGGATATTTAGTTACGCTGGTTGAGGACAAACCAGCTCAGGTAGTTCAGTCAAGCTGGTTAAGAACAAATCAGTTTGGATAAACATATCAAGTATCTATTAAGTTTATTAGTTGATACAAGAACAGATTGAGCTCAGATCAGTTTACAAGAGCAGATTTTATCGAAACAAATCAGATAGAACAGTTGGTATTCGATCAGTGGAGAACAAATTAGAAGCAGATTTGAGCAGATTAGCTTAAGACCAGATTAGATATGTTCTACGCAGAAATCAGATCGGGAAACCAGCTAAGTAAAGAAAACTTATCAAAATGGATTTCGGAATACTTTGAGGTTTCGTACAGAGTGATGTAAAGTATTTGACCTCTCTGTATCAGTTTGTAGTCGTTGGAACTACTTTAAGCTAATTCCAAATATACAGAGATTTGGTTTGAACTGAAGACGACGTAGAGTATGCTAAAAAGTGAAAAGCATTTAATGGAGATGTACGAGAATATACAAGCATTTAAGACGCCGAAGACATCTCACTTTGGATACATACGACGTGTCTACTGGAAATATTTATTATCATTGTATCCAAAGGGTATAAATTGGAGAGCAGATCGGTTGTGAAGGCTCTCCAATCCTCTCTACAACAACGAACTTACGAACTTACAAGCTTTCAAATGCAAAAACAGAGTTCATTTTCTTGAACCAGCTCAAAGTTAGTGACACACATTCACAGATTGTTTCTATCAATTCTTGTGTCACATAAACAATTTGTTGGGGATAGATTATGGACCCTCTATTAATGTGCAATGACTAGTTATTCAATCAATAACTAGTACTAGAGGGTGTAACCAGATCGAATGACAAGACGCAGGATTCAGCCAGAAGTTGAAGCCGGGTTCGCAAAGATCAAGCTGGTTTCAGCTGAAAGTTGAAACCAGCCCAATACAAGGCGAGCGCTAAACATGCCAGTTACAGCTGGAAGACTAGAACCAGCTCGACACTTTGGCCGAACGATCTGGTTAACTTAACTTGATCTGCAATAGCTCATTGTTCTTGAATACTTTGTGCACCGAGATACAGATTGAGTAATGTAAATAAAACATGCGGAAGTAACTCAAACTGCACTCTAGCGTTCGAAGCCCAAATAAACAGCTTTAACAACATAAACAAATATGTGATGCATATGAATGTAAACACTGAAAACAGTAAAGAAAGATACGCTAAATTTGTTTATGGAAGTTCGGAGCTCAATCTCCTACATCTCCCCTTTTTCCGCCACGGGAAGGATCCACTAGAAGACTTTGATTACAACGACCCTCGCTGCAACCCACAGCCGCAAGAACTCCTAGCATCTACCACTGCACACCAGCCCGCAAGCTGTGTGACTAACTTCACTTCTTTAACGCCTCAGTGAGAAAGGCTACACACACTTCTTTAACGTCTCAGTGCGAAAGACAACTAGACTTGTTTAACGTCTCTGTCCAAAGACTACAATGGAGAGTATTGAATCACATTCACTCTAATCTGTTTCGCTCATCTCTCGAATATGAGTGAATATGTGTGTGTGAGATTTACAGTGTAAGCACAATCTCTCAATGAATTAAATCTCACACACTCTGGGAAGTGCTCCTTGTTCGAGCTGGTTTTATGCTATCTTCCCAGGTTCTGTGTTGTGCGTTTCTTGATTTTCTGTTCGGACTTCACACAACACACTCTCACTGTTATGGCGCATGTTTTCAATCTGTTTCATTGCGCTGTTTATAAATCCGCTGCCTGGATTTATCCGTTGGACACAAAGTTGTAGCCGTTATGAAAAGTCTTCTGACGCATATATACTTTGTGTCCTTTGCATTTAATGCGTTGCAGGCTTTATTTAATCTGAGCTCTGTTCATCGGTGATTCTACAGCCTTTGGTCACTTCGAGATCTGTTTGCTTGTACTGATGTGGACAAACAAAACAAACCAGTTTGAACCAATTAATTTGGTCTTCGTAAGATTGTTCAAAATGCTTTGTTTGACCAGATTGATTTGTCTGGATCTGGTCTTTCAGATGGTTTCTCTGTCAAGCCGGTTTCTTGATTAGCTCGTGCAGATCTCTCTCCTTCTCCTCACCAGCTTCTTTGTTCTCATCTTCAAGCTGATCTTCTTCTGGAGCAGCTTCTATATCTGCGCCTCTTTTTGTTTGCAGCTGAGCTTGTTCTGTTCTTTTCTGCTCTTTGAGCTGCTTCGAGGCTCCAGCTTTGCTCCATTCCCAGCTGATCACCAACCAGCTGGTTGATATATCTTTGAGATCAAGCTTCTCGCAGATATCATAAGGCCAGCTGGTTTGATTGCTCCCGGCTGGTCTACTTAGCTTCAAGCTAGTTTTTCCTTAACCAGATGGGCTCTATTCTTCTCATCCCGAGCCCTTAGTGTGCTTGCTTGCTCACTTGAACCATTCAGACATCTCTTCCAATCCTTCGGCAAGCACACATTTCCTTCACTGGTTGGACTACGGTCCAACACCAGTGAATATATTCCATCTTCTTTGGGATATGATAACCAGTTTAGATTCAGTCTTCCCAAGGACTGAGATCCATAAGATGAACTGGTTACATGAGCATTCTGTGATCAGACCTGCATTTGATCACTGCTCTTGTATACGGATCTGTACTTGAACACTTCTCTTGTACACTGCACTTGATCTGCGCTTGAGCCGTTCATCATTCTGCGCTTGATCTTCATGCTGCTCTTACTTGTCAGGCCTTGTGCTCACATCAGAGTAAACCACGCAAACACAAGCGGAAGCAACTAAAAAGTGGTTAAAATTTTTGCTTTTGGCCTGACAGAAAGATAACATAATTTAAAATACAACAATACTCAAAATAATCCCAGTTTTATAAATCCACGACACCACAAACAGTCAAGTACAATAATTTCCCAACGGCTGAATATAACACAAGTACTAAAAGACTGCCTGTCAGGCCTCGTGCTCACAACAGATAAACACATGCGGAAGCTATCAAAAAGTGGGTAAAATTTTCGCTTTTAGGCCCGAAGGTTTTAAACATATAATTTAAAATACAACAATACTTAAAATAAGTTTCCAAATCATAAACGTTCAACAACAAAGCATACATAAGTCCAACATGTATCATATTCCCTCTACGGGTACAACAACAAAGCGCAAGGCATCTCCCTGGCTAACTGATACATATATATATATATATATGCTATATGCTATTGGGACACACTAGCCACCTCCTGGGGCACCACCAGCTGGGTTGAAACCACGACCAGCTGTAGAACCTGGGTTTACTGAAAACAACGCAACAAAGAAACAAACCAAGCCCCGGAGGGACATGGGGTCAAACCCCAGTACGGAGAGCAATAATACAACAGAAATAACAGCAAGGAATAAAATGCAGGTGCTATGCATGAGACGCCAAGGAACAATGGAAAGCTCGACCCACAAGGGAGCTAAGGAACTCAAACATAGCTCCAAGAATCATCGACAACGAACAGTGGCCACGGGTTGTGTTCACAGTGTGGTAGTGAGCCACTCGCCGTGAAACTACACTC
>KV015589.1:93998-109509 GCA_001598015.1 Dorcoceras hygrometricum
AAACGGAGAAAACTTGAGAAATACACGATCACCAACCTGAAACTCAAGAGGTCGACGCCTCTTATTCGCATAACTGGCTTGGCGATCCTGGGCAGCTTTCATCCGCTGTCTAATAAGGTCCACGTGATCTTTCATCTGTTGCACAAAGTCAGGGGCAGATAGCTGCTTCTCCCCCACTTCTTCCCAACATACTGGCGATCTGCACTTGCGGCCATACAAAGCCTCGAAATGCGCCATGTCAATCGTCACTTGGTAGCTGTTATTATACGAAAACTCAACCAAAGACAACGCGTCTTGCCAACTACCTCCGAAATCCAACACAACAGCACGCAACATATCCTCTAACGTCTGGATATTTCGTTCAGATTGGCCATCTGTCTGGGGATGATACGCGGTACTCATAGCCAATCTAGTGCCCAAAGTTGTCTGCAAACTCTTCCAAAACCTGGAAGTAAACCTCGGATCTTGGTCAGACACAATTGAAACAGGCACACCGTGCAATCTAACAACAAAATTAACGTACAGCTTCGCCATCTTCTTCAACGAGAAGGTCATCCCATAGGGAATGAAATGTGCAGACTTAGACAAACGGTCTACAACTACCCAAACAGCATCGCACCCTCGGCTGGAACGAGGCAAATGCGTTACAAAATCCATCGCAATGTGCTCCCAATTCCATTGGGGCACCTCTAAACTCTGCAACAGACCACCAGGTCTCATCCTTTCGGCCTTTACCATCTGGCAATTCAAACAACGAGCGACAAAACCAGCAACATCGCCCTTCAGGCCAGCCCACTAAAAGTGCGTCTTCAAAGCATGGTACATCTTCCGTGCACCAGGATGAACACTATGTCTGCTACAGTGCGCTTCTCGAAGGATCTCTTCCTTCAAATCAATCAAATTGGACACAACCAACCTACCCCGGAAACGCAAACAACCATCGGACGAGACAGAATAGTCCTCAAGTTCGCCAGCCCTGACTTTCATCTTCAACTCATGGATTGACGGATCGGTCCTCTGAGCTGCTCGAATGCTAAAAACAATCTGCGGTTCCACTTGGAAAGATGAAACCATCACACAATCCTCAGCTGGGTAGAATCTCCAACCCGTAGTGTTAAGATGCTCTTGATCCTTAGAGATGTACAACGACGCAAGCATCTCACTAGCCTTCCTGCTCAAAGCATCAGCTACTACGTTCGACTTCCCAGGCTGGTATTTAATCTCACAGTCAAAATCCTTAAGCAACTCCATCCACCTACGCTGTCTCATGTTCAAGTCAGGCTGCGAAAACAGATACTGCAAACTCTTGTGGTCGGAGTACACCACAAACTGCTCGCCATACAGGTAGTGACGCCAGATCTTTAACGCAAAGACCATCGCTGCTAACTCCAAATCATGAACTGGGTAACGAGTCTCGTGCGGTTTCAACTTCCGCGAGGCATACGCAATGACTACCATTCTGCATCAACACACAACCCAATCCATATAGCGAAGCGTCAGAACAAACAACAAAACCACCTGATCTGGATGGCAAAGCCAATATAGGCGCAGTAGTTAACTTCTCCTTGAGCAGTTGAAAAGCATTCTCACACTGCTCAGTCCAGACAAACCGCTTATCCTTCTGGGTCAATTGGGTCATCGGCTTAGCTATAGAAGAAAACCCCTCAATGAAACGACGATAATAGCCAGCCAGACCTAAGAAACTGCGAATCTCAGACACATTCCTCGGTCGCCCCCAGTTCAAAAAACTTCGCATACAACTGCTGCTCTCTCAACCTCAGAAGAACCATCTCCAAGTGCTCCTTGTGCTCCCTCGGAGTCTTCGAGTAAACTAAAATGTCGTCAATAAAAACAATCACAAACTGATCTATGAACTCTCGGAAGACTCGGTTCATCAGATCCATGAAGACTGCCGGCGCGTTTGTCAACCCAAACGGCATCACCAAAAACTCAAAATGTCCGTACCTCGTACGAAACGCATTCTTCACGACATCTTGGTCCCTTACTCTGAGCTGATGGTACTCGGAACGAAGATCAATCTTAGAATACACCGCAGAACCTTGCAACTGATCAAACAGATCATCAATTCTCGGCAACGGGTACTTATTCTTCACGGTGGCTTTATTCAACTGACGAAAATCAATGCACATCCGCATTGAGCCATCCTTATTCTTTACAAACAAAATGGGCGCTCCCCACGGTGACATACTAGGGCGTATGAAACCCTTCTCCAGCAAGTCATCTAACTGAACCTTGAGTTCTCTCAACTCCGAAGGTGCTAGACGATACGGGGCAAGAAAAATTGGAGCTGTGCCTGGCACCAACTCTATGCTGAAGTCTATCTCCCGCCTCGGAGGAAAACCAGGAATCTCCTCCGGAAATACGTCGGGGAATTGTCGCACCACGGGAACGTCACTAAGCTGAACACTAGAAGAATAAGACGCATCCAAAGCGTAAATCATAAAGCCAGCATTCCCCAAAGACAACAAGCTAAACATCTCCATCGCGGAGACTAACGGAATCTTCGATCTCGAGTCCTGGCCATCGAAGTCCCACTTCTCACCAGACAAAGGCCTAAAGCGCACAATCCCATGAAAGCAATCCACAGAGGCCCTGTAGTTGGACAGCACATCCATCCCAACTATACAATCGAAATCCCAAAGCATCAAACGAATCAAATTCGCTAACAAGGCATGCTCACCAAACCGCAGCACACCATCCAACAAAATCTCTTGCGAGAACAGATTCACTCCACCGGGGGTAGAAACAGAAACAGCATCACGCAAAGGGACGGTACACAAACCATGCTCAACAACAAAAGAATCGGAAATAAACGAATGCGATGCACCGGTGTCAAACAACACACGAGAAGGAAAGTCAAAGACAAAGCATGTACCTCCAATCACCCGGCTCGGTGTCTCTTTGGCCTGCTCCCGCGTAAAGGCGTTAACCTGCGCCTGCTGGGGTCCTGGAAAGAAAGGCTGAGACTACTGCCCAAAACGCGAAGGGCCAGGCTGCTGAAACGGCCTAAACGGAGCCTCACCAAAACGGGGTTGCTGAAACTGCTGCGAACGGCCCCTAGACTGACCCCCACGACCCTGAGGCTGGGCCGTGGTCTGCTGTGCTCCTGCTGTCGGGCACACTCTCGCAAAGTGCCCATACTGACCACAAAGGTTGCAGGAACCCTGCACACCAACACAATTCTCAACAGAACACAACCAGCAGGCACGACAATTCCACATACCAGCGACTACAATTCATCCAAGCCATAACTTCGCTGTAAAACAAGCTCAAATCCGTACCTTATACTGAGCAACAACTAACCCTACGAGAAATCCCGAAGACTCTGGTAAAAGCCTGTTAAACACACGGCATACACAACGTAAATCTAACAGGTTGCTAATCAAGCTCACGGCTGGGAGTCTCACTCGACCAGCTGCCCAATATACCTCAACAGTTACATAGAAAGCTTAAAAACTAAGGCTAGGAACAAGGTCTCACCGAAAACCAGAACGTAGTTCTACCAAATCGACGCAACACTCGAACGGCAGCAACTTCGCGTTCCTCTACTAGCCAATTACAGCTTCTAAAACTGGTATGAATTGGAAGAGCTTCTCAAGAGGAGTCCAACGCTACCTCGCACGAGCCAAAACAACCACCGAAACGACGGGAAATCGCCGGACAAGCTCACGGCAGTGTTCTAGGGTTCGAATGATAAGGAACGAAAGGCTGGAAATATTTGCTAAGTATAGAATTGATACCACAATTCGAAGACCAAGTCTTCCCATAAATAATCTCTCGCAGCTGGACAAACCAGACGCTGTTTCAAAATAAAAAAGCTGGACAGCCAGTCTACCGGACGCTAAAATCAATCACAAGGCAAACCATCGACTGGTCCTCAAAACGGCGTCGCACCAACTTATCCAGACGACGTCGCATAGGATGCTCACTCCCTTTAATACCAGCTGCTTGGCATCCAGACGCAAAACACAAAACAACGCACAACGCTTCCCTCGTCTGGTACCAGTCACAACGTACCAACAAAACCAGTCGCAAGCACATGAGCGCTGACCCGCGTTGACCATAGCTCTCGACTGCTCATCCAGACGCAACAACTCCTCGCATAAAACCAGTCTCAGCTACAGTGCACGACCAGTCGCAATATACGAAACACCAGTCGCAACATCTCAAACGACGGCGTTTCATGCCCTGCGCTACCAAAACAAGCTATGACTGTTTTCGCCACCGACCAGCTTTCGCCTCAAAACTCAAAAACACGAAAGCATCCAGAATTGTTCAACGCACGAAATGGAACCCGAAAATGCAAATCAAAACAGAGATCTAAACCACAAAATCTCATAATCAACCGATTAATTCCAACGATTAATCTCAATAACAAATCCATGTCTCACACTGCCAGTTATATAGACCTAAGCATCACCCGGGACATCCCACCCGCAGTGATACCAGTGCATATAATTTATATACATAACTGGAACAATCTAACTACCTCCTGGGGCACCTCCAGCTGGGTTAAAACCACGACCAACTGTAAAACCTGGGGTACCTGAAACAAACAGGCAAACAACACAACAACCCCAGAGGGACCTCGGGGTCAAAACCCAGTACGGAGAGCAACTATAAAACAGCAAAGAATAGCAAAAGATAAGATGCATATGCTATGCATGAAGAACAGTTCAACAGTCGAAGGCTACAACTGAACAAGGAGCCAAGGAATTCAAGCACAGCACCACAGCTGATAACAAATTCTGCGAAGAAAGGTCGGTGGCCACTGGTGTGTGTACAAGCATACGGGAATTACCCGCTCATCTTTACACCACACCCAAAATACCAGATGCATCAACAACTCAACCTGCTGTTGCCCAAACAATGAACTGTGGTAGTCAATCACTCGGCGCATGGTGGCTAATAAATACCAGCAGGGATATGATAGTGCGGTATTGTCGCTCGCCCTCAAAATCTGGTAAGAACAGAACAACAATAACAACAGGACATGGCTGCAACAGCTGAATGGAAATGATAATGCTATGCAATGCAACAGTTAAACCAGCACATAAACAGCAATGCATACACAGAAAACACATAATATCCATGCCAATTCCAACCGTAATACAAGCTCAACATCCGTACCTCACCAGCTTCTGAGCTACAACGAAGTTCGAGCAACACAGATCTGTCACCTGCTAAACCAACACAATCTACTGCTCAAAGACCGAAACACAAAACAACAGCAGCTGGGAGCTACAACTCCACCAGCGCTTATCTACCTTCCTAACTCAACGGAAAGCTCTAAAATCTTAAAGGTAGAATTCTCACTTACCCCAACGAACTACCGGCACGGCAGGGACGCTTATGCTAACAAACTACACAAGTGAGATGTCTTAGCGATCCTGCGATCCTCTTACAGCTCCTCCAAAGTCTTCTAAAGAGGTATAGAACGAAGCGCCTTAGCGAGAGGAGTCCAACGCTACCACTCTCACTCTCATCGGAGCTATCTACCAACGGCAATTAGGACGAATAAGGTTACGGTGAACAGTAACTAGGGTATCGCGACAAGATTTGGAAACAAAGGAAATATTTCTAAGTGTCGGGCAAACAAATAATAGAGAACAACAGCTAAGTCCCCTATCAAATACACTTCTCAACAGCTGACAGAAGCAAGAACATATTCCACCGACAAAAACAGTTGTCGCAACTGATATTCCCAACCAACAGCTGAAATCTCGTATCAGCTTTTTCCTATCGCTAAACAGCGAATAACTAAACAAAACGACGTCGCACCAACTTAACCAAACGACGTCGCAGAGGAACACGTCACCCTGATACCAACAGCTGATCAACAAACCAGCAGCTGAATAAAACAACGCACCAAATCTCTCAACAGTTGATGTCTATCATAACCAACAGCTGGTACAAAGCGCTCCACTCAAAACGCTGTCGTTCCAACTTACCAAACCAAAGTAGTTTCGCTACCCGCTACAAAAACACGCTAACGAAACCAATAGCTGGTTCCTGTTCACAAAACTTCTTCTCTTCAGAGAGAGGGACACGTCACCACAAGACACGTCACTCGCTAGCCACTGCTGATCGCTAACCAACAGCTGATCACTCACAACTGGTGGTCTCTCGCAACAGCTGGATACACGCTAATACACCAACGACTGAAATACACGTCAGCATTGCTGCTGCTGCATACCAAAACGCAACGACTGAAATACCAACAGCTGACGGGATCGCTCACAGCTGATACAAAACCCGAACAAATATCTCTCCCGTGACATCTGATATCTTTCCCACTGCTGATTCCAACACTTAGAAAAATTTGACGACTACGTCAAGCACATCGACCAACACCTGATTGCGAAAACACAGGTCTCACATCTCTCCCCCAATAAAACACGATTTCGTCCTCGAAATCAACAAGTCCAGGAACAACTCAACTGAACCCAAGAGTTCAAGATAACTGAGCAAACAACTTCTGAAATCTGATGCAACACTCACGCAAACAGATGCGGCCACTCACATTGCATCTTCTCTTCCAGTTCCCAAGTAGCTTCTTCCCTACCGTGTTTGCTCCATTGAACCATCACCAAGGGAATGGTTTTATTCCTCAACTGTTTCTCTTTTCTATCTAGGATCTGCAAGGGATATTCAACATAACTCAACGTCTGATCTAGCTAAACCTCGTCAGCTCTTAGCACATGAGATGGATCTGGCTCATACTTTCTCAACATCGACACGTGAAACACATCGTGCAAGGAGGACAAATCTGGTGGCAATAACAGTCGATATGCCAAAGGGCCAATCCTCTCAACAATCTCATATGGACAAACATAACGAGGGGCTAACTTTCCCTTGTGACCAAAATGCATAACACTGCGAAACGGAGAAACTTTAAGGAATACCTGATCACCAACTTGAAACTCTATAGGTCGACACCTCTTATTCGCATAAATGGCTTGGCGATCCTGAGCAGCTTTCATCCACTGTCGAATCAGATCCACATGATCCTTCATCTGCTGCACAAAATCTGTGACAGACAGCTGCTTCTCCCCCACTTCTTCCCAACATACAGGGGATCTGCACTTCATACCATACAAAGCCTCAAACGGCGCCATACAAATCGTCACTTGGTAGCTGTTATTGTAGGAAAACTCAACCAAAGACAACGCGTCTTGCCAGCTACCACCAAAATCCATCACAACAGCTCGCAACATATCCTCCAACATCTGGATAGTTCTCTCAGATTGGCCATCTGTCTGGGGGTGATACGCTGTACTCATAGCCAATATGGCACCCAAAGCTGCTTGCAAACTCTTTCAAAACCTGGAACCAAAATCCATCACAACAGCTCGCAACATATCCTCCAACATCTGGATAGTTCTCTCAGATTGGCCATCTGTCTGGGGGTGATACGCTGTACTCATAGCCAATATGGCACCCAAAGCTGCTTGCAAACTCTTTCAAAACCTGGAAGTAAACCATGGATCTCGGTCTGAAACAATCGAAACAGGTACATCGTGCAATCTAACCACAAAATCCACGTACATTTTCGCCATTTTATTCAAAGAGAAGGTCATACCATAGGGAATAAAGTGTGCAGACTTCGACAATATGTCGATTACAACCCAAATCGCATCACAACCTCTGCTGGAATGAGGAAAATGCGTAACAAAATCCATCGCTATGTGCTCCAAATTCCATTGGGGCACTTCCAAACTCTGCAACAGACCACCAGGTCTCATCCTTTCAGCCTTAACCTGCTGACAGTTCAAGCAACGAGCAACAAAACCAGCAACGTCGCTCTTCAAACCAGCCCACCAAAAGTGCGGCTTCAACGCATGGTACATCTTCCGTGCACCAGGATGAACACTGTGTCTACTGCAATGCTCCTTGATGGATCTGTGTCAACAGATCCAGATTGAATTTTGAATTACACAAAACTTATTATTGTGTTTCTAACAACTCTACGTAGTGTGCAGATGATATCAGTGAGAAATCTGGTAGAGAAGCTTTCTGTTGAAGATGTCTGTTGAAGAAGGTTGATGAAGAAGATTCAATAGTGAAAAGAAGCATTCAGAAGCTGTTGGAATGAAGTTAAAAGAGGAGAAATCTGATAACAGTTGGAACGCTACAAAGTAGTTGAGCTTCGCTTATGTGGACAGCTTTGCTTACGTGGCATCATGAATGGACAGCTTTTCTTACGTGGAGCCCAGCGTGGACAGATATGCTTACGTGGAACAGTTGTACTTGCTATTAGTTGTGTCGCGTAAAGAGAAGCTGGAGAAGATGGATTCAGCAGTATAAGTATTCAGAAACCATGACGTCAGCATTTCTATTGTTAAGAAGAGCTGGTATCAGCAATGATGACATCACAATCAGAAGTTGGACCAGCTGGAACGATAAGAACCAGCTGAAGCGCTAAGGTGTTCATGGATCAGCTGTTGCGCAAACATAAATGAATCAGACGTCGATGTGAAGAACTATCTGGAATCAGCAACGATGACGTCAGCATTGCTTATTGGAAGAAGTTGTGATCAGCAACTATGACGTCAGCAATATCAGCAGACAACTATCTGGAATCAGTGATGATGACATCAGCAGTGATGTCATCACAATCAGCGTTTGTATTAGTTTCAGCAGGCGCAAGCATTTGAGAATCAGCGTGTTTTGTTAAGGATTACAAGACGACGGCGTTCAAATAAGTTGTAACGACACCGTATTGATCTAGCGCTATAATCTCAGTCGTTGGAGTTTGCGTTGATAATTCAGCAGATGGCTACAGTAGATTCAGCAGGGAGCTACCAGACGTTGGGTAATCCAGTCGCAAGCTACGGTATATCCAGTCGCAAGCTACAGTGATCCAGACACAGGCTACAGTGAATCAGAAGTAGCGTGAAGAAATTGAATAGATGAATTCAGCAGTAGCGCAAAGACAGAAGAAATCAGCTTTTGCGATTAAGATATCATCAGAAGATTAATCTAGTCGCAAGAGGTAGAGTGTCCAGGCATGAAGAGTGAAGTATGGACCGTTGCAAATGAAGGTGAACCAGCTGTTGCGCGAAGTGTTGTGACGGAGAAAAGACAACAGCTGAGCGAACAGCTGTTGAACAAATTGTAGGAATACTTTCAGCTGTTGGGACGCAATCAACGCTCAAAATGGAAAGAATCAATGGCTGAAATTGAGTCGTGCAAATGCCTTAAATCAAGGGGATAAGATTTGTACTATTCTGGGAAATAGTACAATATACAGAGGATGGTTGCACAAATTTGGGAAGAAGACAAATTGGCCTTGACAAGCGCAAAAGGGATTTGAATCTAATGTCTAACGGCCATGTTTGGTATGAGGAATCAGATTTCTAAATTAGTGATTAATCGGATTTTGGGATTAGATTAGTCACGGAAATTAAGAATTTTGAATTCTGGAATTTCGAATTTTTGGTGAAATCTGATTTGGGAAAATTCAGATCTCTAGTTGGAGTTGTCCATAGTTTTAGTTCGGGTTTATTGGGTGAAATCTGATTGAGAAATGATGTTGAATTGATCGAAGTTTTAATAGAGATCTGGTCCCCTGTGTGTTAGTGTGTTTTGCCGCGAGAAGAAGGTAAAACGCTGCGTTTTGGTGAGATCTGGTTTGTCGAGATTGGCGCGGAAATGAATATGCTATTCTTTCAAATTTCAGATGTCAACGCGGGTCAACGCATTTGGAAGTGGCAAGAGATCTGTTAGCGCTAGTGTGTGACGTAAGCAGATCTCATGATGGTCAACATGTTAGAGTTGACGTCTGATTGTGAGAATTAGCGTTGTCAAGGAGTAGAGATCTGTTTTGAGATACGACGTCGTTTAGTTTAATGCGCAAGCGTTGTGGTTTAGCGCTGAGATCTATTTTATTAGAACGTCGTCGTTTTGATCCTTAGCGTTGATTGTGAGATCTGTTTTAGTGTTAGCGATGAGACCTGTTGTGTGAGCGCTAAGATCTGTTTTGAGTGATGCGTCGTCGTTTTGGAGTCCTCAGCGTTTAGCGTGTTTTGTATTTCACGAGCGAGAGATCTGGTGGTTGTTGGCATTGTGGAGAGATCTGTTTGAGCGATGAGATCTGTTTTACCAATACGCTGTCGTTTTGATTTTAGCGCGAGCGTTTTGAATTATCGTTGTGAAGTCTGTTTGATTGTGAGCGCTGGATTGCGAAATCTGTTTGACAATATTTGCGTTGCAGAGATCTGTTTTTGTCGGTGTTTGATTTAGACAGTAGCCATTGAATTGAGGAATAAATAGAAGTGTCGAATTACACTTAGAATATTTCTCAACCCGTCATTTCTTATCTTCTCTGTCGAAACCCTCGACTTGCTACTGTTCATCGTAGCTTTCAATCATCGATTCCCGTCGCTTCCAACCTCTGTTTTTGATAATCTTGGTGGCGCTGGACTCCCCTAGCTTAGCTCTTTCGTTTGCTATCCATTAGAGATCCTGAATCAGCGTTGGAGGAAGAACGCGAAGTGTCTGTGTCTTCGTGCTGTGAGATCTGTGCTCCTCCTGCTAGTTTAAACTTCTAAGTAAGCATTTCTCGTGGATTTGAGCTCGGTATTTGTAGTTATTACCTGCGTATTGTGTTGAGTCCTGGCCGTAGGTGTGTAAGAGTGAATTTTAGATTTGAGCTAAGATATGAGCTACCTTGCACAGATTTCAGTTCCAGGAAGCTTGCTGCCGTGAGTTTCGAACCAGGTGAAGGCTGGTTGTGTCGGTCGTGAGTTCTGCCGTGCTTTGAGTAATCCGTGAGGTAGAATTTTGTGGAATTGAGGTACGAATTGAGCATCCCTTAGCAGCTTTAGGTGTGAACATGCTGTGATTGATTTTGTGAGTCTTGCTGATGTGATTTACGTGAATCAGTGTGTTGAATGATTGAGTTACATTCTGTTTTACGTATTGCTTTTGTATGCATTGTTTATTGGATATTGAATTGGCATACATGCATACATATTGAGCCTTGACAGATTGATTTGATGACCTGATTGGGTGTCACGTTGTGACTGGCCGATTGATGAGTCGTGCCCGAAAAGTCCAACGCTATCATCGGAGTGGTGACTACCGGATTCGAGTGTCTACCATCAAGCTGTGATGGGCTGACGGGCCCCGATGTGTTGGGGAACCGCGGTGGATCCGGATCACGCCTCCCGGCGAGGCAGCGGAAGAACAAAATTTGGCCGGGAGACGATCAATACAATTCTATAAACAAGCAGGCTATGACATTCATAGGGTGTTTATCGTTGATTACCTTGCTGGCAACTCGTGCCTGGCTCCGACCAGTTTCGCGAGGAAACCGGCACTTCACGGTAGACGGCGGTAGATAACGTCAATCAGGTCCACGACCGGATACGAGACTCCTTCGTCAGCCTGCACTAGAAGGCCTGACGAGATTGGCGCGGACGAATTCTCCTCGAAAGATTGGCCGGAACAATTTCCGACGAAGGAGGCGGCGGCGCTAGGCGGCGGCGGCGGCTTTGAGTGAGAGGAGAGGGCGGCGCACACTAGGTTTAGGGTTAAGAGAGTATTGTGTAATGAGTTAAGTGTGTTGGTTATGAAGCCTAAGTCTACTTTAAGTAGACTTAGTGATGGACTTGGACCGGCCCAACGGGCTCGGGTCCAACGGGTGAACATTCGGTTCATCCCCATCACCGTGACTTCATCGTAACTCCGATCGCCGATCAGATCGGACCGATCGACTCAGTTTCCAAAACTGAATACTATGATCTGAAAAACCATTTTTCAGAACCCCAGTGCAAAATGACCGTTTTGCCCCTCAACAGCGGAAATCACGATTTGACCCCTGTTGACTTTTAGGAAGTCGCACTCCCAAAAATCCTCTTCTCATGCTCAACACATTGAGCTGAGTATCCGTGCGGGAATCTCGAATCCAGTACTTGGTGACCCTCAATGGTTCAGGGATACAGCTAGCCGTGGGCCCACAACCATTGCGGCTCCGGAATCACAATTCCGGACTTGCCCATCGGATCATGGTAAGAGCGTCTAGCAACATCGCCCCATGATCCCCTAGGTATCACTGATAGTGCCTGCAAGAACCAGTTGGTCGTGGTTAGCGTACAGTACGGTCCTTTCAATCCATATATCCCGATCAGATCAACGACCATTGGTAAATCGAGAGTCGCTAAAGATCCGATAGCTATGCATACACCTTGGAGATCGAATAGTGACATCGCGAGTGTAACTAGGTAAACACATTTACCTAAAATGCTTCTAGTACTCTGGCCAGAGATTTATACACTATTATCCCCTCAGATAGCATAGGATATCCACGCATGTCTGCGAGCGGTGAATCCTCGACAACGATGCATCGACTCCTACATGCATCGGGGTCTCACCCAATCCCGCCGCCTAATGACCCCAAGTGAGTCGGCAACCGAGTCAAAGTGAGACTCCTATCATGTAGAGTCTCAATGACGTTTCGATTCGTGAGGACTAATCAGTACAACCAAGACCTCGGACTTATCCACTCGACAAATGGTAACCACTTGAAAAGTCCGAACGAGGGTAGTTCGATAGATCACCAGGTCACTATCTATCTGCATGCTCAGAACATCACAATGTTCCCTACCAATGAAACATGGTACTTCACATCGCAGATACTAGTCTCAAGCTCGGGCGGCCTTATCCTCATTTTGACGGCCCAATCGACTAGGAACTTGTTCAGAATACACAGTGACTATTAGATGTGTTTCATGATAGTCGTCATACCCACTATCACATCTAACATACACTTTAGTGCATTCTAGGTCTTTACTCAACGCAATTGTTAATCATCATACAACACAATGAAAGTAAAGAACGCCATATAAATAAATGCGAATATCATATATAAAGACTGTTTCATACAAGAGTCTATAAACCCACACGCCACAAGTTGTCTAGTTGGGCATCTACTCTAACAATCTCCCACTTGCCCTAAAGCCAACTACTCATCAGACGCAGTCCCATTGTTTCGTGATGTTTTTCAAACAACGGTCCAGGCAAGGGCTTCGTAAGTGGATTAGCAACGTTGTCCGCAGAGGCGACTCTCTCAACTGCTATGTCACCTCTAGCCACAATATCCCGGATTATGTGGTATTTCCTCAGTATGTGTTTGGATCTTTGGTGAGACCTAGGCTCCTTTGCTTGCTAACAATCTCCCACTTGCCCTAAAGCCAACTACTCATCAGACGCAGTCCCATTGTTTTGCGATGTTTTTCAAACAACGGTCCTGGCAAGGGCTTCGTAAGTGGATCAGCAATGTTGTCCGCAGAGGCGACTCTCTCAACTGCTATGTCACCTCTAGCCACAATATCCCGGATTATGTGGTATTTCCTCAGTATGTGTTTGGATCTTTGGTGAGACCTAGGCTCCTTTGCTTGCGCAACGGCACCCGTGTTGTCGCAGTACACCGGGACTGGACCAACTCCATTAGGAATGACGCCCAACTCTTGGACGAAATTCCTTATCCAAACGGCCTCCTTAGCAGCAGCTGATGCTGCGATGTACTTAGCCTCAGTGGTTGAATCCACGATGGTGTCTTGCTTGGAACTCTTCCAAGAGACGGCACCACCATTGAGCATGAATACAAATCCAGAGGTTGATTTCGAATCATCCACATCACACTGGAAGCTAGAATCAGTGTAGCCTTCCAGTTTCAGTTCACCGCCCCCATAGACCATGAACATATTCTTAGTCCTTCGCAAGTACTTAAGAATATCCTTCACAGCCTTCCAATGCAATTGGCCCGGGTTGGCCTGGTAGCGGCTCGTGACACTCAGAGCATATGCAACATCCGGTCTAGTCGAGATCATGTCATACATAATACTACCTATTGCCGAGGCATATGGCACACGTGTCATACTCTCTATCTCCTCATCAGTCTTTGGACACATAGACTTAGATAGAGTGACCCCGTGGCATATAGGTAGGTGTCCTCTCTTGGACTCTTCCATAGAGAACCTCTTAAGTATGGTATCGATGTAGGTAGCTTGGGTGAGTCCGAGCATCCGTTTAGATCTATCCCGATAGATCTGTATTCCAAGAATATAGGATGCTTCACCCATGTCCTTCATCAAAAATCTACTAGACAACCATACTTTAGTTGACTGCAGCATTCCTACATCATTCCCAATGAGTAGATTGTCATCAACATAAAGTACGAGGAATGTCACAGCGCTTTTAACTACCTTCTTATACACACATGGCTCCTCGAGATTCTTGATGAAACCAAATTCCTTAATTGTTTCATCGAATCTCAGGTTCCAACTTCGCGATGCTTGTTTGAGACCGTAGATCGATCTCTGAAGCTTGCATACCTTATGCTCGCTTCCAACAGATGTGAAACCCTCAGGCTGCGTCATATAGATCTCTTCCTTAATTTTTCCATTAAGGAACGCAGTTTTCACATCCATTTGCCATATCTCATAGTCGTACCATGCGGCTATGGCTAACAAGATTCTAATTGACTTGAACATTGCGACTGGCGAGAATGTTTCATCATAGTCAACACCTTGCCTTTGAGTGTAACCTTTCGCGACCAGTCGCGCCTAGTAGGTCATTACCTTACCATCAGGTCCAAGTTTCCTCTTGTATACCCATTTGCACCCAATAGGAACAATTCCTTCGTGAGGATTAACAAGAGTCCAAACTTGGTTAGCATGCATTGAGTCAAACTCAGACTGCATTGCTTCAAGCCACAAATTTGAATCAGCATCGGAAATTGCCTCCTTGAAAGTTCTTGGATCAGATCCAATAACTTGATCACCTTGATCATCTTCAAGGAGAACACCATATCTCTCAAGAGCCCTAGGAACCCTTTCGGATCTCCTAGGTGCGACCATTTCTGGTATTGGCTCTGGAGGTGCGGGAGACTCACCTGGTACTTCGATTGGATCTCGAACCTCTTTGAGTTCTACTATTTTGCCTTTTCTATCAAGTAGAAATTCCCTTTCCATAAAGGTGGCATTCCTAGAAACAAACACTTTAGTTTCACTTGGATAGTAGAAGTAGTATCCAATGGAATTCTTTGGATACCCAATGAAGTAGCATAAGATGGATCTCGTATCCAGCTTATCTCCCACTGTCTGCTTCACGTAAGCAGGACATCCCCAAATCCTCATAAATGAGTACTTGGGTGGTTTGCCCATCCATATCTCATATGGAGTCTTATCCACTGCCTTGATGTGGACATTGTTCAGCAACATTACCGCCGTTTCGAGCGCATAGCCCCAAAACGAGGTAGGAAGTTCTGTGAAGCTCATCATAGATCGAACCATGTCCAACAAGGTCCAATTACGACGCTCCGCTACACCATTGAGCTGTGGTGTGGCCGGAGGGGTCCACTGTGCGAGAATCCCATTCTCTTTTAGATAGTCTTGAAATTCAGCACTCAAGTATTCGCCACCTCGATCAGATCGAAGCGCCTTAATACTCTTGCCTAACTGATTTTCTACTTCAGCCTTGAATT
>KV015589.1:125752-177812 GCA_001598015.1 Dorcoceras hygrometricum
GATTTCGGTTGTATTTAATATTGTTGATTATCTTTTTAAAGTGGGTCTGTTTGTGGCCCGTTCCCACCCCTACAAATTTGTATCCCTTACTTGTCATGGAAAATTAAATGTAATTTACTAGATTTAGTGGGAGGACAATGTGAAGACGGTGGACATGACGATCAAAGATATTGAAGTCCGAAGATCTATAAAACCGGAAGCAATTGAATAGGATTGTATTGCATATTGCATTTCACCTAGGACTGGACCCAGGTCCGTGACTGGCAACCACGGACCGCATAGCTCTCGCGATCGATCATCCCAAAGTTATTTATATATTTGATATATGTTGAATCAGCATGTTTTTAAATTGTGATTTAAAATTGCATGAGACCAAATTTTCGAAAATAAAATCCCTCGTTTTAAATACGATTTAAAACTAATATCAAGATTAAAAGTTTATTCGATGAACTAAAGGGAATTTAAATCTGTTTAAATATCCCTACCTTCCATCAACAATGGGTGTACGTCGATGCTACCCGCATACATGGCCCGGCTCATATTATTGAGGGGGTTATGTATTCCGGAAAGCTGTCCACGCCATTGACAATTGTTGTGAGTCGGTTGGAACTCCCTTTAACGTTGGCTCATATTATTGGGGACATTAAGGGGACCGTCCTTCACGACTCAACATTGATGGGTCATCTTGACACGTGATAGTAAACGGCGTCATATTATTGGGCCCTTACTGGACGTGAGGTGAATACATGGAGGTTGCACCGGTGGAAATTGGACTCTACCTTTTGGGGGTCATGGTTGGCTGATATTATTCGGGACCATGATCGCTTGATTGGACTCCGTGTACCCACTAAGGAAACTTACTTTCCCGATTTCATTAGAGGGTGGTGAAATCGTTAAAATAGTGGGAGGGTAATTCATAAAACTAAATGACCTTGTTTTATGTCTTAGCGTTTTTCATATATAGTTAGTAATGCATGTCTGTTTTTCATTTCAGTATTACTGCTTACATAATGTCTTCGATCAAAAACCCACTCGCTGTTATACTGGATAGCAACAAGTTCACCGGTCTGAACTACCAAGACTGGCTTCGAAACCTCAACATTGTGTTGGCTTCGGAGAAACTTCTTTATACGATAGAGAAGAGCCCTCCGAAGGAAGCCCCTGCCGATATCAGCCCTGAGGAGCTGACTACGCTTAAACAATGGTGGGACGACGAGCTTAAGACTCGATGGTATGTGATGGCATCGATGTCCAACGAAATGCAACGGCGCTTTGAGAAGACGAAGTATTCTGCTGACATACTTTTTCATCTCAAGGAACTGTATGGGGAGAACTCTCAACATGAGAGGTTCACCGCTGTCAAGGAGCTTATGACGAGCCGCATGCGCGATGGGACTTCGGTCCGTGAGCATGGGGTTCGTCTGATTGGGCTCATTGAAAAGCTGGCGGGCCTTGATATCACACTTCCACACGAGCTGTCTGTGGACGTGCTTCTCCTCTCACTACCCGCTGCATTCGACCCCTTTGTGGTCAACTTCAACATGAACAAGCTGACAGCCACCCTTGAAGAGGTGGTTAACATGCTGGTCGTGTTTGAGGGAACCATAAAGAAGGACAAGCCCGTCCTCCTTATGGGCTCTTCTTCCTCTGCGAAGAAGGGGCCCAAACGCAAGGGTAAGAAGCTTTCTGCCCCTGCAAAGGAGGGAATCCCTCCAAGAAGCCCAAGTCAAGGACTTCAAGGCCGAACAAATATGAGGATGTTTGCCACCACTGTCACAAGCCTGGACATTGGAGGAGGAACTGTAAGGATTACCTCGAGCAGTTGCGAACTGCAAAAGGTATGTTCTACATTGAGAGAAGTTCCAACTCATGATGTGGAAACACACACAACAACAATAAAAAGGAAAAACGATAGCGTAAACCCAGCACAACTTTGGCACGCTAGGCTAGGTCATATTTCCTTGAGTAGGATGAACAAGTTAGTTGGGAGTGACATGTTTGATTTGTCAGACATTAACTCCCTACCGACTTGTGAGTCTTGTCTCAAGGGAAATATGACTAAACTACCCTTCAAGGGCAAGCCTGAACGTGCCCAAGGACTATTGGATTTGATCCATACTGATGTGTGTGGCCCACTTAGCATTGGTACTAAGTACGGTCACACATACTTCATCACCTTTACCGATGATCACTCTAGGTATGGGTACTAGTCTGAATCCTTTGAAAGGTTCAAAGAATTCAAGGCTGAAGTAGAAAATCAGTTGGGCAAAAGTATTAAAGCACTTCGATCCGATCGAGGTGGTGAATACTTGAGTGCTGAATTTCAAGACTATCTGAAAGAGAATGGGATTCTCGCACAGTGGACCCCTCCGGCCACACCACAGCTCAATGGTGTAGCGGAGCGTCGTAATCGAACTTTGATGGACATGGTTCGATCTATGATGAGCTTCACTGAGCTTCCTACCTCGTTTTGGATCTATGCGCTCGAAACGACGGTAATGTTGTTGAACAATGTCCACACCAAGGCAGTGGATAAGACTCCATATGAGATATGGATGGGCAAACCACCCAAGTACTCATACATGAGGATTTGGGGATGTCCTGCTTACGTGAAGCAGACAGTGGGAGATAAGCTGGATACGAGATCCATCTTATGTTACTTCGTTGGGTATCCAAAGAATTCTATTGGATACTAATTCTACTATCCAAGTGAAACAAAAGTGTTTGTTTATAGAAATGCCACCTTTATGGAAAGGGAATTTCTACTTGATATATAGGGCAAAACAGTAGAACTCGAAGAGGTTCAAGAACCAACTGAGGTACCAAGTGAATCTCCTGCGCCTCCAGAGCCAGTACAATAAATGGTCGCACCTAGGAGATCCGAAAGGATTCCTAGGGCTCCTGAAAGATATGGTTTCCTCCTTGAAGATGATCAAGGCGATCAAGTTATTGGATCTGATCCAAGAACTTTCAAGGAGGCAATTTCCGATGCAGATTCTAATTTGTGGCTTGAAGCAATGCAATCTGAGTTAGACTCGATTACGGCTGGTCGTGAAAGGTTACACTCAAAGGCAAGGTGTTGACTATGATGAAACCTTCTCACCGGTCGCAATGTTCAAGTCGATTAGAATCTTACTAGCCATAGCCGCATGGTACGACTATGAGATATGGAAAATGGATGTGAAACTGCATTCCTTAATGGAAACATTAAGGAAGAGATCTATATGACGCAGCCTGAGGGTTTCACATCTGTAGGAAGTGAGCATAAGGTATGCAAACTTCAGAGATCGATCTACGGTCTCAAACAAGCATTGAGGAGTTGGAACCTGAGATTCAATGAAACAATTAAGGAATTTGGTTTCATCAAGAATCCCGAGGAGCCATGTGTATATAAGAAGGTGGTTAAAAGCGCTGTGACATTCCTCGTACTTTATCTTGATGACATTCTACTCATTGGAAATGATGTAGAATGCTGCAGTCAACTAAAGTCTGGTTGTCTAGTAGATTTTCGATGAAGGACATGGGTGAAGCATCCTATATTCTTGGAATACAGATCTATCGGGATAGATTGAAACGGATGCTCGTACTCACCCAAGCTACCTATATCGATACCATACTTAAGCGGTTCTCTATGGAAGAGTCCAAGAGAGGACACCTACCTATGTGCCACGGGTTCACTCTATCTAAGTCTATGTGTCCAAAGACTGATGAGGAGATAGAGAGTATGGCACGTGTGCCATATGCCTCGGCGATAGGTAGTATAATGTATGGCATGATCTCAACTAGACCGGATGTCGCATATGCTCTGAGTGTCACGAGCCGCTACCAGGCCAACCCCGACCAAATGCATTGGAAGGCTGTGAAAGATATTCTTAAGTACTTACGAAGGACTAAGAATATGTTCATGGTCTATGGGGGTGGTGAACTGAAATTGGAAGGCCACACTGATTCTAGCTTCCAATGTGACGTGGATGATTCGAAGTCTACCTCTGGATTTGTGTTCATGCTCAATGGTGGGGATGTCTCTTGGAAGAGTTCCAAGCAAGACACCATTACGGATTCAACCACTGAGGCTGAATATATCGCAGCATCAGCTGCTGCTAAGGAGGCGGTTTGGATAAGGAATTTCGTCCAAGAGTTGGGCGTCATTCCTGATGGAGTTAGTCCAGTCCCGGTGTACTGCGCCAACACGGGTGCCGTTGCGCAAGCAAAGGAGCCTAGGTCTCACCAAAGATCCAAACATATACTGAGGAAATACCACATAATCCGGGATATTGTGGCTAGAGGTGACATAGCAGTTGAGAGAGTCGCCTCTGCGGACAACGTTGCTGATCCACTTACGAAGCCCTTGCCAGGACCGTTGTTTGAAAAACATCACGAAACAATGGGACTGCGCTTGATGAGTAGTTGGCTATAGGGCAAGTGGGAGATTGTTAGACTAGATGCCCAACTAGTCAACTTGTGGCGTGTGGGTTTTATTGACTCTTGTGTATCACGATCTTTATTTATGAAATACGCATTTATTTTATGGCATTATTTATTTTCATTATGTTATAATGTTAATAATTGTGTTGGATAAAGACCTAGAATGCACCATAGTGTATGTTAGATGTGATAGTGGATATGATGGCTATCATGAAACACATCTAATAATCACTGTGTATTCTGAATTCGTTCCTAGTCGATTGGGTCGTCAAAAAGAGGATAAGGCCGCCCGAGCTTGAGACTAGCATCTGCGATGCGAAGTACCATGTTTCATTGGTAGGGAACATTGTGATGTTCTGAGCATGCAGATGGATAGTGACCTGGTGATCTATCGAACTACCCTCGTTCGGACTTTCCAAGTGGTTACCATTTGTCGAGTGGAAAAGTCCGAGGTCTTGGTTGTACTGATTAGTCCTCACTACTCGAAACGTCATTGAGACTATACATGATAGGCATCTCACTTTGACCCGTTTGCCGACTCACTTGGGGTCATTAGGCGGCGGGATTGGGTGAGGTCCCGATGCATGTAGGAGTCGATGCTTCGTTGTCGAGGATTCGCCGCTCGCTTTCATGCGTGGATATCCTATGCTATCTGAGGGGATAATAGTGTTTAAATCTCTGGCCAGATTACTGGATGTGTTTTAGGTAAATGGGTTTAACCAGTTACACTCGCGATGTCACTATTCGATCTCCAAGATGTATGCATAGCTATCGGATCTCTAGCGACTCTCGATTTACCAATGGTCGTTGATCTGATTGGGATATATGTGTTGAAAGGACCGTACTGTATGCTAACCATGACCAACTGGTTCTTGCAGGCACTATCAGTGATACCTAGGGGATAATGGCACGATGTTGCTAGGCGCTTTACCATGATCCGTTGGGCAAGTCCGAAATTGTGATTTCGGAGTCACAATGGTTGTGGGCCCACGGCTAGCTGTATCCCTGAACCATTGAGGGTCACACAAGTACTGGATTCATGATTCCCGCACGGAAACTGAGCTCAATGTGTTGAGCGTAGGAGGAGGATTTTAGGGAGTGCGACTTCCTAAAAGTCAACAGGGGTCAAATTGCGATTTTCCAAAGTTGAGGGGCAAAACTGTCATTTTGGACTAGGTATCTGAAAAATTGTTTTTCACATCATAACGTTTAGTTTTGAAAACTGAGTCGATCGATCCGATCTGATCATCGATCGGAGTTATGATGAAACCGTAGTGATTTAAATGAACCGAATGTTCATATATTGGACTGGGCCCGCCCCAGGTCCAATGGGCCGGTTCAAGCCCATCATTGGTCTACTTATGTTAGACCTAGGGCTACACTACACACAAGAGAACACAACATACCTAGCCTCCACACACATACGGCCGCCCACCTCTCCTCTCGGCCAACCCACGCGCCGCCCGTCGGCCACCCACGTGCCGCCGCCTCTTCGTCTGACTTGTTCCGGCCACCACGCTGAGGAGTTTCCGTCCGTGCTGAATTCTTCAGTCCTTCTAGGGCAGGCTGACGAAGGTGTTTGATTCCGGTCATGGACCTGATTGACGATCTACCGCCGCGTACCGTTTGAAGTGCCGGTTTACTCGTGAAACTGGTCGGAGCCAGGCGCCTAGACGCCAGCAAGGTAACGATTCTATGAACACCCAATGAATGTTTATAGAATTGTATTTGAATGTATTGAACGTTTCTTGGGGAAATTTTTTATTTCCGCTGCGCCCCCGGGAAACGAGATCCGGATCTGCCATTGTCGCCAACATGGACGTGCTTCTCAGCCAGCGCAGGCGGTGTCGCAGTCGTATCAGTCTCCTCAGGGGCCACAGCAGTCGAGTCGCCAGCCGTTCCGACCCCGAGGAAAGCAATTCAAGAAGAAGGGCCATTCGAGTTCCTCTGGTTCCGTGAGTTCTGGTTCTAGCAGCGGTTCAGGCAGTGGTTCTGGCGGTGGATTTTGTGGACAGTGCGGAGGGAGACATGAGACTTCGCAGTGTCGTGGAGTTAGAGGACATTGCCATCTTTGTGGTCAGCTGGGACATTTCGCTAGGGCGTGTCCTTCGATAGGAGGGCGGTCTTCTGGATAATCGCAGCAGGGTTTCGCTAGTGGTTCTTCGCAGCGACAGCAGTCTTTCTCTCAGTTCCAGCAATCAGGATTTCAGCCTCGTGAGCCATCTAGGTTTGGAGGACCTTCCCAACCTCAGTTTCAGATTCCCCAGCAGGCTCAGGCGAATGCTTTGAGCAGAGATCAGGCTGAGGATATGCCTGGCATGGTGATTGGAGGTACATGCTTTATTTTTGATTATCCTGCGAGAGTTCTTTTTGACACTGGTGCATCACATTCTTTCATATCTGAGTTGTTTGTGTTTGAGCATGGGTTGAGTTCATCCCCATTGTGTGATGTCGTGTCTGTGTCTACTCCTGCTCGTGTAAGTTTGTGGTCCCGAGAGGTAGTGATTGATTGTCTGATTAGATTTGATGAGAATGTTTTGGTCTCCAATCTGATTGTTTTGGGGATTAGAGATTTTGATTGTATCTTGGGGATGGATGTGTTGTCTAGCTATAAGGCTACAGTTGATTGCTTCCATGGTGTGGTGAGATTTTGCCCTGATTCGGGTGAGAAGTGGGATTTCTACGGTGCTGATTCGCGTATGAAGATTCCGCTGGTTTCCGCCATGGAGATGTTTAGCCTGCTATCGCTAGGTAACGTTGGATTCATGATCTATGCGCTGAATAGTTCCCAAGAGCAATTGGAGTTGAGTGATATCCTGATCATCCGAGAGTTTCCCGACGTGTTTCCAGACGAGATTCCTGGATTCCCTCCGAGACGTGAGATCGACTTCAGTATCGAGTTGGTGCCCGGTACTGTCCCGATTTCTAGAGCTCCGTATCGGTTGGCGCCAGCAGAGTTGAGAGAGCTGAAGGATCAGTTGAGAGATCTCTTGGAGAAAGGCTTCATCAGACCGAGCATGTCGCCTTGGGGAGCTCCGATTCTTTTCGTGAAGAAGAAGGATGGATCCATGAGGATGTGTGTGGATTTCAGACAGTTGAATAAAGCAACAGTGAAGAACAAGTATCCTTTGCCGAGGATTGATGACTTGTTCGATCAGTTGCAGGGATCGGTCGTGTACTCGAAGATTGATTTGCGCTCTGGTTATCACCAGTTGCGGATTAGAGACGCTGATGTGGCGAAGACAGCTTTCCGGACTAGATATGGGCATTACGAGTTTCTTGTCATGCCGTTTGGGTTGACGAATGCCCCAGCTGTGTTCATGGATTTGATGAACCGCGTCTTCAGCGAGTATATTGATCGGTTCGTGATCGTCTTCATTGATGACATCCTGGTGTACTCGAGAAGCTTGAGAGAGCATAAGGAGCATTTGAATCTGGTGTTGCAGCGATTGAGAGACTCGCAGCTCTATGCTAAGTTCAGCAAGTGTGAATTTTGGCTGGACAGAATTATCTTTTTGGGTCATGTGATTTCAGCACAAGGAATTTTGGTAGATCCGAGCAAGGTCGAAGCAGTTCTTAACTGGGAGAGACCTAGAAATGTTTCTGAGATCCGTAGTTTCTTGGGTTTGGCTGGCTATTATAGGCGTTTTATCAAGAAGTTCTCTTCGATAGCTAAGCCTCTGACTCAGTTGACTCAGAAGGATAAGAGATTTGAGTGGACTAATGAGTGCGAGAACAGTTTTCAGACGTTGAAGGAGAAGTTGACTACTGCTCCTGTGTTGGCTCTACCGTCTGGATCCGGAGGATTCATGGTGTGCTCCGATGCTTCTCTCAATGGTTTAGGATGTGTTCTGATGCAGAACGGATACGTGATTGCCTATGCGTCTCGACAGTTGAAGCGTCACGAGACGAGGTACCCTGTTCACGATTTGGAGTTGGCTGCGATAGTGTTTGCCTTGAAGATTTGGCGACAATTTGAGTGGACTAATGAGTGCGAGAACAGTTTTCAGACGTTGAAGGAGAAGTTGACTACTGCTCCTGTGTTGGCTCTACCGTCTGGATCCGGAGGATTCATGGTGTGCTCCGATGCTTCTCTCAATGGTTTAGGATGTGTTCTGATGCAGAACGGATACGTGATTGCCTATGCGTCTCGACAGTTGAAGCGTCACGAGACGAGGTACCCTGTTCACGATTTGGAGTTGGCTGCGATAGTGTTTGCCTTGAAGATTTGGCGACATTATCTTTATGGTGAAGAATTTGTGGTGTACACCGACCACAAGAGTCTGAAATATATCTTCACGCAGTCTGATTTGAACATGAGACAGCGACGATGGATGGAATTGCTCAAGGACTTTAACTGTGAGATTCTGTATCAGCCTGGGCGGATGAACTCAGTTGCCGACGCTTTGAGTAGGAAGACCCAGCCTGCGATGCTTTCGTTTTTGAATGCTTCGAGAGTCTATGAGCAATTGAGTACTTCTGGTTGGAGATTTCAGCCGAGCGATCAGTACTTCATGGTTTCTATGATGCAGGTTGAGCCACAGATTTTGTATGACATCAGGGAGGCGCAGAGGACTGATCCCTATATCCATGAGTTGAGGATTAAGGTCCAGAATGGTCAGTCTGATGATTTCTATGTTTCTTCGGATGGTTGTCTGATATTTCGAGGGAGATTAGTGGTTCCAAACCTGATTGATTTGAAAGAGACCATCATGAATGAAGTGCATTGTAGTCGATACAGTGTGCATCCGGGCGAGAGAAAGATGTATCATGCCTTGAAATCTCACTACTGGTGGGCAGGTATGAAGAACGACATCTCTGGTTTTGTTGCTCGATGTCTGAATTTCCAGCAGGTCAAGGCTGAGAGGATGAGGCCTGGTGGATTGCTGCAGAGTTTGGAGGTGCCCCAATGGAATTGGGAGCACATCGCCATGGATTTCGTGACTCATCTACCTCGATCGAGCAGGGGATGTGATGCTATTTGGGTTGTGATTGACAGGCTTTCGAAGTCAACCCATTTCATTCCCTATGATGTGAGGTGCTCTATGAAGAAAATGGCGAAATTGTACATCGTCCATGTGGTTAGATTGCATGGAGTTCCGATTTCGATAGTGTCCGACAGAGATCCGAGGTTCACTTCTCGATTTTGGAAGAGTTTTCAAGCAGCTATGGGTTCGAGATTGCTATGAGTACGGCCTATCACCCACAGACAGACGGACAGTCTGAGCGGACTATCCAGACTTTAGAGGATATGCTGCGTGCAATTGTGATGGATTTCAGCGGTGCCTGGCAGGATTCGCTATCCTTGGTGGAGTTTTCGTATAACAATAGCTACCAGGTGACTATCGGAATGGCTCCGTTTGAGGCATTGTATGGTCGGAAGTGCAGATCCCCGATTTTTTGGGGAGAAGTTGGTGAGAGACAGCTTTCTACACCGGAGTTTGTTCAGCACATGAATGATCAGATTGATTTGATTCGGAGTAGAATGAAAGCTGCTCAAGACCGTTTCTCTAGCTATGCTAATAGAAGACGTCGACCGTTAGAGTTTGAGGTTGGTGATCGTGTGTTTCTCAAGATTTCTCCTTTCAAGAGTGTTATGCTTCAGATTTAAAGGCAAATTGGCTCCCAGATTCGTTGGTCCTTTTGAGATAGTTGAGCGGATTGGACAGTTGGCTTATAGATTGAGGCTGCCCGAGGAATTAGCAGCGATCCATGATGTCTTTCATGTGTCCATGTTGAGAAAATATGATCCAGATCCGTCCCATGTTTTGAGAACCGACGAAGTTGAGCTGGATTCTGCCTTGAGCTATGTCGAATATCCGGTGCAGATTCTGGATAGGAAGGAGAAGCAGCTGAGAAACAAGATAATTCCATTGGTGATGGTCCAATGGAGCAAGCATGGCCGAGAAGAAGCAACCTGGGAAGTTGAGGAGAAGATGAGAAAATACTGGCCTCATCTGTTTGAGCACTGATCATGGCGAATTTTTCCAGGTAAATTTCTGGTTTTAGCTTCGAATTTGAGTAGATTTTGTGCTGGTTTGAATGCTTGATTGTTTCTGCCTTGGTTTGTCTTTGATTTTGAGGACGAAATCTCTTAAGGTGGGGAGAATGTGAGGAATCAGATTTCTAAATTAGTGATTAATCGGATTTTGGGATTAGATTAGTCACGGAAATTAAGATTTCGAATTCTGGAATTTTGAATTTTTGGTGAAATCTGATTTGGGAAAATTCAGATCTCTAGTTGGAGTTGTCCATATTTTAGTTCGGGTTTATCGGGTGAAATCTGATTGAGAAATGATGTTGAATTGATCGAATTTTAATAGAGATCTGGTCCCCTGTGTGTTAGTGTGTTTTGCCGCGAGAAGAAGATAAAACGCTGCGTTTTGGTGAGATCTGGTTTGTCGAGATTGGCGTGGAAATGAATATGCTATTCTTTAGAATTTCAGATGTCAACGCGGGTCAACGCATTTGGAAGTGGCAAGAGATCTGTTAGCGCTAGTGTGTGACGTAAGCAGATCTCATGATGGTCAACATGTTAGAGTTGACGTCTGATTGTGAGAATTAGCGTTGTCAAGGAGTAGAGATCTTTTTTGAGATACGACGTCGTTTAGTTTAATGCGCAAGCATTGTGGTTTAGCGCTGAGATCTGTTTTATTAGAACGTCGTCGTTTTGATCCTTAGCGTTGATTGTGAGATCTGTTTTAGTGTTAGCGCTGAGACCTGTTGTGTGAGCGCTAAGATCTGTTTTGAGTGATGCGTCGTCGTTTTGGAGTCCTCAGCGTTTAGCGTGTTTTGTATTGCGCGAGCGAGAGATCTGGTGGTTGTTGGCGTTGTGGAGAGATCTGTTTGAGCGATGAGATCTATTTTACCAATACGCTGTCGTTTTGATTTTAGCGCGAGCGTTTTGAATTATCGTTGTGAAGTCTGTTTGATTGTGAGTGCTGGATTGTGAAATCTGTTTGGCGCTATTTTACGTTGCAGAGATCTGTTTTTGTCGATGTTTGATTTAGACAGTAGCCATTGAATTGAGGAATCAATAGAAGTGTCGAATTACACTTAGAATATTTTTCAGTCATTTCTTATCTTCTCTGTCGAAACCCTCGACTTGCTACTGTTCACCGTAGCTTTCCATCGTCGATTCTCGTCGCTTCCAACCTCTGTTTTGATAATCTTGGTGGCGCTGGACTCCCCTAGCTTAGCTCTTTCGTTTGTTACCCATTAGAGATCTTGAATCAGCGTTGGAGGAAGAACGCGAAGTGTCTGTGTCTTCGTGCTGTGAGATCTGTGCTCCTCTTACTAGTTTAAACTTCTGGGTAAGCCTTTCTCGTGGATTTGAGCTCGGTATTTGTAGTTATTACCTGCGTAGCTAGGCAGATCTTGTGTTGAGTCCTGGCCGTAGGTGTGTGAGAGTGAATGTTTAGATTTGAGCTAAGATATGAGCTACCTTGCACAGATTTCAGTTCCAGGAAGCTTGCTGCCGTGAGTTTCGAACCAGGTGAAGGCTGGTTGTGTCGGCCGTGAGTTCTGCCGTGCTTTGAGTAATCTGTGAGGTAGAATTTTGTGGAATTGAGGTACGAATTGAGCAGCCCTTAGCAGCTTTAGGCGTGAACATGCTGTGATTGATGTTGTGAGTCTTGCTGATGTGATTTACGTGAATCAGTGTGTGGAATGATTGAGTTACATTCTGTTTTACGTATTGCTTTTGTATGCATTGTTTATTGGATATTGAATTGGCATACATGCATACATATTGAGCCTTGACAGATTGATTTGATGACCTGATTGGGTGCCACGTTGTGACTGTTCGACTGATGAGTAGTGCCCGAAAAGTCCAACGCTATCATCGGAGTGGTGACTACCGGATTCGAGTGTCTACCACCGAGCTGTGATGGGCTGACGGGCCCCGATGATCACGGACCGATGATTTCCACCGGCTGATTGGATGTGCGTGGTATAGAGGCTTGATTTGAGTTGCCAGTTGATGGACTGGTCTAGCTATCCGATTCTTTGATAGCCCTCATGCATTCATGACATTGATTTATAGCATGTTGCATGTTTAGCTGTTTTGATAGCTCTTCGTACTGAGGCTTGACCTCGTATTTGTTTTCCTGCTTTTGTGTCTTGGGTCTGTGTTACCCATTTGCAGGATCTTCGGTAGCCAGGATGGACAGAGTGGAGGTTCAGCTGGTCGATCCCCTTTCCCATGAGTCCCAATTATATTTATGATATGTACTGAACCGGGGGATGCCCCGTGTTGCTGTGTATTGGGGATATGTATTCGATTTGAATTGCAGTTGCTACCTGTTTGTATAAGTTTGAGTTAACTTATATTTTGATTATCGATATTTTGAATGTATGTTTTTACGTTCAGGCCCAAATGATTTCGAAAAACTTTTAAGCCCTGATTTTAGCTTCCGTGTTTATGCGTTTATTATGTGTTAATTGCGAGTAATTAGCACGGGGCCTGACATTTGGGGGAAGCAAATATATATACAAGAAGCACTGTTGAAGAAATTGATTTTGACAGATTAATTAACACAGTGCAAAATATAGAGGGAAGCAAATTGGAGACGAAGCAGTAGACCGCCATTAGAGAGGAGAGCATAACGAGTGTCTACTACTGAGTCTCAATGAGCTATTGAAGAGCATTTTCCCATTGTGTGAGATTTATTATTTTGAGAGTTGAGCTATACACTGTAAAATCTCACACACACAGATTCACTCGCATATTTTTGAGAGATGTGCGTAATTGTTTAGCGAGTGAATCACAAACCTAAATCAGATCCCGTCCAAGCACGACGACGTTAAACTCTGTGTTTGTAGCCTTTCTCACAGGCATAAAACAAGTGAGTGACAGCCGAGGGCTGGTGGAGTCTAGGAGTTCTCGCAGCTGCTGGTTGCGGGATTGGGTCTGTACACGATGTGTAGATCAAATCTTCTAGTGTAACCTTTCGAGGAGGAATAAGGGGAGACGTAGGACATTGATGTCCGAACTTCCATAAACAAATAGCTGTGTATTGTATTCTGTTATTTATTCCGCATATCCACTTATTTAGCATGCACGCATACATCATTGCACACACAGTAAGTCAAACAGATTTCTGTTTACAGAAATCTGTTTTGCACCGAGTTGTTTTAAAATTTAGGATTCAGTTCTGGTGTTTTCCGCATGATTTTATTTCATACCAGATCTGTCTCCGGTGCTCTGTTTTAATGTTCAAGAACCCGAGGTATTGCACCTCATAATAGCAGCGCAAAATTTTTATTTTTCAATAGCAGCGCTGTTTAAGTTGTTTTTCGGTCCTAACATGCCTCTCTAAGGATCTCCTCCCGAAGGTCTATCAAATTGGGCACAACCAACCGACCATGGAAACGCAGACAACCATCAGACGAAACATAATAGTCCTCAAGCTGGCCAGCCCTGACCTTCAACTTCAACTCGTGGATAGAAGGATCCATCCTTTGAGCCGCTCTAATGCTCGAAATAATCTGTGGCTCAACTTGGAAAGAAGAAACCACAACATAATTCTCAGCCGGGTAAACCCTCCAACCAGTAGTGCTAAGATGCTCACGATCTTTAGAAACATACAACGACGCAAGCATATCTCCTTGAGCCTTTCTGCTCAACGCATCAGCCACTACATTAACTTTCCCAGGCTGGTACTTGATCTCACAATCAAAATCCTTCAGCAGCTCCATCCATCTAGGTTGTCTCATGTTCAAGTCAGGCTGCGAAAACAAATACTGCAAACTCTTGTGGTCCGAGTACACCACAAACTGCTCGCCATACAGATAGTGGCTCCAAATCTTCAACGCAAAGACCACAGCTGCTAGCTCCAAATCATGAACTGGATAACGAGTCTCGTGCGGCTTCAACTTCCGCGAGGCATACGCAATGACTCGACCATGCTGCATCAACACACAGTCCAATCCATTGAGTGAAGCATCAGAACACACAACGAAGTCACCTGAACCAGACGGCAAAGCCAACACAGGCGCAGTAGTCAACTTCTCCTTGATCAATTGAAAAGCATTCTCGCATTGCTCATTCCAAATGAAACGCTTCTATTTCTGAGTCAACTGAGTCATCGGCCTAGCTATACTAGAGAAACGCTCTATAAAACGATGGTAATAGCCAGCCAGACCCAAGAAACTACGAACCTCAGACACATTCCTAGGTCGCTCCCAGTTCAAAACAGCGTCTACTTTACTGGGATCCACAAAAATGCCATCCGGCGAAATCACATGACCCAAAAACACAACGCGATCCAACCAAACTCGCACTTAGAGAACTTGGCATACAGCTGCGAGTCTCTAAATGTCTGAAGGACAACTCTCAAATGCTCTTTGTGCTCCAAAGGAGTCTTCGAATACACCAAGATGTCGTCGATGAACACTATCACAAACTGACCTATAAACTCGTGAAAGACTCGGTTCATCAAATCCATGAAGAAATGCTCGTACCTAGTATGAAAAGCAGTCTTCGCGACATCTTGATCTCTAAATCTCATCTGATGGTACCCTGAATGTAGATTGATCTTCGAATATACAGCAGAACCTTGCAACTGGTCAAACAAGTCGTCGATCCTCGACAACGGGTACTTATTATTAACAGTAACTTTGTTCAGCTGACGAAAGTCAATGCACATTCTCATTGTGCCATCTTTCTTCTTAACAAACAAGATAGGCGCTCCCCACGGCGACATGCTAGGTCTGATAAAACCTTTCTCCAGCAAATCATCCAGTTGCACCTTGAGCTCTCTCAACTCAGCAGGCGCTAAACGATATGGTGCACGTGAAATCGGAGTTGTTCCAGACACCAACTCAATGCTAAAATCAATCTCCCTCCTCGGAGGAAAACCAGGAATCTCCTCCGGAAACACATCAGGAAAATGACGCATCACTGGAACGTCGCTGAGCTGCACATGCGAAGAAGAAGAAGCGTCCAACGCGTAAATCATAAAACCAGCATTCTCCGCCGACAACAAGCTGAACATCTCCATCGCTGAGATCAACGGAATCTTCGACTGGGAATCAGCACCGTATAAATTCCATTTCTCACCGGACTGAGGCCTAAAACGCACGATCCCAAGGAAACAATCCACGGAGGCCCTATAGCTGGACAACACGTCCATTCCCACTATGCAGTCGAAATCCCACAACATCAGATGAATCAAATTCGCCACTAGCACATGCTCACTAAACCTCAGAACGCCATCTAACAAAACTTCTTGGGAGAACAGGCTAGCGCCGCCAGGAGTAGAAACAGACACCACATCGTGCAAAGAAATGGTATGCAGACCATGCTCGACCACAAATGCATCAGAAATAAACGAATGCGATGCGCCAGTGTCAAACAACACTCGTGCAGGAAAATCAAAGACAAGGCATGTACCTGAAATCACCCTGCTCGGCGTCTCCTCCGCTTGATCCCTAGTAATAGCGTTCTCTTGAGCATGTTGGGGTCCTGAGAAATGCTGCTGAGACGACTGTCCGAAACTAGCACATGCTCACTAAACCTCAGAACGCCATCTAACAAAACTTCTTGGGAGAACAGGCTAGCGCCGCCAGGAGTAGAAACAGACACCACATCGTGCAAAGAAATGGTATGCAGACCATGCTCGACCACAAATGCATCAGAAATAAACGAATGCGATGCGCCAGTGTCAAACAACACTCGTGCAGGAAAATCAAAGACAAGGCATGTACCTGAAATCACCCTGCTCGGCGTCTCCTCCGCTTGATCCCTAGTAATAGCGTTCTCTTGAGCATGTTGGGGTCCTGAGAAATGCTGCTGAGACGACTGTCCGAAACGCGACGGACCAGGCAACTGAAACGGCCTAAACGACGTTTCTCCAACCCTAGGTTGCGGAAACTGAGGGGAACGACCCCTAGACGATCCTCCTCGACCCTGATGTGGGGCTGCGTCTTGTTGCGATCCAGCCGACGGACACACCCTCGCAAAATGCCCATACTGACCAAATATATTACAAGAGCCCTGCACACCAACGCACTGAGTCTATGGATGCTTGCCTCCACAGAAGCCACAAAACTCTGCCCTAGAACCACTGCTACTAGAGCTGCCAGAACCAGAAGAACCAAAACCAGACTTCTTCTTAAACTGATGGCCACGAGGTCGGAACCTCTGGCGGCCAGACTGCTGAGCCAACTGCTGCTGCTGCTGAGGTTGATGGGCTGACTGCGAAGACTGAGAAGACTGTGCTCCCTGAACAGCGGGACGACCACCCTGAGGCCTAGCATGCGACCTCCGGTTTCGCAGACCTTCCTCTATGTCAATCGCATTATCCACTGCTTCAGCATAACTCCTCGGTTTGCTTGTCAGCACCAACGAATACAGCTCTTCTTTCAAACCCTCAATAAACTTAGTCCTCTTGGCCCTCTCGCGGCCAGCAACATGCGGAACATACGCCAAAAGAGAGAAAACAATCTAGCATACTCTCGCACAGACATCGTACCTTGCTCCAAACGATCGAACTCTCGCTCATGAGCGTTCACGTACGACTTCGGGACGTACTCCTGCCGAAAGGTAACGCAGAAGCTATCCCAAGTAATCCCCACACCGGTCTGCTCTAGCGTCCTCGAAGCGCCACGCCACCAATGCTCTGCACCCTTCCTCAGCTGAAAGGTCGCCAAACTCAACCGAAGCACATCATCGTACTGAACACGATCGAACAAACCAGTGATGTGCCGAAGCCACGAATCCGCATCCTCGCTAGACTCGTCACCGTTAAAGATCTGGGGACTCATCCTTTGGAACCTAGCCATCACAATCTCCATGCTCTCCACAGGGGTTGTCAAGTCATCGACTTCCTTCTCTTCACGTCTACCACGACCACGAGAAGGGAAACTACGTTGATCCTCGTTCTGACCTCCAGACTCATCCTGAAACTGCCCCTACCTCTACCCCTACGTCTAGGCGGCATCTCTACGAAGGCACTAAACAGAATAAGAAAACACAGAACAGAAACAGCATAGAAATCACATATCACACAAACAATATGCAACACATAAATCACATAGTCAAGCACAAACAACACACAACACTGTGCCTAGACTCACGTGTGATCAAAGAAATCGAGCTTATCCCAGCTTAAGCTCTGATACCAAAAATGTCAGGCCTCGTGCTCACATCAGAGTAAACCACGCAAACACAAGCGGAAGCAACTAAAAAGTGGTTAAAATTTTTGCTTTTGGCCTGACAGAAAGATAACATAATTTCAAATACAACAATACTCAAAATAATCCCAGTTTTATAAATCCACGAAACCACAGTCAAGTACAATAATTGCCCAACGGCTGAATACAACACAAGTACTAAAAGACTGCCAGTTATATAGACCTAAGCATCACCCGGGACATCCCACCCGCAGTGATACCAGTGCATATAATTTATATACATAACTGGGACACTCTAACTACCTCCTGGGGCACCTCCAGCTGGGTTAAAGCCACGACCAGCTGTAAAACCTGGGATACATGAAACAAACAGGCAAACAACACAACAACCCCAGAGGGACCTCGGGGTCAAACCCCAGTACGGAGAGCAACTATAAAACAGCAACGAATAGCAAAAGATAAGATGCAGATGCTATGCATGAAGAACAGTTCAACAGTCGAAGGTTACAACTGAACAAGGAGCCAAGGAATTCAAGCACAGCACCACAGCTGATAACAAATTCTGCGAAGAAAGGTCGGTGGCCACTGGTGTGTGTACAAGCATACGGGAATTACCCGCTCATCATTATACCACACCCGAAATACCAGATGCATCAACAACTCAACTTGTTGTTGCTCAAACCATGAACTGTGGTAGTCAACCACTCGGCGCATGGTGGCTAATAAATACCAGCAGGGAGATGAGAGTGCGATATTGCCGCTCACCCTCAAAATCTGGTAAGAACAGAACAGCAATAACAACAGGACATGACTGCAACAGCTGAATGGAAATGATAATGCGTATGCAATGCAACAGTTAAACCAGCACATAAACAACAATGCAATGCATACTGTCAGGCCTCGTGCTCTAAACAGAGTAAAAAATATACAAACGCATGCGGAAGCTATCAAAAAGCGGGTAAAATTTTCTCTTTTGGCCTGACGGTTTAAAACGATATAATGTAAAATAAAACGATACTAAAAATATTTCCCGGTACGCAAAATAACCAACAGTATAGCATACAACAACAACAACCACATGTATCAGACTCCAACTACGGGGTACAATAACGTAGCGCAGGGCATCCCCCTGACAAACTGATACATATATATAAATATGATATACGTAACAGGGACACGCTAACCACCTCCTGGGGCACCACCAGCTGGGTTAAAACGACGACCAGCTGTAAAACCTGGTCCCTGAAAACAGCACAAACAAGGAAACAAACCAAGCCCCAGAGGGACATGGGGTCAAACCCCAGTACGGAGAGCAACTATAAAACAGCAAGAATGAAATGCAGATGCTATGCATGAAAAAGGAGACAACAGATCAACGGAAAATACAACGGAGATATGTGGCCACGGTGAGTGTAGGACATGTGGGTGCTAACCACTCACCCCTACTCGCCCACCCTTACCAGATGCATCAACACCCAACCTATGAACTGTGGTAGCTAGCCACTCGATGCATAGGGAAAATGAGAGTGCGGAATCGCCGCTCGCCCTCGCATCCTGGTAAGAAAACAAAGAAGCAACAACAAAACAAGGCAATAGCTGCCACAACGGAAATGGAATGTCATGCGTGTATGCAACATGCTGGAACACAAGCATATAAACATATGCAACGCAGCAATTAAACACAATAGCATACACAGTCCTCAACCAGGACAACAACAAAGCACGGCAATCCAACACAGCCATCTCGCAATTCATCCAAGCCAAGTTCCACGTTGAATTACAAGCTCAAGATCTGTACCTTAATTCTTAGCTCAATTACCACAATACTAGCCTGAGAAATCTGATTCTAACCTGTTAAACATACACAAGATACAAGGAATCATCAACAACAACTCACGGCCAACCACAGAAATACACGGCTGGGAGTTCCACGCTCAACCAGCAACTGATCACCCTAATACAACTCAACAGGGAGCTAAATCACAGCTAGGAAACGAGATTTCAAAGTTAAAACCGAAGGCTACCTGCATGCACAAACACACTGCCGAAACACAGCAGCTTCGAGCTTTCGTTCCAGCCAAATACAGCCTCTAAAATGGGTACGAGATGAAAGAGCTTTCCAAGAGGAGTCCAACGCTACCTCGAACGTGAAAAATGGTGGCCGGAATCAACGGGAATCGTCGGATAAAATCTACGATGAATAGTACCCGAGGGTTTGAGAACAGAGAACGAAGGTCGAGAGAAATTTGCTATGTATGGATTCTATTTTCTCAATAATGGAAGGCCAACGCTTACAATATATACACGCGAGAAGTCTGAATAAAATTCCCACCGACAGAACCAGCTTTCAAGACTTCTAAACGCACAACAGATTCCACAAAATCCAACGCAAGCGCTGAAAAACGCTCAATCCCAAAACGACGTCGTTCCTGGGCTACGGAGAAGTCTGGGTGCTAACATACAACGCGAGAGAGATCTGAACAAAACGCGCTAAAAGCTGGAAGGAGCGCGATCACTAAAACGACGTCGCACAGCGCCATAGGTGAAACTGAATACTAGCGCTAAAAGCTGGACGCTGAAGTCTGAACACTCGAACGCTACTAACAAAACAGATCTCTCCTCTAGCGTTCACCAAACGGCGTCGCACCATTTAAACTAATCGGTGACGTATCGCATAACGCCCACGCCTACAGATTTCACCCGCGCGCATCAGATCTCACCAAAATGCTAAGCCTAAACGACACCGTATTAACTTATTTAAACGGCAGCGTTTCACACCATACAAAACACGCGGAGCAGATCTCACAAACAGATCCTAGCGCTAAACACAATACCAGATCTCTCCTAAACGACAACGTTTCCACCTCGCGCTACAGGAACGCTGACCCGCGTTGACATCTGGTAAACAAACCAACCAGACTTCACCTCACACAAACAGACCTCACGCAAACAGACCTCACGCAAGCGCTAAACCACTACGACGTCGCATCAACCCAAAACAAATCACGCTACCAGATTTCTCCCACACACGAGAAATCCAGACTTCACAGAACGACGGCGTATGGTGATCTCGCGTTACCAATTACGCAATGCGACCAGATTTCTCAAGAAATCCAAACAGATCTCACAACCATCAGATCTCACCAAAAACAGATTTCAACTCAAAAACACGAAAACTTCCAGAATTGCTTAAAATGTGATTTTCGACCCGAAAACACAAACCAAACGTCGAAACAGAGATCTGAACCACCAGAAATCTCCAAGAACCGATTAATTCCAACAAATTAATCTTAATTACATTTCAGGTCTCACATTTCTCCCCCACTAAAAAGGATTTCGTCCCCGAAATCAAACAACAATTCTGGTACAACACGGTAACAGCGAGATACAAACAGAACTCGCCCAACACAAGGCCAAGAGTTCAAGATAACTGAGCAAACAATTAACAACAACTAGGGAATAAATACAACTAAAAGCTACGACTACTGGAAATTTAGCTCAACAGCTACTCAAACAGATGCGGTCACTCGCGCTGCATCTTTTCTTCCGGTTCCCAAGTAGCTTCTTCCCTTCCATGTTTGCTCCACTGTACCATTACCAACGGAATGGTCTTATTTCTCAGTTGTTTCTCTTTTCTGCCTAGGATCTGCAAGGGGTATTCTTGATAACTCAACGACTGATCTAGCTCAACCTCGTCAGTTCTAAGCACATGAGACATATCTGGCTCATACTTCCTCAACATGGAAACATGAAAGACGTCATGCAGAGAAGACAACTCTGGCGACAACAACAGCCGATACGCTAAAGGGCCAATCCTATCAACAATCTCATACGGTCCGACGTAGCGAGGGGCTAACTTTCCCTTGTGTCCAAAGCGCATAACACTGCGAAACGGAGAAACCTTGAGAAATACACGATCACCAACCTGAAACTCAAGAGGTCGACGCTCTTGTTCGCATAACTGGCTTGGCAATCCTGGGCAGCTTTCATCCGCTGTCTAATAAGATCCACGTGATCTTTCATTTGCTGCACAAAGTCAGGGGCAGATAGCTGCTTCTCCCCCACTTCTTCCCAACATACTGGCGATCTGCACTTTCTGTCATACAAAACCTCAAATGGCGCCATACCAATCGTCACTTGGTAGTTGTTATTATACGAAAACTCGACCAAAGACAACGCGTCTTGCCAGCTACCTCCGAAATCCAACACAACAGCACGCAACATATCCTCCAACGTCTGGATAGTTCGCTCAGATTGACCATCTGTCTAGGGGTGATACGCGGTGCTCATAGCCAACCTGGTACCCAAAGCTGTTTGCAAACTCTTCCAAAACCTATAAGTAAACCTCGGATCTCGGTCGGAAACGATCGAAACGAGCACACCATGCAGTCTTACAACAAAATCAACGTACAGCTTCGCCATACTCTTCAACGAGAAGGTCATCCCATAGGGAATAAAATGTGCAGACTTCGACAAGCGGTCTATAACCATCCAAATAGCATCGCATCCTCTGTTGGAACGAGGCAGATGCGTCACGAAATCCATAGCAATGTGCTCCCAATTCCATTGGGGCACTTCCAAACTCTGTAACAGTCCACCAGGTCTCATTCTTTCGGCCTTAACCATCTGAAAATTCAAACATCGAGCAACAAAACCAGCAACGTCGCTCTTTAGGCCAGCCCACCAAAAGTGCGGCTTCAAAGCATGGTACATCTTCCGTGCACCAGGATGAACACTATGTCTGCTACAGTGCGCTTCCCGAAGGATTTCCTCCTTCAAATCAATCAAATTGGGCACAACCAACCTGCCCCGAAAACGCTAACAACCATCAGAAGAGACGGAATAGTCCTCAAGTTCTCCAGCCCTGACCTTCAACTTCAACTCGTGGATAGACGGATCAGTTCTATGAGCTGCTCGAATGGTAGAAACAATCTGTGGCTCCACTTGAAAAGAAGAAACCACCACGCAATCCTCAGCCAGGTAAAATCTCCAACCCGTAGTGTTAAGATGCTCCTGATCCTTAGAGATGTACAACGATGCAAGCATATCACTAGCCTTCCTTCTCAAAGCATCGGCCACTACGTTCGACTTCCCAGGCTGGTACTTAATCTCACAATCAAAGTTCTTTAGCAGCTCCATCCACCGACGTTGTCTCATGTTCAAGTCAGGCTGCGGAAACAGATACTGCAAACTCTTGTGGTCGGAGTACACCACAAACTGCTCGTCATACAGGTAGTGACTCCAGATCTTCAGCGCAAAGACCACCGCTGCTAACTCAAAAATCATGGACTGGGTAACGAATCTCGTGCGGTTTCAGCTGCCGCGAGGCATACGCAATGATTCGACCATTCTGCATCAACACACAACCCAATCCATTGAGCGAAGCGTCAGAGAAAACAACAAATCCACCTGTTCTGGACGGCAGAGCCAACACAGGAGCAGTAGTCAACTTTTCCTTGAGCAGTTGAAAAGCATTCTCGCACTGCTCAGTCCAAACAAACCTCTTGTACTTCTGAGTTAATTGAGTCATCGGCTTTGCTATACTAGAGAATCCCTCAATGAAGCGACGATAATATCCAGGTAGATCCAAGAAACTACGAATCTCGGAAACATTCCTGGGACGCTCCCAGTTCAGAACAGCATCAACTTTGCTAGGATCCACCGAAATCCCCTCGGCTGAAATCACATGTCCCAAGAACACGACGCGGTCCAACCAGAACTCACACTTGGAAAACTTTGCATACAACTGCTGGTCTCTCAGCGTCTGAAGGACAATCCTCAAATGCTCCTTGTGCTCCAAAGGAGTCTTCGAATAGACTAAGATGTCGTCGATGAACACGATCACAAACTGATCGATAAACTCATGGAAAACTCGGTTCATCAAATCCATAAAGACTGCAGGCGCGTTGGTCAAACCAAACGGCATCACCAAAAACTCAAAATGTCCGTACCTCGTACGAAACGCAGTCTTCGCGACATCTTGCTCTCTCACTCTTAGCTGATGGTTCCCGGAACGAAGATCAATCTTTGAATACACCACAGAACCTTGAACTGATCAAACAGATCATCGATTCTCGGCAACGGGTACTTGTTCTTCACAGTGGATTTATTCAACTGGCGAAAATCAATGCACATCCGCATTGAGCCATCCTTCTTCTTCACAAACAGTATGGGCGCTCCCCACGGAGACATACTAGGATGAATAAAACCTTTCTCCAGCAAATCATCTAACTGCACCTTGAGTTCTCTCAACTCCGCAGGCGCCAGACGATAAGGAGCACGTGAAATCGGAGCTGTGCCAGGCACCAGCTCTATGCTGAAGTCGATCTCCCGCCTCGGAGGAAAACCAGGAATCTCCTCCGGAAACACATCCGGGAAATGTCGCACCATGGGAACATCGCTAAGCTGAACACGGGAAGAAGAAGACGCATCCAAAGCGTAGATCATAAAGCCAGCATTCCCCAAAGACAACAAGCTAAACATCTCCATAGCTGAGATCAACGGAATCTTCGATCTAGAATCCTGGCCGTAGAAGTCCCACTTCTCGCCAAACAAAGGCCTAAAGAGCACAATTCCATGGAAGCAATCCACGGAGGCCCTATAGTTGGACAGCACATCCATCCCAACTATGCAATCGAAATCCCAAAGCATCAAACAAATCGTTCGCTAACAGGACATGCTCACCAAACCGCAACACACCATCCAACAAAACCTCTTGGGAGAACAGGCTTACACCACTAGGGGTAGAAACAGAAACAGCATCGCATAAAGGTACGGTACAAGACCATGCTCAACAATAAACGAATCAGAAATAAACGAATGCGATGCACCGGTGTCAAACAACACACGAGCAGGAAAGTCAAAGACAAGACATGTACCTCCAATAACCCGACTCGGTGTCTCCTTGGCCTGCTCCCTCGTGATGGCGTTAACCTGTGCATGCTGGGGTCCTGGGAAGAAAGGCTGAGACGACTGTCCGAATCACGATGGACCAGGCTGCTGAAAAGGCCTAAACTGAGTCTCACTCAATCGGGGCTGCTGAAACTGCTGACGAATGCGATGCACCGGTGTCAAACAACACACGAGCAGGAAAGTCAAAGACAAGACATGTACCTCCAATAACCCGACTCGGTGTCTCCTTGGCCTGCTCCCTCGTGATGGCGTTAACCTGTGCATGCTGGGGTCCTGGGAAGAAAGGCTGAGACGACTGTCCGAATCACGATGGACCAGGCTGCTGAAAAGGCCTAAACTGAGTCTCACTCAATCGGGGCTGCTGAAACTGCTGAGAACGGCCCCGAGACTGACCTCCACGACCCTGAGGCTGGGCGGCGGTCTGCTGTGATCCAGCTGACGGACACACTCTCGCAAAATGCCCGTACTGACCACAAAGGTTGCAGGAGCCCTGCACACCAACACACTACGTGGAAGGATGCTTCCCATCGCAAAAGCCACAAAACTCAGTCCGAGATCCACTGCTACTCGAACTGCCTGAACCAGAAGAGCCAGAACCCGACTTCTTCTTAAACTGCTGACCTGGGGGTCGAAACCTCTGACTGCTGCGCCCCCTGTGGCTTACTGGTCAAAACCATCTGATACAACTCTTCATTCAAGCCCTCAAAAAGTCGAGTCCGCTTGGCCCTCTCCCGGCCAGAAACATGGGGGACGTACGCCAACAGAGAAGAGAACTTCCTAGCATACTCCCGAACAGTCATGGAACCCTGCTCCAGATCAAACTCCCGCTCCCGGGCGTTCACATAAGATTCAGGCACATACTCCTGCCGGAAGGTCTCACAAAAACTGTTCCAAGAGATCCCGACACCGGTCTCCTCCAAAGTACTAGAAGCTCCTCGCCACCAGCGCTCTGCGGCCTTCCTAAGCAGTAGAATCACTAAACTCAAACGGAGCTCATCATCATACTGACATCGATCAAAAAGAAAGATGACGTTCCGGAGCCACGATTCCACATCCTCACTGGACTCATCACCATTGAAAACTGGAGGGTTCATCCTCTGAAACCGAGCGATCACCACATCCATTCTCTCTACCGGAGGCGCCGTAGCCGCAACCTCTTCTTCCTCACTACTCTCACGAGTCTGAGTATGAGCACTATACAGATCCTCATTCTGTCCTCCTGATTCCTGAAACTGCCCCCTACCTCTACCACGACGTCTAGGCGGCATCTACGAAAACACTCAACAGGATCAAGCAAATCAGAACAGATACGGCATAGATAGCATATAACACAGAAATATGCAGCACGTAGTCACATAGTCAAGCACATGCAATACACAACACTGTGCCTAGACTCGATTGTGATCAAAGAAAGAGAGCTTATCCCAGCTTAAGCTTGATACCAAAAATATCAGGCCTCGTGTTCTAAACAGAGTAAAAAACATACAAACACATGCGGAAGCTATCAAAAAGCGGGTAAAATTTTCGCTTTTGGCCTGACGGTTTAAAACGATATAATTTAAAATAAAATGGTACTCAAAATATTTCCCAGTACACAAAATAACCAACAGTATAGCGTACAACAACAACAACCACATGTATCAGACTCCAACTACGGGGTACAATAACGAAGCGCAGGGCATCCCCCTAGCTAACTGATACATATATATAAATATGCAATACGTAACTGGGACACGCTAACCACCTCCTGGGGCACCACCAGCTGGGTTAAAATCACGACCAGCTGTAAAACCTGGGTTCCCTGAAAACAACACAAACAAAGAAACAAACCAAGCCCCAGAGGGACATGGGGTCAAACCCCAGTACGCAGAGCAACTATAAAACAGCAGTAAACAGAAAGAATGAAATGCAGATGCTATGCATGAAAAAGGAGACAACAGATCAACGGAAACTACAACGGAGATATGTGGCCACGGTGAGTGTAGGACATGTGGGTGCTACCCACTCACCCCTACTCGCCCACCCTTACCAGATGCATCAACACCCAACCTATGAACTGTGGTAGCTAGCCACTCGGTGCTTAGTGAAAATGAGAGTGCGGAATCGCCGCTCGCCCTCGCATCCTAGTAAGAAAACAAAGAAGCAACAACGAAACAAGGAAATAGCTGCCACAACGGAAATGGAATGTCATGCGTGTATGCAACATGCTGGAACACAAGCATATAAACATATGCAACGCAGCAATTAAACACAATAGCATACACAGTCCTCAACCAGGACAACAACAAAGCCTCGCATCCTAGTAAGAAAACAAAGAAGCAACAACGAAACAAGGAAATAGCTGCCACAACGGAAATGGAATGTCATGCGTGTATGCAACATGCTGGAACACAAGCATATAAACATATGCAACGCAGCAATTAAACACAATAGCATACACAGTCCTCAACCAGGACAACAACAAAGCACGGCAATCCAACACAGCCATCTCGCAATTCATCCAAGCCAAGTTCCACGCTGAATTACAAGCTCAAGATCCGTACCATAATTCTTAGCTCAATTACCACAATACTAGGCCTGAGAAATCTGATTCTAACCTGTTAAACATACACAAGATACAAGGAATCATCAACAACAACTCACGGCCAACCACAAAAATACACGGCTGGGAGTTCCACGCTCAACCAGCAACTAATCACCCTAATACAACTCAACATGGAGCTAAATCATAGCTAGGAAACGATATTTCAAAGTTAAAACCGAAGGCTACCTGCACGCACAAACACACTGCCGAAACACAGCAGCTTCGAGCTTTCGTTCCAGCCAACTACAGCCTCTAAAATTGGTACGAGATGAAAGATCTTTCCAATAGGAGTCCAACGCTACCTCGAACGTGAAAAATGGTGGCCGGAATCAACGGGAATCGTCGGATAAAATCTACGATGAATAGTACCCGAGGGTTTGAGAACAGAGAACGAAGGTCGAGAGAAATTTGCTAAGTATGGATTCTGTTTTCTCAATAATGGAAGGCCAACGCTTACAATATATACACGCAAGAAGTCTGAATAAAATGCCCACCGACAGAACCAGCTTTCATGACTTATAAACGCACAACAGATTCCACAAAATCCAACGTAAGAGCTGAACAACGCTCAATCCCAAAACGACGTCGTTCCTGGGCTACGGAGAAGTCTGGTCGCTAACATACAACGCGAGAGAGATCTGAACAAAACTCGCTAAAATCTGGAAGGAGCGCTATCACTAAAACGACGTCGCACAGCGCCATAGGTGAAATCTGAATACTAGCGCTAAAAGCTGGACGCTGAAGTCTGAACACTCAAACGCTACTAACAAAATAGATCTCTCCTCTAGCGTTCACCAAACGGCGTCGCACCATTTAAACTAAACGGTGACGTATCGCATAACGCCCACGCCTACAGATTTCACCAGCGCGCATCAGATCTCACCAAAATGCTAAGCCTAAACGACACCGTATTAACTTATTTAAACGGCAGCGTTTCACACCATACAAAACACGCGGAGAAGATCTCACAAATAGATCCTAGCGCTAAACACAATACCAGATCTCTCCTAAACGACAATGTTTCCACCTTGCGCTACAGGAACGCTGACCCGCATTGACATCTGGTAAACAAACCAACCAGACTTCACCTCACACAAACAGACCTCACGCAAGCGCTAAACCACTACGACGTCGCATCAACCCAAAACAAATCACGCTACCAGATTTCTCCCACACACGATAAATCCAGACTTCACAGAACAACGGTGTATGGTGATCTCACGTTACCAATTACGCAATGCGACCAGATTTCTCAAGAAATCCAAACAGATCTCACAACCATCAGATCTCACCAAAAACAGATTTCAACTCAAAAACACGAAAACTTCCAGAATTGCTTAAAATGTGATTTCCGACCCGAAAACACAAACCAAACTTCCAAAAAGAGATCTGAACCACCAGAAATCTCCAAGAACCGATTAATTCCAACAAATTAATCTTAATTACATTTCAGGTCTCACACATACACAGCAAATACATAATATCCATGCCAATTCCAGCCGTAATACAAGCTCAACATCCGTACCTCACCAGCGTCTGAGCTACAACGAAGTCCGAGCAACACAGATCTGTCACCTGCTAAACCAACACAAGCTACTGCTCAAAGACCGAAACACAAAATAACAGCAGCTGGGAGATACAACTCCACCAGCGCTTATCTACCTTCCTAACTCAACGGAAATCTCTAACAATGCTTAAAGGTAGAATTCTCACTTACCCCAACGAACTACCGGCACGGCAGGGACGCTTATGCTAACAAACTACACAAGGGAGATGTCTTAGCGATCCTGTGATCCTCTTCCAGCTCCTCCAAAGTCTTCTAAAGAGGTATAGAACGAAGCGCCTTAGCGAGAGGAGTCCAACGCTACCACTCTCACTCTAATCGGAGCTATCTACCACCGGAAATTAGGACGGATAAGGTTACGGTGAACAGTAACTAGGGTATCGCGACAAGATTTGGAAACGAAGGAAATATTTCAAAGTGTCGGGAAACAAATAATAGAGAACAGCAGCTAAGTCCCCTATCAAATACACTTCTCAACAGCTGACAGAAGCAAGAACAGATTCCACCGACAAAAACAGTTGTCGCAACTGATATTCCCAACCAACAGCTGAAATCTCGCATCAGCTTTTGCCTATCGCTAAACAACGAATAACTAAACAAAACGACGTCGCACCAACTTAACCAAACGACGTCGCAGAGGAACACGTCACCCTGCTACCAACAGCTGATCAACAAACCAGCAGCTGAATAAAACAACACACCAAATCTCTCAACAGCTGATGTCTATCATAACCAACAGCTGGTACAAAGCGCTCCACTCAAAACGCTGTCGTTCCAACTTACCAAACCGAAGTAGTTTCGCTACCCGCTACAAAACACTCTAACAAAACCAACAGCTGGTTCCTGTTCACAAAACGTCATCTCTTCAGAGAGAGGGTCACGTCACTCGCTAGCCACTGCTGATCTCTAACCAACAGCTGATCACTCACAACTGCTGGTCTCTCGCAACAGCTGGATATACGCTAATACACCAACGACTGAAATCCACGTCAGCATTGCTGCTGCTTCATACCAAAACGCAACGCTGAAATACCAACAGTTGACGGGATCGCTCACGGATGATGCAAAACCCGAACAAATATCTCTCCCACGACATCTGATATCTTTCCCACTGCTGATTCCAACACTTAGGCAAATTTGACGACTACGCCAAGCACATCGACCAACACCTGATTGCGAAAACACAGGTCTCACATTACTTCCAGCTGGTGAACCAGATTGGTGTTCCCTGCACTTTTAGAAGTAAACTGCCGAACCAACTTGGGCGTCCCCTTACTGATCCAGCTAGATATCTTCGACCAGTCCAGCTCACGCGTTCCCTCACTATCCTAGCTTGGATATCTTCACGTCTACTCCAGTCTAAGCAAGCTGCGCATATCATATAGAGCGTTAGTACAATAGAAGCAGATATTTTGTGAATCAAAACTTAGATTCTGATATATAAACACAGATCCAACAATCTCCCCCTTTTTGATCAACACAAAATCTGGATAAACATATGCATGTATGTTTATGCATGAAAATATTTCTCCTCCTTTTTGTGGGAATCAGAAAGAGTTTGAAATCTTGTCTCCCCCTCAATAGTTAAAACAAAACTCCCCCTCAACAAAACATGGGGTTATTTTATTTGTGAAATAAAACCTTTTATGCACGGGAAGACAGATTGTCGAAACCAGTATGAATGCATGAGATTTTGAGAATTCTATGCCACTTAAAAGTTCTCATCTATCTAGATTAAAGGATAAATAACCATTGAATTCACAGAATCTCTTCTCATTCTCTCGAACAGTATTATAGTCGCTATTCTTTCAGTGAAACCAGCGTAAGAGGTCTTGGCATCCACGGATCTCGCGCAATCCGTCAGCTCGACAGAAAAGATGTTGCTGCATCTTCCTTTCGAGAGGTCCGCTCTGCTATTCAACTGTCATTACTCCCCCTATCTATATAGAATGAGTTTTTGAAAGCCTTAAAAATTTTGTAGCACGTACGGCTTTCGAACGGATATCAGAGCATATTTAAACTGTTTAAAAATATTTTTCGAAGAGAATGCACTATTCAAGAACAACCTGCTCTGATACCACTTGTTGGGGATCGATTTATGGACCCTCTATTAATGTGCAATGACTAGTTATTCGATCAATAACTAGTACTAGAGGGTGTAACCAGATCGAATGACAAGACGCAGGATTCAGCCAGAAGTTGAAGCCGGGTTCGCAAAGATCAAGCTGGTTTCAGCTGAAACTTGAAACCAGCCCAATACAAGGCGAGCGCTAAACATGCCAGTTCCAGCTGGAAGACTAGAACCAGCTCGACACTTCCGCTGAACGATCTGGTTAACTTAACTTGAGCTGCAATAGCTCATTGTTCTTGAATACTTTGTACACCGAGATACAGATTGAGTAATGTAAATAAAACATGCGGAAGTAACTCAAACTGCACTCTATCGTTCGAAGCCCAAATAAACAGTTTTAATAAAATAAACAAATATGTGATGCGTATGAATGTAAACACTGAAAACAGTAAATAAATATACGCTGAATTTGTTTATGGAAGTTCAGAGCTCAATCTCCTACATCTCCCCTTCTTCCGCCACGGGCAGGATCCATTAGAAGACTTTGATTACAACGACCCTCGCTGCAACCCACTCCTACGACCTGCAGCCGCAAGAACTCCTAGCATCTACCACTTCACACCAGCCCGCAAGCTGTGTGACTAACTTCACTTCTTTAACGCCTCAGTGAGAAAGACTACACACACATCTTTAACGTCTCAGTGCGAAAGACAACTAAACTTGTTTAACGTCTCTGTCCAAAGACTACAATGGAGAGTATTGAATCACATTACTCTAATCTGTTTCGCTCATCTCTCGAATATGAGTGAATGTGTGTGTGTGAGATTTACAGTGTAAGCACAATCTCTCAATGAATTAATTGTCACACACTCTGGGAAGTGCTCCTTGTTCGAGCTGGTTTTATGCTATCTTCTCAGGTTCTGTGTTGTGCGTTTCTTGATTTTCTGTTTGGAATTCGCACAACACACTCTCACTATTATGGCGCATGTTTTCAATCTGTTTCATTGCGCTGTTTATAAATCCGCTGCCTGGATTTATCCGTTGGACACAAAGTTGTAGCCGCTATGAAAAGTCTTCTGACGCATATGTACTTTGTGTCCATTTCATTTAATGCGTTGCAGGCTTTATTTGATTTGAGCTCTGTTCCTCGGCGATTCTGCAGCCTTTGGTCACTTCGAGCTCTGTTTGCTTGTACCTGATGTGGACAGGACAAAAAAACCAGTTTGAACCAATTAATTTGGTCTTCGTAAGATTGTTCAAACTTCTTTGTTTGACCAGATTGATTTGTCTGGATCTGGCCCTTCAGCTGGTTTCTCTGTCAAGCCGGTTTCTTGATTAGCTCCTGCAGAGCTCTCTCCTTCTCCTCACCAGCTTATTTGTTCTCATCTTCAAGCTGTTCTTATTGGAGCAGCTTCTATATCTGCGCCTCTTTTTGTCTGCAGCTGAGCTTGTTCTGTTCTTTCCTGCTCTTCGAGCTGCTTCGAGGCTCCAGCTTTGCTCCATTGTCAGCTGATCACCAACTCTATATCTGCGCCTCTTTTGTCTGCAGCTGAGCTTGTTCTGTTCTTTCCTGCTCTTCGAGCTGCTTCGAGGCTCCAGCTTTGCTCCATTGTCAGCTGATCACCAACCAGCTGGTTGATATATCTGTGAGATCAAGCTTCTCACAGATATCATAAGGCCAGCTGGTTTGTCTGCTCTCGGCTGGTCTCCTTAGCTTCAAGTTGGTTTGTCCTTAACCAGTTGGGCTCTATTCTTCTCGTCACGAGCCCTTAGTGTGCTTGCTTGCTCACTTGATCCATTCAGACATCTCTTCCAATCCTTCGGCAAGCATACCTTTCCTTCACTGGTTGGACTACGGTCCAACACCAGTGAACATATCCCATATTCTTTGGGATATGATAACCAGTTTAGATTCAGTCTTCCCAAGGACTGAGATCCATAAGATGAACTGGTTACATGAGCATTCTATGATCAGACATGCACTTGATCACTGATCTTGTATACGGCTCTGCACTTGAACACTTCTCTTGTACACTGCACTTGATCTGCGCTTGACCCGTTCTCCACCACATCATTCTACGCTTCAATTCTGCTCTTCATTCTCTGTGCTTGATCTTCGCGCTGCTCTTACTTCCTGCTGGTGAACCAGCTTGGTGTTTCCTGCACTTCTGGAAGTAAACTGCCAAACCATTTTGGGCGTCCCCTTACTGTTGCAGCTAGATATCTTTGACCAGTCCAGCTCAGGCATCCCCTCACTGTCCTATCTTGGATATCTTCACATCTACTCCAGTCTAAGCAAGCTGCGCATGTCAAGTAGAGCGTTAGTACAATAGAAGCAGATTTTGTGTGAATCAAAACTTAGATTCTGATCTGTAAACACAGATCCAACAATCTTCCCCTTTTTGATCAACACAAAATCTGGATAAACATATGCATGTATGTTTATGGTAGAAAATATTTCTCCTCATTTTTTTTGGGAATCAAAAAGAGTTTGAAATCTTGTCTTCCCCTCAATAGTTAAAACAAAACTCCCCCTCAACAAAACATGGGGTTATTTTATTTTAGAAATAAAACCTTTTATGCACGGGAAGACAGTTTGTCGAAAGCAGTATGAATGCATGAGATTTTGAGAAGTCTATGCCACTTAAAAGTTCTCATCTATTCAAATTAAAGGACAAATAACCATTGAATTCATAGAATCTCTTCTGCTTCTCTCGAACACTGTTATAGTCGCTATTCTTTTAGCGAAACCAGCGTAAGAGGTCTTGGCATCCACGGATCTCGTGCAATCCGTCAGCTCGACAGAAGAGATGTTGCCGCATCTTCCTTTCTAGATTCCGCTCTGATATTCAACAGTCATTACTCACCCTATCTATATAGAATGAGTTTTTGAAAGCCTTAAAAATTTTGTAGCACAGACGACTTTCAAACGGATATCAAAGCATATTTTAAAACTGTTTGAAAACATTTTTCGAAGAGAATGCACTATTCAAGAACAACCTGCTCTGATACCACTTGTTGGGGATCGATTTATGGACCCTCTATTAATGTGCAATGACTAGTTATTCGATCAATAACTAGTACTAGAGGGTGTAACCAGATCGAATGACAAGACGCAGGATTCAGCCAGAAGTTGAAGCCGGGTTCGCAAAGATCAAGCTGGTTTCAGCTTAAAGTTGAAACCAGCCCAATACAAGGCGAGCGCTAAACATGCCAGTTCCAGCTGGAAGACTAGAACCAGCTTGACACTTCGGTCGAATGATCTGGTTAACTTAACTTGAGCTGCAATAGCTCATTGTTCTTGAATACTTTGTGCACTGAGATACAGATTGAGTAATGTAAATAAAACATGCGGAAATAACTCAAACTGCACTCTATCATTCGAAGCCCAAATAAAAGAAAATATGTGATGCGTATAAATGTAAATAATGAAAACAGTAAAGAAAGATACGCTGAATTTGTTTCTCCTACGACCCGCAACCGCAAGAATTCCTAGCATCTACCACTGCACACCAGCCCGCAAGCTGTGTGACTAACTTCACTTCTTTAACGCCTCAGTGAGAAAGACTACACACACATCTTTAACGTCTCAGTGCGAAAGACAACTAAACTTGTTTAACGTCTCTGTCCAAAAACTACAATGGAGAGTATTGAATTACATTCACTCTAATCTGTTTTGCTCATCTCTCGAATATGAGTGAATGTGTGTGTGTGAGTTTTACAGTGTAAGCACAATCTCTCAATGAATTAAATCTCACACACTCTGGGAAGTGCTCCTTGTTCGAGCTGGTTTTCTGCTATCTTCCCAGGTTCTGTGTTGTGCGTTTCTTGATTTTCTATTCGGACTTTGCACAACACACTCTCACTGTTATGGTGCATGTTTTCAATATGTTTCATTGCGCTGTTTATAAAGCCGCTGCCTGGATTTATCCGTTGGACACAAAGTTGTAGCCGTTCTGAAAAGTCTTCTGACGCATATGTACTTTGCGTCCTTTGCATTTAATGCGTTGCAGGCTTTATTTGATTTGAGCTCTGCATCGGCGATTCTGCAGCCTTTGGTCACTTCGAGCTCTGTTTGCTTGTACCTGATGTGGACAAGACAAAACAAACCAGTTTGAACCAATTAATTTGGTCTTCGTAAGATTGTTCAAACCGCTTTGTTTGACCAGATTGATTTGTCTGGATCTGGTCCTTCAGCTGGTTTCTCTGTCAAGCCGGTTTCTTGATTAGCTCCTGTAGAGCTCTCTCCTTCTCCTCACCAGCTTCTTTGTTCTCGTCTTCAAGTTGATCTTCTTCTCGAGCAGCTTCTATATCTACGCCTCTTTTTGTCTGCAGCTGAGCTTGTTCTGTTCTTTTCTGCTCTTCGAGCTGCTTCGAGGCTCCAGCTTTTCTCCATTCCCAGCTGATCACCAACCAGCTGGTTAATATATCTGTGAGATCAAGCTTCTCACAGATATCATAAGGCCAGCTGGTTTGTCTGCTCCCGGTTGGTCTCCTTAGCTTCAAGTTGGTTTGTCCTTAACCAGCTGGGCTCTATTCTTCTCGTCACGAGCCCTTATCGTGCTTGCTTGCTCACTTGATCCATTCAGACATCTCTTCCAATCCTTCGGCAAGCACACCTTTCCTTCACTGGTTGGACTACGGTCCAACACCAGTGAATATATCCCATCTTCTTTAGGATATGACAACCAGTTTAGATTTAGTCTTCCCAAGGACTGAGATCCATAAGATGAACTGGTTACATGAGCATTCTGTGATCAGACCTGCACTTGATCACTGATCTTGTATACGGCTCTGCACTTGAACACTTCTCTTGTACACTGCACTTGATCTGCGCTTGAGCCGTTCATCATTCTGCGCTTCAATTCTGCTCTTCATTCTCTGTGCTTGATCTTCGTGCTGCTCTTACTTCCAGCTGGTGAACCAGCTTGGTGTTCCCTGCACTTCTGGAAGTAAACTTCCGAACCAGCTTGGGCGTTCCCTTACTGTTCCAGCTAGATATATTCGACCAGTCCAGCTCAGGCGTCACCTCACTATCCTAGCTTGGATGTCTTCACGTCTACTCCAGTCTAAGCAAGCTGCGCATGTCAAGTAGAGCGTTAGTACAATAGAAGCAGATTTTGTGTGAATCAAAACTTAGATTCTGATCTGTAAACACAGATCCAACACGGTCCTTTCAACTCAAATATCCAGATAAGATCAACGACCATTGGTAAATCTAGAGTCGCTAGAGATCCAATAACCATGCATACATCTTGGAGATCAAATAGTGACATCGCATGTGTTACTAGGTAAACCCATTTACCTAAAATACATCTGGTACTCTGGCCAGAGATTTGTCACACTATTATATCCTCAGATAGCATAGGATATCCACGCACAAGGTCGAGTGGTGAATCCTTGACAATGAAGCATTGACTCCTACATGCATCGGGACCTCACCCAACCCCGCCACCTGATGACCCCAACTGAGTCGGTAAACGGGTCAAAGTGAGGCAAGCAATCCAGCATGGAACACAGCCCAGCGACCTCGCATTTTTCAGCAAAAAGTTTGAAAATATTTTATTTATGCATGAGTTTGATTTAAGCTAGTCAGTGTTGAGATACCCTTTTGAGTTGTGACGTTTAAATCAGTTGGTGATTTATGTCATTTTGGAGATTTTAAATTTTCCGAATATTACTACCATGTTTTAAATTCATGGAATTTTTACATACTTGTGTTGGATATATTTATATGCGGACCCTCTATTAATGTGCAATGACTAGTTATTCGATCAATGACTAGTTATTCGATCAATAACTAGTACTAGAGGGTGTAACCAGATCGAATGACAAGACGCAGGATTCATCCAGAAGTTGAAGCCGAGTTCGCAAAGATCAAGCTGGTTTCAGCTGAAAGTTGAAATCAGCCCAATACAAGGCGAGCGCTAAACATGCCAGTTCCAGCTGGAAGACTAGAACCAACATGACACTTCGGCCGAACGATCTAGTTAACTTAACTTGAGCTGCAACAGCTCCTTGTTCTTGAATACTTTGTGCACCGAGATACAGATTAAGTAATGTAAATAAAACATGCAGAAGTAACTCAAACTGCACTCTATCGTTCGAAACCCAAATAAACAGTTTTAACAACATAAAAAAATATGTGATGCGTATGAATGTAAACACTGAAAACAGTAAATAAAGATACGCTGAATTTGTTTATGGAAGTTCGGAGCTCAATCTCCTACATCTCCCCTTCTTCCGCCACGGGAAGGATCCACTAGAAGACTTTGATTACAACGACCCTCGCTGCAACCCACTCCTACGACCCGCAGCCGCAAGAACTCCTAGCATCTACCACTGCACACCAGCCCGCAAGCTGTGTGACTAACTTCACTTCTTTAACGCCTCAGTGAGAAAGGCTACACACACTTCTTTAACGTCTCAGTGCGAAAGACAACTAGACTTGTTTAACGTCTCTGTCCAAAGACTACAATGGAAAGTATTGAATCACATTCACTTTAATCTGTTTCGCTCATCTCTCGAATATGAGTGAATGTGTGTGTATGAGATTTACAGTGTAAGCACAATCTCTCAATGAATTAAATCTCACACACTCTGGGAAGTGCTCCTTGTTCGAGCTGGTTTTCTGCTATCTTCCCAGGTTCTGTGTTGTGCGTTTCTTGATTTTCTGTTCGGACTTCGCACAACACACTCTCACTGTTATGGCGCATGTTTTCAATATGTTTCATTGCGCTGGTTATAAAGCCGCTGCCTGGATTTATCCGTTGGACACAAAGTTTTAGCCGTTCTGAAAAGTCTTCTGACGCATATGTACTTTGCGTCCTTTGCATTTAATGCGTTGCAGGCTTTATTTGATTTGAGCTCTGTTCATCGGCGATTCTGCAGCCTTTGGTCACTTCGAGCTCTGTTTGCTTGTACCTGATGTGTACAAGACAAAACAAACCAGTTTGAACCAATTAATTTGGTCTTCGTAAGATTGTTCAAACTGCTTTGTTTGACCAGATTGATTTGTCTGGATCTGGTCCTTCAGCTGGTTTCTCTGTCAAGCCGGTTTCTTGATTAGCTCCTGCAGAGCTCTCTCCTTCTCCTCACCAGCTTCTTTGTTCTCGTCTTCAAGTTGATCTTCTTCTCGAGCAGCTTCTATATCTACGCCTCTTTTTGTCTGCAGCTGAGCTTGTTCTGTTCTTTTCTGCTCTTCAAGCTGCTTCGAGGCTCCAGCTTTTCTCCATTCCCAGCTGATCACCAACCAGCTGGTTAATATATCTGTGGGATCAAGCTTCTCACAGATATCATAAGGCCAGCTGGTTTGTCTGCTCCCGGTTGGTCTCCTTAGCTTCAAGCTGGTTTGTCCTTAACCAGCTGGGCTCTATTCTTCTCGTCACGAGCCCTTAGTGTGCTTGCTTGCTCACTTGATCCATTCAGACATCTCTTCCAATCCTTCGGCAAGCACACCTTTCCTTCACTGGTTGGACTACAGTCCAACACCAGTGAATATATCCCATCTTCTTTGGGATATGATAACCAGTTTAGATTCAGTCTTCCCAAGGACTGAGATCCATAATATGAACTGCGCTTGAGTCGTTCTCCACCACATCATTCTGCGCTTCAAATCTGCTCTTCATTCTCTGCGCTTGATCTTCGTGCTGCTCTGACTTCCAGCTGGTGAACCAGCTTGGTGTTCCCTGCACTTCCGGTAGTAAACTGCCGAACCAGCTTGGGCGTCCTTACTGTTCCAGCTAGATATCTTCAACCAGTCCAGCTCAGGCGTCCCCTCACTGTCCTAGCTTGGATATCAAGTCTACTCCAGTGTAAGCAAGTTACGCATGTCAAGTAGAGCGTTAGTACAATAGAAGCAGATTTTGTGAATCAAAACCTAGATTCTGATCTGTAAACACAGATCCAACACAATTTTTTTTAGAGATTTCTTTATAAAATCATAAACAGAGTGTTGAGGGCTAGATTAGCCAAGACAGCTTAGAGTTGTACTCTTTGTATTCCAAATCAGATCGGGAGTCTGTGTTTGTAGATTGAGTGCTAGGAGTTCTTGCAGCTGCTGGTTGTCGGACCGGGTATGTACTAGGAGTTGTATAGATCAAATATTTTAGTGGAAATCCTTCCTATTGAGGAAGAATGGGAGACATAGGAGATTAAACTCCGAACTTCAAGAAACAAATTCTCGTTCTCTTATCTTTTACATTTTCGCACTTATCTGTTCACTGTTGAATCGTGTTCATTCCGCATAAACAAATTTATTACACGAGACAACAGCATATCACTGAGATCCTCCAAGCCGGTAACTTGGCTTGAGGTTTGCTACGAGCTGTAAAATTTTTAAATCAGTTTTTAAGTAAAATTGGCAGAGGAGTTCATTCACCCTCCCTCTGAACTCCTGAGCTGTTTTTCCGATCCTAACATATATGGATAATTTTGTATTTGGAACGGATGATAAAAATGATGATAAAGATTAGGAAACATTTATAATAACCAATTTACCCCTCACGTATTTTTTCAGTTTTGTAGAAAATTGAGATTAATTTATTCTTTTCCCAAGTTTTTTATATTTTTACAATAAAATCAATAGTTATTATTTTCTATTTATAATCACCGATACTTATATTTCAAACTTTAAAGTACATATAACTTTATGTTTATTACACAATTATTAGTTAACACCCTAATTAAGATATAATGACAAAAAATATTAATTGAGATTAATTTATTCTTTTCCCAAGTTTTTATATTTTTACAATAAAATCAATAGTTATTATTTTCTATTTATAATCACCGATACTTATATTTCAAACTTTAAAGTACATATAACTTTATGTTTATTACACAATTATTAGTTAACACCCTAATTAAGATATAATGACAAAAAATATTTTTATTTATTGCTTTTATCTTTTTAAATTCTTTAATATATTTTTAAGAAATAAGTCAACCTACTACTACTATAATTTCATTTAACTCTCATTATACTTCTTCTCAATTATATTACATGGAAACTAATATAAATAAATAATTTTGTTGGTAGTATCCGTCAACCAGTCGGATACATTAATTAAGATATCATAAGAAAAACAATAAAGTTTCATATTTATATTACATATAAAAAAAAGGGTATAATAGTAATTTGTCAGTTTTATTGTTAGGAGCATAAAAATCACAAATGGTGAGTTATCTTAAATACTATGTGTATAGTGCGAACTTTCATCAGGCCAATAATAATTTACAAGAATTAAAAAATCACCCAAACATATGATAATTAACGATAATTAATTAATCAATATGTTATCATGTCTATCAAACACCGCCTCAAGGTTGACCGTCACAACAATGTGAAAATACAAAAAAAATCTCCTACAAAAAATTAATTGATTTTTACACCAACATGTTTTAAAACAAAAAAATTTAACCGTTTCTGATTTTAAAACTCAATCCCGTTTCCAGAAATTTTACATCCGATTTTTAAACACAAGGTTTTAAATGCAATGATTGACATGTATTTTTTACCCTTTTTTCCAATTTACGCCGCGTAGGAATAACCGGAAGAACTAAAATAATTATATACAAACCATCCATTCCTCCAGCCAAAAAAAGCTAAAACTAAATCATATGAATCAGATCACTACGTCCTGAGTACTACAAGATAAAAATGCAGGCTCAAAGATTTATTACAATCTATTGTCGCTATAATTCTGGAAATTTTGACAGAAAATAGCATGGTGCTTGTTTTAAAAAAATAGGCACCCTTTAAAAAATTTAAATATAACCCATCTACAGAAACTTACAATTTATTTGGGTGTTCTAGATCATGTATTGGTATTCTGGAGAAACGATGGTTCTCAAAAGCTCCTTCAAATTCGCTAAGATGTGTCGTGGCCCCAAGCTCTTAACTCCAATGAAATTTAAAAGCTGTTCTAGATCCTGCAACCATGCAATACATAATTTACATGAAAATCCTGAATTTTTAATCTTAAGTAAACAAGATGACGAAATTGTGAAATATGTCATCATGATATACAGATATTGAGCTATCTTATCATAAGTAACTCAACAATTAAAGACTGAAATGCACCTTATTCAGCAAAAATACAGCATAAGCTGCTCTTGTTGAGTCTTGACCTTCGATAAAAAGTGGAAATTCCATAGGCTTTGTGCTTGTCATAATTGTAGCATCCATAGCTGAACTGGATGTCGAATGCTCAATTGAAGGAGCACAATCTTGTATATATGATCGAGAACCTCCTAATCGAAATGGATATCGTAAAGGAACGTGCAGATAAGAGGCCACAAGCGAGACAACCTGCATTTTAAGGGACAATTGAGATCAAGAAATTAGAAATTCGTACAAATTGCCAAATGCACGCGATATTACATAAGTCACATCAACACCCCAGAAGTTTGAACTAATCGGGTAAACCACTTATCCAAAGTTGGGGTTAAAAGGACATTAGGATAGGAACATATCATGCGATAGCACTTAATATTTTGTATGAAAAATAGCAACGAAGGAAACTAGAATAACAAATATATTAGTTATTAATTTCATGCACCGGAAAAGAGATGACACCTACATGAGCAACATATCCCAGCGCGGTTGAAGATCGCTGAATCTCCTTCTTATCGGTGAAAAAACTCATCTTCGTAAAAGGGATCATAGTAAGATGCAAACCTGAGATGGTCAATGAGGCCTGGTTAATAAATTTTGATCCACTGGAAACACCTGTATTTAGCAACAAAAAAATAACGAGTATTTAGCAAAAGGACATGAATCATTCGCTGTTAACAAATAAAAATAAAAATAACGAATATTTAGTATAAAACTTGCTGAAGGAAAGACCATGCAGCCGGGAATACTTATAACAGACAGGGACGGCATATAATATAAATACTCAAAATCACGAAATTATTTTAGTGCATCAACAAAATTATTCAAAAATACATAAAAACTCAGAACCAAATCTATAGAACAAAATTTTAAAAGACTACAAGCAGGTAACAGCTATAAGTCAAAGCATTTGGTTTGCAAACATGAAAATATCAGCAAGTGCGCCGAAAAAAGAATTTAAAGCTAAACCAAATTATTTATTTCTACGAAATCAGTTGATTTAACATGATTGGTCAACAAATAGTTAGGCGCACTTGACTTCTCGAAGAAGCTAGCATATTCAACATCTTAAAGTAGTCCAACCAAAATATTTATCAATGACAAACAAATAAGAAAGAATCTAAAAGATAATGTCAAGTTATATACTAGAGAATTCCATAACAGAGTCAAGGGATATCAGGTCAGAGTGAAGTAACTTCAAAGGGTCAAGGGATATCAGGTCAGAGTGAAGTAACTTCAAAGGGTTATGTCAAGTTTGCATTGTTCCATACTGAATTAACGCATGGTGAACAAATAGGAGTAGTGAAACCCAGACCACGATTCATGCCAGAAATTAACGCATGTCGCAACAGAAATGTTGGTGGATCAAAACATCACCAGAACAAAGTATTGAAATTTCGTACAGGATCCCTTGCAATAGATTGGCTGTCTAGGGTGTAGCCCTCTAAGCAGGGAAACCAAAAACATCCCTCAAACATCAATCTTCAAAACTCTTATTGACCTTGTGAAGTGTTGCATTCTAATCAGCACCAAAAATGGCTGGTAATAACGGCAATTAAAAATTTTATAATTAGAAACAACACTCTCACGCATATACAGATGACTATGCCAATCAATCACTTAAAGTAAAATAAATGGAAATAGTCAATACAATCGACAGGGGGCTCTAGCATTGACATTTGCATCTGACATAAGGCTTTCAAGAGTTTGCATCAAAGAAACCAAAGGCATGTGACTTGTTTGTGCCATAGTAGTCAAAGGCACACGCTTTGCTACTTTAAGCCCCAGGTGTGGCTGATGCGAATAGAGCACAACAAGCTCCAAACTTCAATTACTCGTGCCTGGGAAATACTCTAGGCACCTATACTCCTATGTGAGGAAGTTTCATTTCCGAAAAAAATAAGTAGACCAGGATTTCAAAAGTCAGATACTTGAAGAAAATAAAAAACTTCACAACATATTTGGAAGATACGCAGGTTAGACACTCTCTGTAAAGGCCTATACGCTTCTGTCATTTTTCTCTTCTTCCCATCTTTCGAAGGTAAAGGGCGGAGTAGGCCAACCAGTGCCATTATTCAAGACTGGAAAAGAATAACCTAGTCTAGCCTAAGTACTCTGGCAAATGTTCATGGGATAAGATCGTGAAATTTTTGTATGCCACATACTTTATGAGCTTCGACTATACTGAGGCACACGTTTAACTACTATTGAAATATTCAGTGTGTATCGCATAGGGTAGAGAATTATAAGCCTTAAAAAGTTGATTTTTTCACATAATTTCACAGAATACCAAACTTCCAACACAATTCAAACAGCTAAGCCAACCATTTAATAAGTGTCATAACCAGTTGCATATGTCCCTCCTCATACCTAACATTCTGAAGTAGAAATAACCTTTCAAACAGAATATGCGGCATAGATAGTATCTTAGCTATCTAAACAAAAGCATAACACATTAAAAAGACATTCGATGAAAGATCCATTACCTGGCTTAACACTGCTACTAAATGATTCAAGTTCTTGCTCAGGAACTTTTCCAACCATAACCTTTACTGGATAGAGAAAGGAAACCTGAGACACCAGACAACGTTGCCTCACTCTCAATAACCTCTGCAATTTTTTCAGATGATCATAACCTTTTTCTCCAGACACTGACTTACTTGAATCCTGCAACAATGGAAAATCAAATCATGGATGCACGTCAATGAATTCCAACCTGACCTAAAAACTCCAGTCTAATAGAAAAGTTTTAAAAAATAAGATGAGATACTAAGAAATGAGAAACACAAATTTTGCAACATACAGCACATTTAAATTCTAAGACTGACGTCACTAAAAAAATTGAAAACTTTCAGAAAGCAAGGTTTAAGATGGCTACTTTCATGTATAAGTGTTGGAGCATATGAGAGGATTATTATCATATATTAAGAATCTCATAAAAGTAAATCCCTGTAACATGTGAAATGAAAGAACATGTAAGGGACCACAAAACCATTACAACAAAAAGATAAAAGAATGAAGCCAGTGAGTGAAGATAAAATGCCAATTCATTTCAGCCGGAAACTAGGTAAAGCAATCTGAAATAGTAACCTACCTCTCTAACAAAACGTACCTGCATGCGCCTGCTGGCTACAGAAAGTGAAGTCCCACCAGCCAAAAGGGATCTAATTTTCGCACTAAGAAGTTCCTCCTGCTTTCTAACTTTCTCCTTAACAACCTTTGAATCCATCGACATGTTCCCCATCACCAACTTACGATATTCCAATCTTTCACGCATCTGATCAAGCTCATTTGACTGGCTTAATGACTCAGCTTCAACCTGCGGTGAGAACCCACCAATGGAATGAATCAGATTAAAAAGAGTAAAAGAAAATACAAGAAAATGGGAAAAAAATAAATAATTACTACAAGTTCTTAGTTTTCTACAAAACTGGGTGGTGCCGGGTGGGCACTTTACCGGAGTTTTCTAATCTACCCTTGTGTGATTCCTATTGAAGCATATACTCGAGGGTGGGTGCAGAGTGGACTTCATAAATGGATCTTTTATATATAATAATATAGAAATCAAAAGGAGTATAAATATAAAAGCCATTCCACATGAAAAACACAATGCTACTTAAAACCAAGTACAATCCACATTCGATCAGCATAAAAATTACAATAGAAATAAATGTGTATATTGTTCCAATTGTATTCTACATATACGGCTGCAAACTCCTGATTTAAAAAAAATGTAGCAATGACATGTGCTAATTTCTACTTTCTACAAATAAATGCTTCTGAGGATGAATAATACGAGAATGAGAATACACTGTTAATAAATGCAGCTTTTTTGTATTTGAGTCTATGCACGTGTTACCAATTAAAAAATGTGATGACAAAGAAAACCAAACAATTAGATAGACAAATTGACAACATTACAATGGAACTTTAATCTACATCTCCTTCCGTTAGTCTCAACAATAAAACATCATCTCATGTTCAACTTTCTAAACTGATGGATCTGTGTAAACAGATCCAGATCTGTGTTTTGAATTACACAAAACTTCCTATTGTGTTTCTAACGAATCTACGTAGTATGCAGAACAGTAGAAATCTGGAAGGGATCGCTAAAGAAGAAGAAGTCTATAAAGTGCGAAGAATAAGATTATCTGGAAGAGATCAAATGAAGGGATGAATAAGAAAAATCTGATCGGGAGTGAAAACAGGAGAAGTCCGATCAGAGATCTGAACAGGTGAAGTCTGATTGGAGTGAAGACAGGAGAAGACTGTGAGGAGAAGTCTGAATCGCTGAAACACTAAAGAAGAGAAATCTGGAATAGTTGGAATGTCGAACAAAAGATTGTATCAGCTGTCGATGTGAAGATGCGAACAAGGAGTTAATATCAGCTGTTGATGTGTAGATGCGAGCAGATGTAGACATTCAGTTGTGATGAAAAAGGCTGTTTCAGTTGTTGTACAACAGGAATGAAGAAGAAGGAACTAAATCAGATATTGATTAACTGGAATGACGAAGATGAATCAGATGTTGTACTAAGACAAAGATATATCAGCTGTAAGCAAAAGAACAACTCAGATGACGAACAGATGTTAATCAGTTGAGAAGAGGAATCTGGAATCAGATGTTACAAAGATGAATCAGTTGTTGCACAAACAGAAGAGTATTTCAGCAGTGGGTTAGAAACAGGCAAAAGCTGATATCAGACGTGAAGAACAGAGGCAAAGTGAAGTTGATTTCAGCAGTAAATAAGAAGCGGAGCAGTAAATAAGATGCAAAGCAGATGTTGCAAATATTCAGTCAGTTGTTGAGACAGTCAGTAGTTGAGGCAACAGAAGCAGAAGCAAAGATCGAAGATGAAGGAGAAGCTGAATCAAAGATCGAAGATGAAGGAGAAGCTGGAGAAGATGAATTCAGCAGAAGAGAAACACTAAACAGAAATCAGATGTTGTCAAGAGGAGCAGCTAATCAGTTGTGAAGCGAACGCATCAGTTGTCGAACAACTGAAACAGTAGATGTGAGCAAACAAATGATATCAGTAGTTGATTAGTTGTAGTGAAGCAAAAGCTGTCATCATTTGACGAAACAACAAAGAACAGAAGCTGATAGCAGAAGCGAATCAGAAGTGATGAAGAACATTCAGAAGCTGTCATTGGTTGTTGAACAGACGAAAAAAAGATTCAAACAGAGATGTAAGCGAACAATTGAACAGTCGCATGCTATCAGCAGTTGCAAAGAAAAGATAATATTAGATGTTGAACATATGCAAAAGCTGATAATAGACGTTGATCAGTGCAAGCGAAGCAGTTGACGAATTATATGTGAAGACTAATGGGAATATGGAAGTCAACTGCTGAGCATATTCATTTGCAGAAACAATCAGCTGTTGGAACGAATCAGTTGAAGCAAACAGCTGTTGGAACACAAAAGCCAAATCAGAACACGACAAAAGTATGCAAGAAAGGACACAAGGACAACTCCCTATCGGTACTTTACAGAACATCTTTCAACGGGAAGAAAATTGTGTCAAACGAATTAATTTGAACAGAAGGTATTTATACAAGAAAAGATTCATTGAAGACGATGCTGGTGAGAAAGACAAAAACAGAGAAAATACAGAGGGAAGAAAATCAGAGAGATGAAGCGGTCGACTACCATTAGAGAGGAGCTTATTGCTAGTGTCGACTGCTGAGTCAAAATCAACTTTTGTAGAGTAACTTCTCAAGTGTGTGAGATTTATTATTTCGAGAGTTATGCTTACACTGTAAATCTCACACACGGAGATTCACTCACACATTCATGAGAGATGTGCAAAATTGTATAGTGAGTGAATCAAAACCAAAATGCAAAACCAGATCCCGTCCAGGCACGAAGACGTAAAACTCTGTGTCTGTAGCCTTTCTCACAGAGACGTAAAACAAGTGATTGACACAGCCGAGGGCTGGTGTAGTTCTAGGAGTTCGAATTTGGGCAGTGGGTAAGTCCCAAATTCGATTGGGTCTGCGGATCAAATTCTTCTAGTGGAACCTTCCCGTGGCGGAAGAAGGGGAGACGTAGGATATTTATATCCGAACTTTCAGAAACAAATCGCAGTTAATTATATTCTTTACGATTTACAGTTTCCGCATACGCAATTAATTTAGTACACGCATAGCAAACAGATTACACATGCACTGTCAAATTAACATCGGTTTTAAGGAATCTGTTTGCACCTAGTAGTTTTAAAATTTAGGATTCAGTTCTGGTGTTTTCCTAATGTTTTTATTACATACTAGATCTGTCTCCGGTGCTCTTATGTTATATGTTCAAGAACTCGAGGTATTGCAGCGCTTTTATATTTAACAGTAGCAGCGTTTGCAAAATTAATTTTATAGGATCAGATCTCACGCCCCTTCCTAGCGTTGTTTATTTTATTGCATCAAGAGATCTGATCCTTCGGTCCTAATATAAACGTAAGAAGTAAATCAAGTTACTTGAGGCACAGGTAATAAAGTCCACAAGGAGTGTGCTTAGGATCAAGTTGGCCATAGACCTTATGCCTACATGCAAGCCAAAGTACACCCGCGATAAAGCACACACCTAACACCTTTAATAACTGCAGCTCAGGGAGCAAGCAACTCAAATTGAAGATTCAGGAATAAAGTGGTGATTAACAACTGCGTAGAGGTTAAAACATAACTTAATCATGCATTAAGTTGATGTATGAACCAATGAAGGCTAGAAGGATGATTCTTTTATAAACGTGATAGTTTGACAAATAATGAAGTCATATCCACAGAACCAAGGATCCTTAGGTAGGGTATCCCCTTAGTGTCTTAAAAATGCCATTCTGACAACATAAGAAGAATCAGTCATAGAAAGTACAAAAGTAGCATCTACCAAGAACAACAAGAAGTAAAATATTTTCAACATCTCAACTGCTAATGTGGCATGTTTGATTGTTGACCATTGAGAGAATCAGGCACATTTTTATTCCTTCTGGATAGACATATTACCAAGGTCTTTCCAGTATATAAACTATGTGATATAATTATTAGCATGATGCACTGTAGACTTCAAAAAAGGCCAAACACTGATTACGAACGTGCATTATCCTAATTCTGAATGGAGTTTCTTGCCTTATGTAATAATTGCAGGATACTGCTACACAACACCACTCAAAAAGGAGTTAATTGCTTTGATTTTAGCTCCTGGATTTACCAAAGTCAATAAAACGTCACAAAAATTACAATAAAATCAGTCTCCTAGCTCAAGCTTCAATTCGAAAATAACAAAGGCATACAATTGCACTATAGCCCTAACCCCACTTTAATAGAATAGAGGGAACCACAGAAGAGTTCAACAGAACCTCAAGTACTTTGACTAACTTCCTATTTCTCAACGAATAATCTTACTCTAACTGACTAGTGCACACCTCCCTACAAGGCTAAAATTATAAACAAAATAACTATTTAATTCATGAGTTATTTGTTGTGCGCCGCACGAAGGAGCATTAATTTTATGGCTTTTATATTTACTTCTATTCTAAGTATCCATACAACCAAAAAAGTATGGACACAATGATCCGAAATTCATCTCTCTTTTCTATTTCCTCTCTTCTCCGGCATAAGAAAAAGGTCAAACATAAAATCAAAGTGGAAGGAAAAAAAATTTCATGGCGCCAGACCATTAAACACTTGGTGGAAAAACACAAACATAGGGCTTTAAGTTCTTGCATTATTAAATTTTCGTTTTTATCCGAAATGATCTTAAAAATATTAGACTGCACCAGAACATCGTATAAATCCGTCAGCAACTTTGCACAAGTCATCTCAAGCATTAAACTGGATACAGCCAACATCTATCTTCAGGTGAACATAGTTGCAAGTAAACGAACAATTAATGCAAAATCGACAATTATAAACGACAATAAGGGAATAATACTTACTTGTATAAAAGAATTTAGCTTCTGGCCAAGCGCATTCTTTTTCTTCCTCGCTTCTTCAAAAGCGGAGGTTAAACTGCAGAGACGAGCGAGCTCCTGCTCATAGTCCTCCCAATCTATAATCTTTGCACGCTGATCCAACTGTACTTCACGCTTCTCTTCTGGTGCCTTTACGATAGGCTTCTTCGATTCCATTCACAGTCCGCGATCAGAGAATCTCCAGCAGTAAAAACAAATTGTGCTTTCAAATTACCTCCATACAAGAAGTTCTGCACCATCATAAACTCTGAAACTTGGGAAGAATTAGGGTTTAGATTGCGTAAATTTTGACCTCCATCTGAATTGTATGACAGATTTTAAGAAATGAACGATCGATGGAGGCCGAGGAACAATTGGAATTCATGTTGCGTATGACGTCAGTTGGGGCGTGTTTGGCACACAAGATTAGATTGAATTACAAAAAGTAATACAAAAGTTTGGGCATATTTTTTTAAAGTATTTTTATAAAAAAAAATTACAAAAATTCTTATAAAATTTTTAAAGTTTTTAAAAGATAAATATGGGTATGTAAAACTATTTTATAAATAATTCTAAATTAAAAATTTAGGTAGTTATTTTAAAAAATGATTTATATATAAAAATAGTACTCTAAAAACACTCAAAAAGTTTTTAAAAAAATTTGTCAAATCGGAGCCTTATACTTTTAAAAATATTGGAAGTTAATTCTTTAATACAAAAATAATATGTGATATTGATATTGATATTAATTAAATTTGAGAAAAAATCCCCTAATTCACCATTTTATATAATTTGTTTTTTTTTCAATGAAGAAGCATAGGTGGAAACAAATGGTCGTCACCACTCTCAGATTTTGTCTTCATGGGTTAGTGGAGAATGAGGCGTCTGTCATAGTTAACAGACCTTTCATTTTTTAACAAAAAAATGTTTCAAATATATTCTATACACATAAAATAATTAAAAGCTATTTTTATTTTTTTATTATATTTTCTCCATATCCTGAATCGCATACTGTAAATTAAGATCCAAAAATTTCGACGAGTCATCAAATGTTCTTATCAATTCTTAGTGTATGAAGTCATAGTTGTAGATTTGATATATTTCATTTCATTTATTTGATTTGTCATTATGATATGCTTATTTTAGTACTTTTAATTTCAATGTAATCTACAACATTAATTAACAAATATATAAATTGCTTTTGAAACGTTTAGCCGTATTCATGACATTGTTTACTTATATTATATATAAAGTATTTGGGTTACGTTTGGACAAGTTTTATAAAAATGCTTTTATAATTATTTTTTAAAATATTTGAAAGTTGTTTAAGGATAAGTATATGTAGGGGTGGGAAAAATACCGAAAATATCGGTATACCGTGCTTATCGAACCGAATGTTACCGAAAATACCGCAAAATTCGGTATTCCGAAATTTTCGGTATGGTATGTGTAACGACCAGATCTTTTTTTTCATAGTCCACAATTAGTAAATTATGAGATTTGAGGGATTACAATGCTATTTTATTTCAATTCTTGAATTGGTCGAGTTTCGCATTTCATGTGTATGCCATTTAGCGTTCTTTCTTTAAAAGCTAAATTCAGATTCATAATACGTGCATCTAGGTTTCATGTAATGTTCGTATAGAATTCATGTCTTATGCAATGTTCAGCCTTCATTTTATTATGGGTTGATAGACAGTAATTTAGAATGCAATAATAGCAGATGTCTAGTTAATTTCTACAAGCCAATTGAATCTTTGTTTTAACTAAAATTGTTCGGTTTCAATGTGCATCTCTTTATTTTAAAACAGAGCACGCCTTATTGGAATTTGGCATATTGATTAAACGTGTCTTCCTTCATTAGACATTTTAAACCATATAAATAGGATGTTAAGCTGCTTCATGCATCGTTATCTTCAAATTAAATCATTTAGAAGCGGTGCTCTCTTGGAAGAAGTCGAACAAAATCCTTTCAAAGTTTTTTAAAAGAAACAGGCGGTGCGTAGAGGTTTGCTGGATTTGCCGCTGTTGTTGTGTTAAAGATTTCAGGCAAGTATTCTTGCTCACTCAATAGAAAGCATATATTCAATTCTGTTTTCTTATGATTATGTATGTTTTAAAGAAAAGGAAGATAGTGTGACGCTCAACCCCATGGGAGTCACGGGATCGAAGAAAATGTAATAAAGAGGAAATAGAAGGGCTGAATGATAATTAGAACAAGCTGTATTGCCTTGTTCAAAATAAAAATCAAAATACAACCGTCGGCGCCAATAGAAGAAAACCAGATTTCATTAAAATTTCGAAGTACAAAAGTTGCGAAATCGCGATATTACAACTACCGAACTCTATATGAATTCATCTTTGTTGTAACGGATCTTAATACAGACTTAACTAAGATCAAAGACAACTAAAACAGTAAGTACAAAAATAGACGTCGCGGAAAACGTAGGCCTTCGATAAACACTAACACGCCGCCACTGGTTCAAACTCCACCTCCCGTCTGCCCCGGCGCGGATTCACCTGCACCACGAAATCTAGTGAGCCTAAGGGCTCAGCAAGCAAAACCGAGAGTAACAAGGTACAAAATATGCAGGCGTAATACATGTATCAACGTAGTTTGAAAAGAAGGCATATAACATCATAACATTCTATTCTGGGAATAAAATTCAAATCCCAGCGTTAACATTTTTGTTAGATTTATGGCTCAGAAGCTCTACCTAGGTCCGTGTGCACCTGATCAAGTGTCTACTGATATCAGCCTTAGTGTATAACTCGTGGTGAAGGGGCAACTGATATCTAAACAGCTGCTCACCCTTCCATGGTGACCGTCTGTTATCTTCGCCATAAATCCTAAAGTTTGAACATTTCCTTCTCTAAACATTATTGGAAAAAAAATCAAATCTTGATGTCAGGGTTCACTTCATTTAAATCGTAAAATCACTTTTCATCAAAACATTTTTCATTGAGCATCCAGTTGAGTCATAGGAAATCAATCGCTGGAAGAGTTAAATGGTCGCAGGTATGAACCAGTTGCTAAACAAGAGACAGCCAGTCGCTGGGTATATTTAATTCGGGGGTCAACGAAGTTAAAAGGTCAACGGAGTAACAGTAAACAACCAGCTGCTGGTTCATGAACCACCAGTCGCAAGACACAAGAAATACGCTAACTTTAAAACCAGTCGCAGTGAACAGTGCACTGCTGGATTCTAACAAAGAAGGGTACCTGCTGGTTTCTAACGGAGAAGGGTACCTGCTGGTTTCTAACAAAGAAAGGTACCTGCTGGTTTCTAACAAAGAAAGCACCTGCTGG